>OU342740.1:258316641-258870015 GCA_910589775.1 Avena eriantha
CGACATGGAGCTAAATCCACGTCGGGGGGAGGGGGCCTACAATTGGCTCATCAGTGGGGTCGTACGATTTGATGGAGAATGCCAGACGGCCAAACACAGCATTCTGGTTTGTTCCGACGATACCACCAGCTCTAGGAACCTAGTGCTCATACTGGCAGATCTGATGAACCATTTGTCTTTATCTTTATTATTAGTTACACTTATTTGTGTAAAGACTAAGCTGTGATTATTTGTGTAAGACTAAGTTAGGCCTAACTGCGTAATACTCAGTGAATCCCAGCTTTTCTTTCCACGCCCATAACAACAGAATTGCAGCATAGAACATACAAAGGTAATGTGCATACTAGGCATTTTTGCTCAGGATAACAACCACTTCAATCAAATGATACATGGTGTACGCATTTGAACGCATCACTAGAATGTGCCACCTATTGATGATTGATGACATGGATCTAGCTTTTCTGTGCATATTTGCATTGAATCGCTCATTGATTTGTTCACATATTTTTTGGCAATGGCTGATGAACTCCACTCTCTTGGTAACTTGCTTCGTCAGCGAGCACTTGCTGATGCAATGCAAAGTACAAAACATGATCGTCATCGTCATTCCATTTAGGTTCTCTATGTTTCGTCATCACGGAGCTACTAATTTCAAATGAAAATCTAGTAAACAACATATGTGTACATTGTTAGAGTATGCTACGGCCATGGTACATACATGTTTTTCTACAATCACAAGAAGTAAACTTGATGCATTTTCACCTTGTTGGTGATGTGCCGAACTGGGTGGATGCGGCTTGGGGTTCGGAGAGGAAGGCGCTGTGGCTGGTGCGTGTGCGACCACGACGACTCGGATTCTGCAGGAGGCACATAGGACCGAGCATGGTCGGCATGGTGACAGATCTCACCCGGGAATGAATTCCCATCCCCACGCCGTGCCATGGGTGCGGCCATGGTGAGGGCGAGCTCCGATTCGGGATGGGGAGGAGAACGGGGCCGAGCAGGTTCGTCCAAGTCCTAGCTCCGTCCCATGGTCGTGACCACAGATTGCTGCCCCGGAGGAAGAAGAAGACGCGTAAAGGATGCATGCACCAACGCTGCAAGCCTACATGGCAGCCACGACGACAGCGACATAACCACGAAAGCTGATAGGGGGGGCCAACTTGACGGCCGTTAGCCTGATATTTTGTATTGAAACGTAAAGTTGAATTCGTGCCAAAAAAGACCTTATGAGTATTTGGCACGCCAACTTTGTTTATGTTCAGATTATTATACATCATTATTCCATCTCTGATCATGATCCATATGATGTCTTGTGAGTAGTTTGTTTAGTTCTTGAGGACATGGGAGAAGTCATGTGGTAGTGGAATTGTGTTCAGAAAGATTCAATAGTTTGATATTTAAGTTGTGGTGTACTTCTTCTAGTGGTGTCATGTGAACGTCGACTACATGACACTTCACCTATATGGGCCTAGGGGAATACATTGTGTATTTGGCTACTAATCGTAGGGGTTGCCGGAGTGACAGAAACCTGAATCCCCGTTAGGAAACCATTACACAAGGGACGTCAGGGTCTTAGAGTTTAAAGTTGTGGTTAGGTTTCTATCCTAATTACTTTCTTGTACTTGCGGATGCTTGCAAGGGGTATAATCACAAGTATGTATTAGTCCTAGGAAGGTCGGTACATTAGCACAGGTTCACCCACACAACACTTAGCAAAATAAAGAAGATTAATCAACTATATGAAGCGACAACACTTGATAATATTCCCATGTGTCCTCGAGAACGTTTGGTCAACTTAAGTAATACAACCGGCTTGTCCTTTGCTAAAGAAAGGATTGGGACACTCGCTGCATTTATTCTTATTGTCTTTTATTTACTCGTATTTTATTTACCTGCATTACCAAAAACCCCTAAAAATCCGTTTGCTAAGTATTTGCAGAGAATTCCTGATCCATACCACTAGCCAGCACTTTCTGCTCCTCATTGGGTTCGACACTCTTACTTATCGAAAATACTGCGATATACCCCCTATACTTGTGGGTCATCAGGCAGCAGTCGGCGTTCCATTGACGGACGACGGCCCTGCATCCTCCAACTCCGGCTAGAGGTCCCTCCCGGACACGAAACCCGTTGGGGGCAGCGGGGGAGGCGAGGCCGAACACCAGTCGCGCGGGATATGGGGTAGGGTAGGAGGAGGGGCGAGCCGCGATGCGACATCGGTGGTGGCCGGCCTCCTGGGAGGCAACTCCGGCTTCCGACAGGTCACCGGAGGCCACGTCGGCTCCGGCTTGCGACGAATCGACGACGATAGAGCCCGATTTGGAGCAAATCGGGGAGGAGGCTAGCGAAAACGACCTCGCCCCGTTGATTCCGGCGACGGCGAGAGGCGGTGAGCGAGGGAAAAGGTGGGTCGGAGAGTAGCAGAGGGACCGGGATGGGGGGGCGGGGGTTAGGGGTCACCGGCGGCGACGCCGGTGGAAAAGGGTGCGGCTGGTCGAGCGGTGGGGGTTTTCTCGGATTTGGTTTCGGAGGAGTAAATTTAGGAGTCGGCCGCCACTTTTACTCCTCCGATGAGTAAAAATATACTCCTCTAACCGTTTAGGAGTTCCGTTAGGTGCCGCCGCTGCGTAAATTTACTGCTCTAACCGATTTTAGGGGATCGGTTAGAGATGCCCTAAGGGCCCAAACTCCAACTTGGGCTACGTAGTTAGGCTACACACCACTCCCTCAATTTCACACGGGAGTCAGCGTGTCAGTGTATTTTCATCGAAATCTCCACAATTCACCATTGATCTACGCTCCAAATGAAGCTTCACGTAGGTCCGGTTCGGCCTTGAAAGGCTTTCGGCTCTGCCTGTCCCCACCGCCCGTGGCTAAGAGCATCTCCACACACATTCCCGGGAGGGCCACCCCAGGTCGATTTTTTATCCGGATGGCAAAAAATTGCCCAGTCATGTTCCGAGAGCCTAGTTTTTACCGGATTCGGCCCAAATTACATCTAGCGTTCCCAGGACGAACCCGTGGAACCGGGTGTGGCCTGCGAATGCCGGATGAAGCTAAATCGGTGAGTGAAAATCCGGTTTGGCGGCCCCAACCTGTCAGCGAATGAAGCAGTTCATCCTCATCCTGTCGCATCGACTCCCGCGAAGGACCGCCGGCCAAAAGGCCACCTGACAACTCGCCCATGTATCGCCGTAATGGCGCGCCACCGGCCTCCCACCTTCCCGTCGATTTCTTTTTTCCCGCTCTCACCGCTACACCCCTCCCGCCCTCATCGTCTTTTCCCCTTTTGGCTATAAATGTCGGCCACTCTCGCTATTCCCAGAGCATGCACTCCCGCCTCCCACCCTCCCAACCCAAGCTCCAATTTCCGATGAAGAGGAGAAGAGCTCGGTAGCAGCGATGGCGGAGCGCTATCCATGCAACCTAGTTGCGGCGAATGGTTTCGTTTGGCTCTCTGTGCAGCCGTGGGAGGCACGCCTGCTTCACGACGCCGGCTACCCGGTGCCGCCAGACTTCTGGTGCCTACCGACGTGGAGGCTCATCGCGGGCGGCGTGCCTGTGCCGGAGGGCCACGAGCTGGTCGACGAGATCGCCGAGGACCCCGAGGTCGCCGAGGACTCGGGCAACCTCGCTCATTGGGAGCAGTTCTTCATCGACTGGCGCGAGCAGGAGCTGGCCGCCTACGAGGGCGGAGGGCCACCGCCGGCGTGACACAAGGCCCCAGGACGAGTTCGGTGGTGGAGCGCACCCGGTCGCACACTCGTTGCCGTCCTCGAGCACATCAGTGTGGGGAACAACCCACGCCTGGGCTATCATCCGCGCTCACCACTGACGTTCTGCCAGAATCGTGGGTTGGCCAGCTGGAACCGAGATGGATGGTCGACGAGTCATCTTCGTCCTCAGCATCGGCGTCGCGCTCATCTGGCTCGGGGCTGGCGAGCTCAGCGCGCATCACGGCGCCACTCCGCTCGATGAAGCGGGAGACAGAGTCACCGCTGCGCTCGTCACCGCGCACGCGTTCGCGTGTTATCGTTATCATCGAACGCCGCGCGCCGTCGCCGCTGAGCGGCCACCTTCGATGCACACGCCGAAGAAGGAGTCGGCGGACTGGGCGGTTCCTGTTGACGAGCACGAGTTCCTCCTAAATATTGCGCTGGAGGCATCTCTGAACGACGTGCCGCCGATGCAGGCCCCCGACGCGTGCACCTGGTCCAAGGAAGACTGAGAGCGGGAGGGGCCGAGTGCATCCAACAGTTGCATGATCAGGTCGAGCGCCACGCCACGCGCGGTGCTCGCCGGCAGGGCGCCTATCAAGACGCCCGGCTCATCGTCCTCGACGACGACGATGAAGACGAGGCTGGGCCCTCCGCACAGCCATGGCGCTGCAGCGAAGCCGGCCAGGGTAGCTCCCGGCCACTGCAGCCGTCGAGTGACGATGACGACACCCAGGACGCCGACTACACCGCATTCTGCTGCCACTTTGGCATGTAGTCGGCGCGTCGGCAGCATCGTCTATTTATTTACTATTTTTTATGTTTTAAAAAAAAATTCTTAGCCAACAACGGTCAAAATTTGGGTATATTTGATATAATATATAGGAACTCGCCTATATTTTAATGCAATCGAATTAGTCTAAATTTTACAATCTTTTACTCAAACTTTCGCCAAATATTCAAATTCTCGAAAACTCGCCCTGGAGAGAAAGGCCATTCTTAAATCGAAAGTTTCATCCATTAAGGGGTCGGATTTCGGACTGGAACGCCGAACTGGCTAGAGATGCTCTAGCTATGGCACTAGACCTGACCCGCGTCGTATCATGTCACCAGAAGTAAACGCGCAACAGTACAGTGAACGATCGTGATCTAACAAAATCAGTAGGAGTAGCCCGCTATCTCGCTAGGGGTTGCTATAGATCAGGATGCCCTTCTCAGGCTTCGTCCCATCCTCTCCCGTGCTGTTCGCCCGTCTGCACTGGCACATACAGCTAGTACTTTGGAATATGGAGCCGCGAGCGATCTTTGCTTGGGATCACGATGTCGGCGAACGGATTGCCCTTTGAGAGATTAGAGATCGATCAGGCACTTTTTCTGCTGGGTGCTCTGAACCTGAGGACCAGAGCGGTTGTTGCGTTCTTTCACTCCCGGACAAGGAAAATTCTCTGCTGCTCTAGTCCCCTCGTTCCCTGCTGCCCTCCACTAGCTGAATGATCTGCTGTTTCTGCTAAGAGAGAACGCCAGGCGGCGACAATCACAGTACGTAAAGTACGCACGGCGCCACGGCCGACTTGTTCGCCATTGGATGGGATCTCATCTCGGGGTGAGGAAGGGAACTAAAGGGAAATCTTGAGGCCAGCGACGCTCCGATCAATTGATGCTCTCTTCGACTCTTCGAGGCCTCACGTAATGGCACACATTCATATACTGGCGTTCAGTTCATGTGGCAATGCATGCCTTTCCCAAAGAAAAAGAAATGCGGTGATACATCTCATCTGCATGTGCCCGACCTGCCGCTGCCGGGGCTCTCTATTAGGTCTCCTTGCACAGCCGGCCGATGCACCGTCGCCAGCCATGGAAAGTGCATGAGAAGCATCGACAACCGGATAAGAGTGCAGAACTCTCTTACCTAAACCTCCTCAACGCCCCGTTCTTGCAAGTTGCTGCGTAGCAAGCACATCGTTGATGCCATACATTCCATGTGATACACCAGAGTAGACTGCGCGCTAGCCATTGGCATCGGCATCAGTCTAGTCACCACCGTACCATGTGGCATCTCCCATGAGCACAAATTCTCCCCGCCTTTCTTTCCTTCTTTCTTTCTCCCACGGGCATCATTGCCCGGAGGAACCAAAGAAGATGGCTGGTGACAACTGACGACACACTTTTCTTGTTTTGTTTACTTTATGAGCGACTTTTCGGTGCCTGCCGATTGGCATCCCCCCCAGACTTTGAGTAGAAGTTTTTTTTTAGCGCGTTTCGATTCATTGGTAGAAAAAAAAAGTATTGTACAACGTCCCGACACACTCAAGACAGAACATGGCTGAGGCCTCTAAGCGAACATTACAACCGACGCCACCAAACACCCTAGCCTAGATGCGCAAAGCAGCGCCACCGCCCACCACCATGCTCTTCGTCGTTCAAACATAAGCTAGCAGCCGTGAGCCTCCCACGTCGAGTGAATCCATGCGAATGAAACACCACAACGGAGGATCCTTCACAGTCCACGAACCTTGCCCGAAGGGTAACCAGACTAGCGCGACGTCGGAGCTCCAAGGATCTGCTCGCCACAGCCAAAGCATGCGCCAACACCTGCGTGCCACCTAGGGCCGTACCACCAAGAACAACACCTCCAAGGAGGGAGCGACGTCTAGAACGTCGTCGTCATCCGATCTGGCAAGCCAGATCTAGGTTTTCACCTGGGGAACAAAGCCACAAGGGATAGGGGTGGATCAGTGCTCCTCGACAACACCCCCAAGAGGGTAACGACGCCACGGGCGCCGCCGTCATCGACACCAACAAAGGTTCGGCAGAGCTTTCGCCCGGAGCGTACGATCACCACTCACGCAACGACGCAACCTTCGAGACCCGACAGCAAGATCTTGTCGCCGACGACTCCGCAATAGGCCGGGAACCCGACTAGCCCACCAACTTGCCAGCGAAGGCCACCACAAGATCCAGGCTCCAAGGCGACAAAGCACCGCCCAAGGTGGGAACCTCGTCGCAAGAACACCCGTGCATTGGCCAGCTCCGATCAATGGCAAGGATGCCGAAATCAGTAGCACGATGCCTATGCACACCGCAGCTCGCCGCAAGGGGCGGAGCTGCCCCACCACGAAGCGCATCGCCCCTCCAATGCCACCACCAGAGAGGCGGAGCAGCACGAGGACGGAGTCGCCGCTGTATGCGGTGGGAGGGGTAGGTGGGAGGAGAGGGGCACGATAGGACCACCGCCGCCACCAGGTCAAACCTACGGCGGACGACCAGCACGATAGCGTGTCCCTCGCATCGCCAAGGGCCCAGCCCTGCGCCGCGCCAAGCCAGCATCCTCCACCACCCAGCTGGCCTTCTACGCCGGTGACAAGAAGCTTGCCGCCGTGCCGACAGACCCACCCGTGATGGTCGAGGTCGACCTCTCACGGTAGGGAAAGGAGGGGCGTACAGGCCTTGGCCGCTACAGTGGTCTCCGCACGAACTCCGCGCCGGGACCCGAGCTGCGGTCGCGCACAAGCGCTGCGTCCCGCAAGCCTAGGTCGGGCCTCGAAGGGTCCGCGCGGCCACAAATCCAGGCTCAGGTCGGGCCCAGACTAGACCCGCACCAGCGCCGCCGTCGTCCTCCGGCCTCCGCACAGCCGTCGACCTCGCAGCACCTCCAGAGACCACGCTGTGAGCAGCATCTTCCTCGCCACCGCACGGTCTTCGACGCCGACAGCGAGAAGCTCGCCGCTCGCCGAGAGGCCCACCCACCGCCTGTCTAGCCGCCGGCACCACCACGGCGCCCAGTAGCCAGCGTCGTCAGGCGCACCCACACCCACGCCGGCCTGCAGCCACGGGACCTAGAGCAGCAGGCCCGCCCATGCCCATCTGGGCCGCGAGCGAGCCCAGCGCTCGCTGTCGCCGCCGCTGCAGGGGCGCCTCCGTCGCATGGATAGCAGGCCCCGACCTCCACGAACGCCGCCGAGCCGCGCGTCCCGTCGGAGCCCCGCAGCACCTCGCCGCCAGACGCCACCGGGTCACGCGCCGCCACCGCAGGAAGGGTCCGCCGCCGCACGAGGGAGAAGGCCCCCCCGCCGCCGCCCGGGCTTTGCCTGGCGGGACCTCTGGCGGCGGCGGAGGGGAGGGGGGTGGCTCGGCCGGCGGCGCGGTCACCCCCCCCGTGTCGCCTAGGGTTGGGCGACGCAGGAGCAGTTATGTTCAGCGGTAATAGGAGTCAGGATACTGACCACTAGCTGTCTGGTCTCTTGCTGCTGAGAGGAGTCAGGTATGGTCTAATCTCGGGCTCAACTCTGCAAGCAAAACAAGAATCGTTTGCACTTGCTGAAGGAACCTTGTGTCTGTGTCGTCTCAAACCCCCGGGCCCGGTGACCGCTACAATGTGTTCGAGAAAATGTGTCACTCAAGTGGGGGATGGTGATTGGTTACAGTGCTGTTCAGTGCGTTTTAACCGCCATAAGGAAGTTGCCACTTCAACGTTTTGCTACAACGGCATGCAACAATACACGCATTAGTTTCTAGGGGCCGGCCTAGTAGTTTCGGTGTGATGTGCCCTGCTGAATTGACAAATTCGGCACTAAAGAAGAACCACTCGACAAACTGAACAATTAGATCAGTGTCACATCACCATTATATTATATCTACGACATCATCACAACCTCGAGCCTACACCGTCGTCGCCACGAGAAGACAGACTACATGTAGGTCGTCTGGTCTGACCCATCCGTCGACACCTGCTTTCTCCTGCTCTGCTCGCGTTAACTCGCAAATCAGACCATTTTTTTCCTGCACGAAGACAAACAGTTCGATCGAAGGATAGCAGTGGATTGCAGCGGGAGAAGTGGGGGCTTAGCGTTGTGGTGGCGCGATGGAATTGATGTTTCTGTTAGACCATGGTGTCAGTATTACATTGATGCAAAAATATCTGTCGACAACAAGACCTGGAGATTCACTGGAATCTACGGGGAACCACGTTCTGAGCTTAGGGGCAGAACATGGGAGGTCTTGCGGTTTTTGAATTCGCAGGATGATTTACTATGGCTTTGCGCTGGAGACTTTAATGAAATATTGAAGAGTGATGAACAATTTGGTGGTAACCCACGTAATGAAGCTCAAATGGAGGCGTTCCGAGAAAGTCTCAATGTTTGTGGTCTCACGGACCTGGGGTACAGTGGGTATGACTACACATGGGATAACAGGAGGGAGGGGGAAGACAACATCCAGGTTCGACTCGATAGAGGCACGGCGACGGCGCCGTTCCTGACCATGTATCCACTCACTCATGTGGAGCATGTGTTGACGGAGGAGTCGGACCATCTTGCACTGATCATTCGTGTCCAAGATGTGATGCGTGCTAACCCCCGCATCGGAGGGAGGGGTTTTGCTTTTGAGGAGATGTGGACCAAACATGATGGTGGTCAAGGAGGCATGGGTATGGGTTGCACACGAGTTGGGCGATCGTAATATTAATGGGTTATGGAACCGGTTGAAAGGAGTGGCTGCAGATATGAAAAAATGGAGTTTTGAAAATTTTGGCTCAGTTCGGGCTGAGATCAAAAGGCTGAAAGCGGCGCTGGAGGATGCTCGTGTGCATGCAAGGACCACTGGGTCTTTGGTAAACGTCAAGCAAATTGAACACCAGCTCCATGAGATGTTTGAGAAAGAAGAAATTAGACAAAGATCACGGCAGGACTGGTTAAAAGCCAGGGATAAAAACACGAGATTTTTTTAGAATCGTGCTTCTCACCGGAGAAGGAAAAACACGGTTAAAGGGCTACGTAGACCAGATGGGTCTTTATGCACAACGAATGAGGGTATGAGTTATCAGGAGTTTCATAGAACCCTGTATCATTCAGAGGGGTCGGTTAATAGAGAGGCTGTTTTGGACCTTGTTGACCCGGCTGTGACGGAGGAGATGAATGCATCGTTGACGGCAGCTTTTTCTGACGTCGAGATTGAAGGGGCCTTATTTCAGATGGGGCCGACGAAGGCTCCGGGGCCAGACGGATTGCCTGCATTGTTCTTTCAGCGGCACTGGGATATTCTGAAAAATGATGTCAAATTTTAACCACACCATCCTTGTTTTAATTCCAAAAGTTAACTCACCGGAGTTGCTTACTCAGTTCAGGCCCATAAGCTTGTGCAATGTTTTGTATAAGATTGCAGCGAAGGTGGTGGCGAATAGGCTCAAGCGGTTGTTGCCGATCTTGATCTCCGAGGAACAAAGTGCCTTTGTCCCGGGACGGCTTATCACGGACAATGTGTTTATAGTTTACGAATGTGTCCATGCAATCAGGAATAGGAGAAGGAAGAGGCCTCTGTGCGCGGTAAAGCTCGATATGATGCCTATGACAGAGTAGAGTGGGAGTTCCTTCGTCAAATGTTACTGAAGATGGGTTTTGCGGATGTTTGGGTTTCTATGGTTATGAGATGTGTTACTTCGGTATCCTTTGCGGTCAAACATAATGGAGTGGTTTCCGACTATTTTTTACCGTCTAGAGGGTTGAGGCAGGGGGATCCGCTCTCCCCCTATTTGTTCATGTTTTGTGTTGAAGGGTTCTCGGCTCTTTTGCGTCAAGCACAGGCGGACGCTCAACTAGCGGGTGTTAAATTTGGAAATCAGGGCCCTACCATTACTCACTTACTTTTTGCGGACGATAGTATTGTTTTCATGGAAGCTAGGGTTGAAAGTATGGCAGCTCTTAAGGATGCTCTTCATAAATATGAAGTTAGTTCGGGGCAGAAGGTAAATTTTCAAAAATCTTCAATTTTCTTTGGTAAAGGCTGCGAGGCTGCATCACGGGATGACCTCAAACAAGTGATCGGTATTCATTGTGAAGCTTTATCTGAGAAATATCTGGGGCTGCCAACGGTTGTGGGGAGATCCAAGGAGGGGGCTTTCAAACTTTTGCTGAAAAGATCTAGGGGAAAAGTCTCGGGTTGGAAGGGGTAGGGGTTGTCGAAAGCGGGGAAGGAGGTCTTAATAAAATCAGTTCTACAGGTGGTGAGTACGTATGCAATGGGTTATTTTCAGCTTACTCAAGGGCAATGTTCTTCTCTTGAATCAATTGCAGCGAGGTTTTGGTGGGGTGCGAAGGATGGGGAAAGAAAAGTTCACTGGATCAGTTATGATCGCATGTGTGAAGCAAAGAGTAAGGGAGGCATGGGCTTTCGGAATTATTCGGATTTTAACCAAGCATTGCTGGCCAAGCAGGCATGGAGGATGGTTACTAATCCTGGGTCTCTTTGTTCGAGGGTGTTACAAGCGCGTTATTTTCCGGATGGAAATTTTCTAAAGGCTAAATGCCCAAAGGGTGGCTCCTATACTTGGCATAGTATTCTACATGGCAGACATCTACTCAAGGAGGGCCTTATCTGGCGCATTGGGGGAGGAGAGAAGGTTGACGTCTGGGCAGAGAATTGGATCCCGAGATCGGGTGCAAAGAGACCTCTCGGCCACCGGCCAGAAAAATCAGTTCAATGGGTGAAGGAGTTACTTCTCTCTGAAGGTAGAGGCTGGGACGTGGATAAGTTGAACGACACGTTTTTTGAGGCGGATGTGGATGACATACTGAAGATTCCCGTGAGTCGAGCTGGAACCGATGATTATCTTGCATGGAATTACACCAAAACCGGGATTTTTAGCGTGAAGTCTGCATACCACCTTGCTAGGCAAATTCGTTTCTCAAGAGAGGGTGGAATGGGCTCATCAACGTCCTGTGTGGATCACAAAGGATGGTTAAATATCTGGACAGCTGAGTTACCAACGAAAATGAAGATTCATTGTTGGCGTCTTGTTCAGAATGGCTTGGCGGTGGGCGATGAGCTTCAGCGAAGGCATATTAAGGAGGGGGTTATGTGCGTTGTATGTCACCATAACGAAACGCTGCAGCATAGGTTTTGGCTCTGCCCTCATGCGCAGCGTACGTGGGAACTGATCGAGCAGCTCGCTAGAGTTGTGTCGACTAGACCTCCTTCAGATATCCGCCACCACATGGATTGGCGTCATTGGCTGCTTGAGTTGTTTGGTAGATTGGAAGGGAAAGAGCTGGCTATCGTTATGGCTACTCTTGCACAAATGTGGTTTGCGAGGAATGATGCTCGAGAGAAGGAATGTGTTGAGAATCCGATGGATACGGCTAGGAGGGCCATTTTCCTTGTTGAGGAATGGGCTGCGGTACATACTCAGGTTGTCTCTACAACTAGTGGGACTACTGCTCACTGGAATCCCCCAACGAAGGATGGATTAAGGCGAATTGCGATGGTGCTCTGCCGGTCGGTGGAATTGCTGGAGGTGGGGGTGTGGTTCTTCGGGATCACCATGGTGGCTTCGTGGCGGGAGCGTGCTATTTTTTCCCTTCGGCGTCTGACGCTGAGCATGTGGAGCTGCTAGCTTGTCGCCGTGCAATTCAGTTAGCGAAAGAAATAGGGGTGAACAAGTTGTTGCTGGAGGCTGACAGGTCTATTCATGGTCCTCTGGTTGAAGAAATTAAGGAGTTGTTGAGAAGCTTCGAGGATCAATTGGTCATCCATGGACGGCGTACTGGTAACAAGGTCGCGCATTGGTTTGCAAAACAAGGCTGCGTTAATAAGTTGTGTAAATCATGGCTTGGGGTGGCCCCTGCTGAACTTGTAGATTTGTTGTTTTCAGACTCTATTGTGGTTGATTAATAAAGCGCGGCCTAAATCTCAAAAAAAAAAAAAAGATAGGCATCGGAAGACTAATTTCCTTGCCCAGCTCCATGATTTGGGCACCGGATTAAAAGAAAGGAAGGGGCGTGCCTGTGCAGTACCAAATCTGAGCCTGACGATGCGGCGGAATGTTTACATGCTGCACCGGCCCAGAGACTGGCACGTGGCCCCGGCAGTCATATGGCCCACTCCTCAGTGACCCGTAGTCTTGGATACGAAAACGAATAGCTCGTCCTGAGCGTTTATTCCACGCTTGGTTGGGTAACTGCATGCACCTCGGGGTCGGGGTGAGATCATGAGATCGAGCAGGACCCTGCCTGGCATGATCGCGTCCGCGATGGATTCGCATTATCGCATCATTCCACAGCGCTCCATGCGGGCATGCATGATCGACAAGCTAGATGCAGATTGCCATGGCCTGAACCTGAAGCGAGCGCGAGCGCCTCCTCGCCGCACACTTGGTTCTCAGCGTGCAGTGGCCGGCGCCACCGAGGGGTCCCTTCCATGGTGCTGCAATTCATGGTCGCTCAAGTGGACTTTGGTACTGGTACTTCCAGCTAGGACCCAGGGGCCATGCAGATGCAGCGCAAAGAAAAGGTCAGGAGGGAAAATGATGATGCGGGAGCAGCTATTTTCTCGCGTGCCGCTCGATCTCATGGCTGACGGATCATTTCAATTTTCAGAGGAAAAGCAAAAGCAACGCCTACTTGCTTTCGCCTTTTCTCTGACGCTGGCGATCAAGGTCTGCCACCGCCAGGTAGATATCCTACATGTATATGAAGGATCCCATCTGGAGGAGAGGTATTCTTGGTCAATATATATACACTGACAGTTTAAACGCGAACTGAGAACCAAAGGGAGTACTGTCGATCGTGCAGCGCTCCGTCAGGCATCGGACGAATGACCAGAGCAGCAGTGAGCTCTTCCACCATGTCTAAAGGTATTCAGACGCAACGAACCGATGGTTCAGAGCAAAAGTGCAGGAACAGTGGCCGGTACTTTGATCACCACTGTTATTCCCATGGATTGATCCATCCGTGTAGTGCAGGTCACAAAAGCGCTAAGGGCTGAGCTAGGTAGCACCATCCCTGCTGTCGCTAGCTATAGCTAGCTAGGTATTGGACGTACTGGAAGCACGAAACGATGGGAAAGCAGCACCAGCAGCGTGCGCTAGGTCTTGCTTGCCCCTGACCTCTCCCACGGCCACGGCAAACTCATCACGATCGAGATGACATGCGAATCCGTCTCATATCATCTACGGAGTAGCTTCGTGGTGCGGGTGAGGAGTCAGGGTCGCCTGCTGCCCGGGTAATTCTAATTCCACGCCGGGCGCACGGTATTCTCCCTACGGTCTCGAGAACCCTAGGTAGCTAACATTCACTCTGGCAGATCAAGGAAGGCATCGTCTCAGACGTGTGCTGCCTGCCTCCTGTCGTCACTGGCCATAATGCAGAGGACGGCTAAAGTCCTTGTATATGCCGCTGTAGGAGCATCTCTAATCCAACCCCAATAACTCAGAGAAGAAAAAAGAATTCTAAATTGGATTTTTTTTTTTGTCTTCTCTAAACTTTGGCTGCCAGATTCGATTCCAAAAACTTAGAGGACTAAAAATTTTTCATCATCATTTTTAAATCTCCACACTACAGTCTAAATATCCACGCATAAGTATTATCTAAAATACATCAAATCAATCAAGTTAGATTCAAAAGTTCGGCCATCACCATCTCGACCACAAAGACCACCATCACTACCACCACCACTACCACTCTCTCGGTCTAAGATCCTCGCACGAGCAATCTCCCAATATGCCCTAGCCATGTGCACGAGTTTATGAACATACTGTTGCGGTCGGTATCCTCCCTCTACTGTCTCCTTGGCCAACTACTCCCTCTCAAGTGCTAGCCGTTCCTCTTTTATCTTCTTCTCCTTCGTCATCCTTTCTTCTTCAAGTGCAATCCTTCGCTCCTCCTCCGCCAACTTGGACCGCCACTTCTCCTCGTCCAATAGTTTGAGCTCCTTCCACCTAGCCTCTTTGTCCTCTTTGCGTTCGTCTGCCAATACTTTCTTTGTCTCAATGATGGCATTGAACTCTTCCTTGTAGGCGCCGACACCTTGCCCTTGGTCGGCGCCTCCACCTTGATGGCCTCTTCTTCGGCATACTCAGTGGCCTCCTCTTTCCTAGACAAGTAGTCGGCGGCGGCCTCTTTGGTCTCCTCTTCGTCGGCCACCACCTCTTCGTCGCCGCTAAAGTTGAGGTCATCGAGGCCTTGGTGGTGAGAATGATCGAGTTGGGACATGAACTCGGCGACGGACACCTCGGTGGCACTCGGAGTTGGCCCGGGAATTTCGTCAATCACCTCACGGGCGCCATCTAGAGGTGCGACAGTGGCCGTTGAGGTGGAAGGCGACGTGGCCCCTGAGGTACCCTTGGGATTGCCCATTGTTGTCGTGGTCGCCGGCTTGGGTGCGGATGAGGTAGCGGCCTTTCTCTTCTTCTTCTCATCCGCCGCCTATGAATGGGCTAGCATGGCCTACGTCGGCTTCGGTGCCCGTGGCCCGCATAGCACCGGCGCAAGGTGCGACCGGCCCACCTTCCCCACCGCCGCCATGGCCTTGGAGGTGGTCTTGGTGGCCGCTACCATCAACCGCGCCACGCCGTTGGTGCCCAGCCTCTTCCGCGGCATCAGAGGCATCGCGGGCTCGATTCCGACGGCATCGCGTCGGCGGGAAACTCCGTCAGGGCTGTGGAACCAAGTTTCGTTGACATTTCGGCCGGGGGAGGGAGAATTCCGGCGCCGGCAATGACTGCGGCGGTTTTTGGGCGGGAGGGTCAGCGGCAAGGAGGGAGAGGAAAATTTTAGGAGTCGCGTGCACGGCCGAGAAAATATGAGAGACGAGGTGAAACTTTAGGAGTCACATTCCTAAATATACTCCTCTAACCGAATTTGTGGCTTCGGTTAGAGCCGGTTGCGGACAATTTTTTTCTTCAAAATGGAGGGTGCGACCCCCAGCTTCTGCATCGAAAAGACGCATACATCCTTTATTGTTTTATTATTGAACCGACATCAGAGAAACAATAAAGAACATACATCGCCAAAGCCGAAGCCACCACACAACGCCTACAAACTCGACAATGGAGGAAAATCATGTCAACGGGACGCTCTGTGCCCGGAAAGACAACGAAGACACTCCAATAGCTAGGAACCAGGAATAATCGCATACCCCGAGACGCCTTCTAGGCGAGACGAGAGCGTACATCCGGATTAACTGCCTCTTAGCGAGCACCTTGTGTGCACGCCACAGAAGTCGTCACCGCCATCGAACCTCTAAGCAGTCTTCACGGTTAAGATCCGCATGAACTTTGTCGGTCCTGCTGCCGACGCCACCATGACGCCAAACCGCGCCTCCACCTTGCGCGAGGACATCAGCACACCCGCCGCCGAGACCCCGTTGCACCACGCAGCCGAGACTCACCACCATCGACGCGGTAGATGAGACACGGCACCACCAAAAGACCTCCTCCAGGCATCTCGAGCTCCAAAACAATGCCGTCATGAGGGTGAATGACACTGAAAGTGTTGTCATCGTCTGATCCGGGACATCCCAGATCTAGGGTTTTCCTCGGAGCCTTAGGCATGAGGCGGAATTCACAGCAACGACACCTTCATCAAGGTAAATGACGTCCGAGAACGCCACCATCGTCGGCTCTGACCCAGAGCCCGGCTTTCACCGGCCAACCGCCTCGCCTCACCTCCAACCTTCCCGCCGCAGCCAAGGGCCGAGCCGCGGGGGAGGAAGGCCGCCACCGCCATCCACCTTCGATCTGCCCAGAGAAGAGGTTGCCTTCCGTCGTGCCATCGTCAGAGTGGACGCACCATGACGCCAGACAGCGCCACGTCCCTGCCCTTTAGCCGGCCTGCTCCGACAAAGAGGCAAGGAGGCGAGGGAGTTCCCGTCGCCGCCGGTGCTGGCTAGGCTTTGGCCAGCCGCACCCTCTGGCGGCGGCGAGAACAGAGGAGGGAGGAGGAGGAGGAGGAGGATGGGAGCTAGACGGCGGCGCTAGGGTTTCCCCTCGGTCGCCAGGCGGAGGCGACGCGAGGACGATAGAGGACTAAATTTGCTTCTCCGGCCGCGGATAGGAGTTCGGTTAGAGATGCTCTAATGGTATGTTCACCCCACTGGGCTCAGCTGTTGCTACTAGCTCCAGGCTGCAGAGGAATCAAGGACCTGTTTAGTTTAATCGTCTTGTGTTCACATCGTACGGTCGTTTACTAATACCACCGGATCGCCGATGCTACCGCTTTTGCTTTTTCTCAAGCTTTTGCTTCAGATGCTTCTGCTCGGTAAACTATTGCCGCTGTTCGACGCGAACGTAAAGTGCAAAGCGTGGATTAGTGGGGAAACTATTCCAAGGATCGTGTGATCTATCATAAACATTATTTTCAAACACCTAGTATGTTAGGATCTAACCAGCAGGCAGATGTGCAGGATATTCCCCGACGTTCTTTTTTTTTATTACAGCAACTTTTGGCCCACGTTTTCAGCACAATCTTTTCAGGTTTTGGAAAGCTCACAATCTTATTTGTGGCAGTGTTAGCGGCTAACATGGATCACAATCTTTAGGCATAGACGTGGAGGATTCTTCGGTGTGCCCACGGAAGGATTGATGCTAAAAAAAATGATTGGTGGTAGCGCGCGCGCGCGCACAGACAGAAGCTGTCTGATCGATATGGAAACAGTTGGTTTACAATTTGCAGCACGCTCCGCTGCTATCGCTCAGTGCTTGTCACATTTGCAACCACTGATGTGATCCATACCAAGCTCTCGACACTGGATTTGTGTCCTGAATTCACAGCGTAATCACATTAACCACGTAACCTAGCTGGCTAGCTAGACAAAGACATGGAGCCACCGTCGTGCACACTCGATCGATCATTTCTACTTGAACATACATTTCATACTGCTACTACTGGCTTTCCTAAGTCAAAGCGGTATCAATAAGGGGAACACCGATTCGGTGATTAGAACAGATGGAGATTGGGATGGTTGGAGATTTGACATTGTCAAAACCACATATTACCTACCAGTAATCCCTTATGAGGAGCGTATAGTCGTCATGTAATACCAACACTTTAACATGACATGATCAAGTGGAGAGGTTGAAGTATTTTGTTCTTTTTGCACATAGAACAATGTTTTCCATTACACTAGTAGAAAAATGGCATTTGGTTCGGGCCACTAGTCCCGGCCGTGGCTGGGGCCGGGACTAATGGTCTGAACCGGACGGCCCGAGGACGCTGAGGTCTTTTGTCCCGGCCTGTAAGGAAGCATTAGTCCCGGTTTGAGATACAAACCGGGACTAATGGGTCTGGGCACGCGCGCGTGCTCCAAGCCTCAAACCGGGACTAATGGTCTGACCCTATATATATGCACTTAGCCCTCCACTCTCTCCTGTTTTTTTCCTCTGTGAGGTGGGTATAACTTTGTGCTAAATTTTTTTCTTCATATGCACTAGAGATGTTCGGTGAAATGCCTGTTAGAGCGATGTCACTTGAGTTCACACAAGACAAAACATGATATGAGGTGCCAGAGCCACACTTAAGTTTCCTCATCTTTGTTTCCAGGTGTCCTAAAAGGTTAGCCACTATTTTCTCGTTTAGACCGCGCGGTACTAATTTGAGCATCGTGATTGCGTTTGATATATATGCATGGTTGTATGATGCAGATGAGCCATCCATGGATGTACGGTGACCGACGCTCTGACGCTTACAGAGTAGGCGTGCGTTCTTTTCGCCTTGGGGCCGAGGCGAACAAGCGGCGGGATGGTTTTATGTGTTGTTCATGTGTTGAATGTCGAAATGAGCAGACTCACACTTTCTCAAGAGTCATTCAGAGTCACCTACTTCGGTCCGGTTTCATGTCCGACTATAATGTTTGGACCAAGCACGAAGAAAGATGGGTTATGATGGAAGACGGTGATGAAGAAGAGAACGATAATGACAACTACCGATCTATGTTCCCTGAATACGCTGATACCGCAATGGAAGACAATCAAGAAGAAGGGGGTGAAGAACGGGAACCAGATGAGCCCGCTGATGATCCTGGTTGGGTCATTTCTGATGCAAAGAGAGACTACGACACAGAAAATGAGAGGTTCCAGTTCGAGAAGATGTTACAGGACCACAACAAATTATTGTACCCAACTTGTGAAGATGGCCAGAAGAAGCTGGGTAGCACACTCGAATTGCTGAAGTGGAAGGCAGAGACCGGTGTGACTGACTCGGGATTTGAAAAGTTGCTGGTAATAATGAAGAAGCTGCTTCCAAGAAATAATGAATTGCCCTCCAGTACGTACAAAGCAAAGAAGGTTGTCTGCCCTCTAAGATTAGACGTGCAGAATATACATGCATGCCCTAATGACTGCATCCTCTACCGCGGTGAGAAGTACGAGAATATGGATAAATGCCCGGTCTGCACTGCATTGCGGTATAAGATCAGAAAAGATGACCCTGCCGATGTTGAGGGCGAACCACCTAGGAAGAGAGTTCCTGCCAAGGTGATGTGGTATGCTCCTATAATACCACGGTTGAAACATTTGTTCAGAAACAAAGAGCATGCAAAGTTGTTGCGATGGCACATGGAAGACCGTAAGAAAGACGGGAAGTTGAGGCACCCTGCTGATGGTCGACAATGGAGAAAAATCGAGAGGGACTTCCTGGACTTTGCTGGTGATGCAAGGAACTTATGGTTTGGTCTAAGTACTGATGGCATGAATCCTTTTGGAGAGCAGAACTGCAGTCACAGCACCTGGCCCGTGACTCTATGTATATACAACCTTTCTCCTTGGTTGTGCATGAAGCGGAAGTTCATTATGATGTCGGTGCTCATCCAAGGCCCGAAGCAACCCGGCAATGACATTGATGTGTACCTAAGGCCATTAGTTGATGAACTTTTACAGTTGTGGGACAAACCAGGTGTACGTGTGTGGGATGAGCACAAACAGTAGGAATTTGACCTACAAACGTTGTTGTTCGTAACCATCAATGATTGGCCTGCTCTTAGTAACATTTCAGGACAGACGAACAAAGGATACAATGCATGCACACACTGTTTAGATGAGACTGATAAATGTAGGAAGAATGCGTACCCGTACAATCATCGTTTTCTTCCGCCAAGTCATCACTTAAGGAAGAAAGGCAAGCATTTCAATGGCCAGGGAGAAGCCAGGACGAAGCCTGTCCCCCGTACTGGTGCTGATTTATTTGGTATGGTCAAGAATTTGGATGTAATCTTTGGAAAGGGTCCTGGAGGACAACCTATTCCGAAACACGCCGATGGACACACACCCATTTGGAAGAAGAAATCTATATTTTGAGAGCTACCCTATTGGAAAGTGCACGGGGTCCGCTCTGCAATCGACGTGATGCACCTGATGAAGAATCTTTGCGTGAATATTCTAGGCTTCCTAGGCTTGTATGGGAAGTCAAAAGATACCCAGGCAGCACGGGAGGACCAGCAACATCATAAAGGACGAGACGGCAAGCATCCAGGGGAGTTTCAAGGGCTTGCCAGCTACGCTCTTACCAAAGAAAAGAAGAAAATATTTTTTGAAGTCCTTTTCAGTATCATGGTCCCGTCTGGCTTCTCGTCGAATATAAAGGGAATAGTAAATATGAAAGAGAAAAAATTTCAAAACCTAAAGTCTCATGACTTCCACGTGCTTATGAAGCAATTGCTTCCGGTTGTATTGAGGGTAATTCTACCAGAAAATGTTCGACTAGCCATTGTGAAGGTATGTGCATTCCTCAATGCAATTTCTTAGAAAGTAATCGATCAAGAAAGTCTATCAAGGTTACATATTGATGTGGTTCAATGTCTGGTCAGCTTCGAGTTGTTGTTCCCGCCATCCTTCTACAATATTATGACGCACCTCCTAATTCACCTAGCCGAAGAGATTAGAATTCTCGGTCCTGTATTTCTACACAATATGTTCCCCTTCGAGAGGTTCATGGGAGTCTTAAAGAAATATGTTCATAACCGTGCTAGGCCAGAAGGAAGCATCTCCAAGGGCTATGGAACAGAGGAGGTCATTGAGTTTTGTGTTGACTTTCTTCCTGACCTTAAGCCGATTGGTGTTCCTGAATCTCGGTATGAGGGGAGGCTGACTAGAAAAGGCACACTAGGAAGGAAATCAATGGTATGTAGGGACGGGAATTCTTTCACTCAAGCACACTACACAGTTCTACACAATTCCACCGTGGTGGCTCCATATATCGAGAAACACAAGAATATTCTACGCTCCGAAAACCCGGGGAAGCCTGACTCCTTGATTAAAGGGGAACACGAGAAGAATTTTGGTTGTTGGTTGCAGACACATCTCATGAATAACACCACTATTGGAGATCAGTTGTACTTGTTGGCTAGGTTACCATCTTCGACTATATGTACTTTCCAAGGGTACGAGATAAATGGGAATACATTTTACACAATGGCCCAAGATAAAAAGAGCACCAACCAAAACAGTGGTGTCCGCTTTGATGCAACAGATGAAAATGTGCAGAAGGACACATATTATGGGTACATAGAGGAGATATGGGAACTTGACTATGGACCTACTTTTAAGGTCCCTTTGTTTTGGTGCAAATGGGTCAAGCTAACAGGAGGAGGGTACATGTAGACCAAAAGTACGGCATGACAACAATGGATCTCAACAATCTTGCGTACATGGATGAACCATTCGTCCTAGCCAACGATGTGGCTCAGGTTTTCTATGTGAAGGACATGTCTACCAAACCGAGAAAAAAGGAAAGATAAGTAAAAGAATACAGAATACGATGAGCCAAAGCGCCATAGAGTTCTTTCAGGAAAAAGAAACATCGTGGGAGTGGATGACAAGACAGACATGTCAGAAGATTACAATAAGTTTCATGAAATTCCGTCATTCAAAGTGAAAACTGACCCAAGCATCCTGTTAAATGATGAAGATTTTCCATGGCTACGGTGCAGAAGAAAACCACAACACTAGATGTTGGTGATGTGTAATAATGTATTAATTAAACCTTTTATTTGAGACATAAATCTATGTAATGTATTAAACCTTTTATTTGAGACATAAATCTAGGGAATGTGTGGATGTGTGGTGTTTCGCCGGAGGAAGACCACCGAAGTGTCGGCCCCATGTGTAGGCCTCAGGTGTGACCCCCTTCCCGGACATGCGTCAACACTTAGTGAAATCCTGGATCTGTACGTGGAAACTCCCACCGCGGGACAACCGGGGCCTAGAATGTGGCAAAGTTGGACCAACATTTGCTCTCCATGTACATATGTCCTAAACAAACCAAAACGAAATAGAAAGGTCCACCGCGCTACCCTCGTACGGAGAAAGCTATAGGGGTAGACGATCTGGGGCCCCCGGTCTAGGGTTTCGCCGGAGGAAGACCACCGGAACGTTGGAATCACATGTAAACTTGCATGTGCCCCTAGGATATGCGTGTGAGAGTGATGCAAGGTTGGTAGGTTCCATGTGTAGGCCCCAGGTGTGACCCCCTTCCCGGACATGCGTCAACACTTAGTGAAATCCTGGATCTGTACGTGGAAACTCCCACCGCGGGACAACCGGGGCCTAGAATGTGGCAAAGTTGGACCAACATTTGCTCTCCATGTACATATGTCCTAAACAAACCAAAACGAAATAGAAAGGTCCACCGCGCTACCCTCGTACGGAGAAAGCTATAGGGGTAGACGATCTGGGGCCCCCGGTCTAGGGTTTCGCCGGAGGAAGACCACCGGAACGTTGGAATCACATGTAAACTTGCATGTACCCCTAGGATATGTGTGTGAGAGTGATGCAAGGTTGGTAGGTTCCATGTGTAGGACCCAGGTGTGACCCCCTTCCTGGACATGCATTAACACTTAGTGAAATCCTAGATCTGTACGTGAAAACTCCCGCCGCGGGACAACCGGGGCCTAGAATGTGGCAAAGTTGGCCCAACATTTGCTCTCCATGTACATATGTCCTAAAAAACCAAAAACAAATAGAAAGATCCACCGCGCTACCCTCGTACGGAGAAAGCTATAGGGGTAGACGATCCGGGGCCCCCGGTCTAGGGTTTCGTCGGAGGAAGACCACCGGAGCGTCGGAATCACATGAAAATGGAAAAATGGTTAATAGTTTGACTAGTTAGAATAATTATTTTATAAAACAGAAAATGGATTTGAATCACTTATTCAAATTCAAGCATTTTTTATGTTAAAAATTTAGTGAGATTCAAAAATATGCAAAATATAATAGTTAATGCATTTTTAAATTGAAAATGGCAAAATAGTTATTAGTTTCACTAGTTAGAATAATTATTTTATAAAACAGAAAATAGATTTGGATTACTTATTCAAATTCAAGAACTTTTCATGTTGAATTTTTTCTCAAATTCATAAGTATGCAAAAACTGTATAATTTAAATATTTAAAAAATATGCAAATTGAAGTTTTTTAAAACAGGCGCACCCCTTGGGTCAAAAAATTGAAAAAATGACCTTTAGTCCCGGTGCGTGCTACACACCGGAACTAAAGGTGTGGCGTTGGCGCGTGCCTGTTGGGCGGGGCCGAAAACCTTTTAGTCCCGGTGCGTGGCATGCACCGGGAGTAAAGGGGGGACCTTTAGTCCCGGTTCGTATCACACACCGGGACTAAAGACCCTTTAGTCCTGGTGCGTGCTACAGACCAGGACTAAAGGTCCCCGCCCTTTATATTGATGCGTCCCTTCTTCTCCCAAATCACCACACTCGAGGACGCACGCAGGGGAGCACGCGAGGACGACGAAGGACGCCAGCAGGCTGCCCAACTCTCCAGTCGCCGCCACTCGCTGCCCCCACTCCAGCCAAAGCACCCACTCCAGCCACCGTGCGCACACCCCCGGCCAGGTACCCCGCCGATCCCCTTTCCCTCCCGTACGTCCGGCTACGGCGGCGCGGAAGCCGTGCACGCCGGCGTGCGGTGGCGCGTGGCGGAGCCGGCCACTGTGGGCGAGCAGGCCGGGGCCGGCGACAGTCGTGCACGTCGGCGGCGGTGCGGGCGAGCAGGCCGGGGCGGCGCCCCCGGCCACTTCTAGTTTTTTTATTTTTTTATTTTGTAGTGTAATAGTAGTATTATATATAGTATGTAGTATGTAGTGTATTTTTTAGTATGGTATTAGTATTATAGTGTATTTTTGTAGTGTATTTTTTTATTTTGTATAGTATGCATGATTATATAGTATGTATATTGTATAGTAGTATATAGTATATTGTATATAGTATTATATAGTACTATTGTAGTGTATATAGTATTATATAGTACTATTGTACAGTGTATATACAATAGTATTATATGGTACTATTGTATAGTGTATATAGTATTATATAGTACTATTGTATAGTGTATATAGTGTATATAGTATTATATAGTACTATTGTAGTGTATATAGTATTATATAATACTATTGTATAGTGTATATAGTGTATATAGTATTATATAGTACTATTGTATAGTAGTGTAGTGTAGTGTAATATAGATATAGGCCATAGTCGATTGAGACAGACAAGCATTAGTGCTAAATAAAGATAAGCTAAAGAAATAACTACCGTAAGTCCGGTAGTGCTCGCGGGCCCTCGAACTTTGGGTTAGGGTGGTGGTGCTCGTGGGCCCCGGACTTAGCGTTAGGGTGGTAGTGCTCGCGGGCCCCCGGACTTAGGGTTAGGGTGGTAGTGCTTGCGGGCCCCTAGACTTAGGGTTAGGATGGTGGTGCTCGCGGGCCCCCAGACTTAGGGTTAGGGTGGTACTGCTCGCGGGCCCCCGGACTTAGGGTTAGGGTGGTGGTGCTCGCGGGCCCCCGGACTTAGGGTTAGTGTGGTAGTGCTCGCGCCCCCCGGACTTAGGGTTAGGGTGGTGGTGCTCGCGGGCCCCCGGACTTAGGGTTATGGTGGTGGTGCTCGCGGGCCCCCGGACTTAGGGTTAGGGTGGTAGTGCTTGTGGGACCTCGGACATAGGATTAGGGTGGTAGTGCTCGCGGGCCCCCGAACTTAGGGTTAGGGTGGTAGTGCTCGCGGGCCCCAGGACTTTTTGTATATAGGAAATATATTTTTGTATATAGGAAATATTTGTATATAGGCAATAATTGTATATAGGAAATAATATTGTGTGCATCTCGCATTTTGCAGAAACTATGGATCCACCTAGTCCAATGCGCAGAGACCTAGCACAAGAAGAAATTCTCGAGGATATGATCAACGACACCCCCCATGTTGATCCACCCGAATCTCCGTCGATGTATCTGAACCCCTCCGGTGAGGGTGAGGAGGTCGACCAAAATGATCAGGGAGAACCCGACGACTCCGTTGATGGAGAAGCCGACGGCCTCGGTGGAACCTTAACGAAGTCTGGCGAGGTATATATATGAAGTCTGATGATTAGCAGATGCATTAATTGAGTTGTATATATATAAATTGACGAATGTTTCTTCTCTTAGGCATCCACATTGAGCAAAAAATATTCCAAACGAGGCCCGGCCAAAAAGTTGGACGCATCTACGCGTTATACAATTACAGTGGTATCACCACGGGGTGAACCGTTGGAACCCAAAAGGCTAAAAGTTTATTTGTAAAATAATGCGGAGTTATGGTTAGGGATCGCATCCTGCTCACCGTTCGAGAGTGAAATAAGACCAAAGGGGCGGAAGAGGGTGAGTATGTCGCCGACAGGTACAAGGAGGGTATTTGGAATGACCTCATGGCACATTTCACCCTGCCAGAATGTGAGGATGATGTCGACACAGCTGCATTGAGGAAGAAAGTCAAGTAGTGGACTCTTACGAAGATGGCCGAACTATTCAAGAACTGGAAGAAAGCATTATGGCAAAAGTATCAGAAGACAAAGACTCCTCCTAAATTCGAATGCTATCTAACGAAGAAGCAAGCTAACTGGGATGCATTTGTGAAGTACAAGGAGTCAGAACGTGCTATGGAAAAGTCGGAAAAAAAACAAGAAAAATGTCGCGATGAAGAAATATCACCATCACCTGGGGCCAGGGGCTATGCGACTGCCATGCCAAAGTGGGATGCTAAAGAGAGTGAGCTGCTTGCTAAAGGGATCACTCCAGAACCAATACGCGAATAATGGGATCTGAGGGCAAGAAATTGGTTCCTTGGGCATGGGATTGAGTATGACGAAAAAACAGGGGACCTTATTTGCAGTGACGGGATTAGGATACCCCAGGAGACATGGCAGAGAGTGGTTAAGGAAATTAAAGAGGGGACAACAAAGTTCTGTCCTGATAGAGAGAATGACTTGCTAACAAAGGCCCTCGGAATAAAGAACGCGGGGGACGAGTACGAGGCCTTGGCACTAGTTATACTTGGGAGATGGGGTTTCCCAAAGACATAGATACTTATAGGAGCTGAGAGAGAGCAAAGAGGCGACGGCATGAGGAGGATGGAGAAAGGTTCACCAGTTTCTAGGAACACTTCGAATTCATCAACAACAGATTGACGAACTTCGAGGAGTAGTGCGCCTGCAAGATCCTGCACTCGATATTACCGCCGTTCCATCTCAGCAGAGAAGCGGCGTGGCTGAATCGAAGGTCCCATCTGACGATGCAAGGATGGTAGATGGCGGTCCCGGCTACCCCGTGGATGGAATCAAGGAGCAGGCATCTTGTGAGATCCATCAGAAGGTGAAGAACCTATCCATCAAGGTGGCGGTCGGATGTGCTTTACCTTGTCCACCTGACACACGCTGGCATGGCCGTGAGATTCCAGTTGGCTATGCTAAAGTCGGGGTGGATGAAATCGCAACGGGGTGGGACTCAATGGAGCTTGACATCCCTGGACCTGAAGGTGAGAGGACACTCGGAGAAGTATTGGGTGGCATCATTCTATGGGACAAGAACAACATCAAGCTTCCAGGCTTAGTGCCAAGGCCAACACCACCTCCGAGTCGTCGCATGTCACCTTCACCTCCATCACCTCCAAGAATCCCACCCCATGACTACGACCACCACATCGCGAGTCCATCTTGATCTCCACCGCAGGGTCAGCCGCCTTCGCTGCCCGCTAAGGACAAAAAGCGGAAGCGTGCTCCGTCGATAAGGACTAAACGACGCAGCAGCCCAAAACGACAAATGTCGCCCTCCCAAGAGTACCGCATAAGAATCTTCCCATCAGACCTTACGATCGTACTAACGAGGAAAACAACATGATCGTAAAGGCTGAATGTGTTACGCAGCTTCAAAATAAGAAACCCGAGCCCGCCCCGGTATACACCGAGAAGCAAAAAGCGTATGCACTTTCTTTTCTGAACACAAAATCGCAATATGACTTGCACCATAAGCCAGATGACTATCTACGCACACTTCAGAAGGAAGTGAAGAAGAGCAAATCAAGAAGTGCAAGCGGGATCAAATCATCAAGTCAAAGTGCAACCGGGAAAAGAAAGGATGTCCCCCAGCTCGGGGAACAGGCCAAAAAATCGACCCCACCCCTCAAGGTGGTATCCCATGACATTCTCCAGCAGAATATGGAAGAAGATGCGAAGCTTGCGGCCTCGAATGTGACTGTTGAGGAATTTCTAGGTCCCAAGGACGACAAGTTACCCAAGGCTCAGGTAGTCCCTACATATGTCCCAGGGAAGCCTTTGGTCAACTTTGAGGAGTTCAAACAACTGCCAACACAAATGCGGAGTTTACATAACTGGTACTTGAATGCCGCAAAGGAGGAGAGAATAATGATCGTGGCGAAAGTCCCACATGGCTACTACTTCCGAGAAGAAGAGGTCCATGTTGAGTTTCCAGAACTCTTCCAGTTATATGCTTTCGATGCCCTCGACAAATCTATCATGAGTTGCTATTGTCTGTAAGTTGTTGAATTCGTTGTCTATATATAAGTTGTTCATTTTTTAGTTGTTCAGTTCATTGCATGTAATTATCCTAATTACATCCTTTTGTACTCTATTATTATGCAGAATGAAGATCATGGAATGTAAAAGAAGTTCAATCTTTAGTATTGGGTTCATTGACCCAGATAAAATACATATAAAGACGCTAACAGATAAACCCGAGGAGACACAGGAAAACCTTCTAAGGTTTATAACGGAGCAAAATTTCTGTGACCACATACTGTTTCCTTACAATTTCACGTGAGGGTCTTACTCTGTTGTACACATTCACTTTTGCTTACTCGATGTTAAGTGTAATTGATGAGTTATTGATGTATATATAAACGTGTGTAGTTCCCACTAGATTATGCTAGACATTTAACTTGATAAGGGAAGAGTTGAAGTCATGGACCCTTTAAAGAGACCCCTGGAATAGTTTAGTGACATGCAGGAAATGCTCCAGAGGTAATTTTCGCGCTACATCGGTCTCTTTCGTTGATTTCCTGAGATATCACGTAATAAATAACTCATTCATTTTCTTTACCGGGCAGGGTTTGGAACCAGTTCAAGAGTGCGGTTACGGGGGACTTTAGTGAGAAGCTGACGTTTAAACCGGTCTCGGTAAGTAGTACGCGCATCTCTTTACTTCTAGTTTCAATACAATTATGATGCTAGATTATTATTTTGATTGAATTCTATTCTTGTAAAGTGCGCGAGGCAGCCACCGAAGACGAATCTATGTGGATTCTACATTTGCGAGTTCATTCGCACGTTTACCAGTGAGCCGGATGATTATAGAGTCGATGTAAGCAATACATTCACAACATTATTTTATTACCGTCACTTTTTGTTACCATGATTGATATTCATATTGATCTCCTTTTCTTATATAGTTCGAGAAAATGCGGGATCAGGTCCTACCAGAGCAACGCGTAGTAGGAATTGCTGAAGAACTGGCAGGATTCTTGATGAACGAGATGATAGATGACGCCGGAGAATTTAGTGTGAATAGGCGTCGATGATCCCCGACCGTGTAATTAAATAGACGGGCTCTAGTCCTGATAATTGTGATCTCCATGTGTAACTATCATGTATATATTTGTATGCTCGATCTTAAGAGAAGTTATCTTATGTAGGCACGAACATGTACGGTATGTGGTAGCGTAGAAAACTATTTTGAAATGAAAAAAACGGATACAAATTGAATTCTCTGCCACAGCAGAGAAAGTGCCTAAAATTCTTATCGCAGCAGAGAACCATTTTTCCCGGTTCGTAATACGAACCGGGACTAATGGGGGGCACCCAGCGCCCGCAGAGATGGCCACGTGGATGCCTGATGTCTACGCACTTCTATTCTTGTAGACAGTTGTTGGGCCTCCAAGTGCAGAGGTTTGTAGAACAACAGCAAGTTTTCCCTTAAGTGGACCACCCAAGGTTTATCGAACTCAGGGAGGAAGTGGTCAAAGGTATTCCCTCTCAAGCAACCCTGCAATCAAGATACAAGAAGTCTCTTGTGTCCCCAACACACCTAATACACTTGTCAGGTGTATAGGTGCACTAGTTCGGCGAAGAGATAGTGAAATACAAGTGGTATAGATAATTATAAGTGGTAACAGTGATAGAAAATAGATTGAAGGCGTGGAAGAGACTAAAGGCAAACTGAAATAAAGATGGAAGCAAGCAAACATGTAATAGATCTAGTAGCAAATGGTGTTTCAGTGCTTAGAAACAAGGCCTAGGGATCATACTTTCACTAGTGAACACTCTCTCATATAAATATCTTCTCTTTATGATACTACTCTTAACTACTCTCTGGTTGAAAACTCTAATCGATGGTAGGGCTATAACAGCACACCTCAAAGTAAGTCTTTCCCATCTAGAAAACCCCACACTATCACCTTGAGTACTAGATGAGTCTAACAAACACCGCAATTTCATAAAGACATCCAACTCCAAATATAACTCATAACAAGTATTTGAAATATCTAGCCTAAGTGCCACCATGGTGTGCACGCTGTCACTTTCACACACATGGGGAGAGCAGAGATCTATTAAAGCACTTGAGTAACAAGGTAGATCTATACATTACAAGCTCATGATCTAAATAAGATCATGCATAGAGAGAGAGATGAACACATAGCTACCGGTAGAACCCTTAGCCTCAAGAGAGAACTACTCCCTCCTCATCATGGGAATCAGCAGTGGTGATGGATATAGCGGTGGAGATCGATGGAGATGGCTCCGGGGGCACTTCCCCGTCCCGACAGGGTGCCGGAACAGAGACTTTCTGTCCCCCAAATCTCCCCTTCGGTGGCGGCAGCGCTGCGGAACTTTTCGTAGCTGGAGGCTTGACGATCTAGGGTTTATGCCTCGGGAGGCTTCTTATAGGCGAAGAGGCAAGGTCAGTGGAGTGCTAGGGGGCCCACACCACGTGGTGGTGCGGCTAGGGCTAGCCCGTGCCTGGGGGGTGTGGCCAGGCCCTGGCCCTCCTCTGTCTCGTATTCTGGCTCCGTGAGTCTTCCGGTAAAATAGGAACTTTGGCTTTTGTCCCGTCCAATTCTGAGAATATTCATTTTCTGACTTTCCTGGAACCAAAAACAGCAGAAAATAGGCAACTCGCACTGTGGCATCTTGTTAATAGGTTATTCTGAGAAATCATATGAAAAGTACTCCAAAGTGTGGACAAAACACAAGAAAGTGGATAAAAATAAGCACGGAACATCAAAAATTATAGATACATTTGCAATGTATCAACATCCCCAAGCTTAACTCCTGCTCGTCCTCGATTAGGTAAGTGATAAAAAGAAACAATGATTTTTGAGGTGACTGATGTGCTCGTCGTTCGATGTAGAGCTCGTTGGGAACCCCAAGAGGAAGGTATGATAAGCACAACAGCAAGTTTTCCCTCAGTTATGAAACCAAGGTTTAATCGAACCAGTAGGAGCAAGGAAACACCCCAAAGGTGTTACTAGCTGAGCTTTTGCCAGGGCCCACTACTAGTGCTAGTAGCAACGTGGAGACCTGCACAACACAACCTGAGAACTTTGTCCCCAACTTGCGATGAGGTTGTCAATCTCACCGTGTTTTGTGCAAAACAAAGGATTAAACGTATCGAATGGAAAGAAGTAAAAGTTTGCAGAAAGTAAACACAAAGCAGTAAAAGATTGTAGATTGTATGTAAAGAAAAAGGACCGGGATCCATAGTTCACTAGAGGTGGCTCTCCTTAATATAGATAACATGCTGGGTGAACAAATTACAGTGGGGCAATTGACAAACATCGAGAAAGCAATACATGCATATACTAATCATCTTGACTCCTTTGAGACTTGATTGGGCATTACAACATTATACATAGACCGCCATCCAACTGCATCTATGACTAATAATCCACCTTCAGGTTATCATCCGAACCCCCTCCAGTATTAAGTTGCAAGCAACAGATTATTGCTTTACGAACTGCGTGTAAAGTAAACAATACGATTGTTCTATGAACAAAGGATTGTTGTTTTATCCCTAGTAGCAAAAACACATCTAGTACCTTGGAGATTTCTGTCACTTCCCCAGATTACCAGAGGCATGAACCCACTATCAAGCATAAATACTAACTCTTGGAGTTGCTAGCATCTACTTGGCCAAGATAGCTACTAACAACGTAAAGCATGCAAGATCACAAATAAAAAAGACATGATAGAATCAATAATCAATCTGAAATAGCATCTTAATATCCATCGGATCCCCGCAAACGCAACATGCAGAATTACAAATAGATGATCTTGATCATGAATGGAGCTCACAAGATCTAAACATGAAAGCACAAAGGAGGAGAACCAACCATCTAGCTACTACATGGATCCGTAGTCCAAGGATGAACTACTCACGCATCACACCGGAGGCTTGCATGGTGATGAAGAAGGCTTCCAGGGTGAATTCCCCTCTCCGGCAGGGTGCCGGGAAGAGCTTCAGATCCCTCCTGATCTAGGGCTGGAGATGACGGTGGCTACATACTCTTTCGTGGATTTTTGATCGGGTACCTAGGGTTTACGTCCCGAGGGCATCTTATAGTCGGAAAGGGAGGCCGAGGTGGTGTGGCCGGCCCCTGGCCATTCTCCGTCTCGTATTCTGGCACTTGATCCCTTCCGGAAAAATAGGCACTTTGGCTTTTGTCCCGTCCAATTCCGAGAATATTCATTTTCTGACTTTCCTGCAACCAAAAACAGCAGAAAACAGGCAACTAGCACTATGGCTCTTGTTAATAGGTTAGTCCAAGAAATCATATGAAAAGTACTCCGAAGTTGGAACAAAACACAAGAAAGTGGATAAAACCAAGCATGGAACATCAAAAATTATAGATACATTTGCAATGTATCAAAATCCCCAAGCTTAACTCCTGCTCGTCCTCGAGTAGGTAAGTGATAAAAAGAAATAATAATTTTTGAGGTGACATGCACCATCAAAGACTTGATCAAAGTATTTGCAAAACATTCAAAGCTGGGATCATAGTACTTTAATCATTGCATGAAAGACAAAGTTCTAGCAATAAGCAAAGAAACTATGATGCAAAATGAAAAGGCACAAACAAAAGATTCATGAATAACAATGCTTTGCAAGACGTTTGTTTGTTTCACATAAAGAAAACATAGCATAGTAGTATTCAGCTTGTCCCTCAATAGAGTAGCAAATATAAATGCATAGGACACCTTCAAAGTTCATAAAAGTGACTAGATACAATAGTTTAAAACAAGCAATAACAAGTTATGCATCAATCAACTAGTCTTGGGACAATGCACATAGAACTAAGAATGACCACTATGCTCTCAAAGTAGGTGCATAAAGATAGAAGGTGGAGACTCAATATAATGGTGGAAGAAAGGCCTTTTGTAAAAGGAAGTAGGAATTCAAGTCTCATAAAGAGCTTCCAAAAATTATGGTACTTGTAGTTTTCAGCTCTCATTGCCCCTATCATAAGCATCTTGAAGGTGATTAAGGTTAAAGTGACACAACTGAGAGGATATGCTTGACAAGTTATAAACCGAAATCTCATGCCCCTTACTTACGAAGACCGATCCTCATGCTACTCAACTTTAGTCACGAGTAAGCTCTTGTCATTGTAAGTATATGTGTATCATTAAGAACCGCCAACGGGGTACCCCTTGCACATGATACGGGAGCTTTCCCATAATCAAAATGACAAGGCAAGCAGACAATGAGCATCTCAGCGATCTTTTTATTTGTTATTTGCATATGTTTTTATTGAGGATGCTTCATAGAGTCCTCATTATGGTGATTCTGCAAGTTTGCACCATGATTAGGCATGGCTTAGGCTAGTGGCCCAGGCGTTTCTCTAACACACATACAAACTCCATGATCTTACAAGTTCCACTTTTATTTCACACCGCCGGGATCCGTAAGCAAAAGAACATGATATCAACGGGGTACAAAGTACAAGTGCAATGTTGAAAATGTTCCCCATGGTACATGGTTCTGCTAATTTCAACTTATAAAGCGCAAGCATATACGCAACAAAGAAGGACCCAATGGTTCAAGTTTATTACAGGCAATAAAGTAAAGTGTGCCATCAAGTTCGTGAGAGCTTTAATCACTAGGTTTCTCATAACAAGTCGAAGGTAAACAAAAGCATGAATATACTTGGAATAGCATAAGCTAGTAGGTCGGTGTGGTGGACTCTTTGGAATAACTTGGTTTAGGGAGTTGGATGCATGAGTGGAACTCATACTTTGTTGTGGAGGCTAGCAAAAGACTGGGAGCGACAAACTAAGAGAGCAATAATTGCCATAATCATGTAGAGCGACAAAACATCATTGATCAAAGCATAAAGTGATACTACAAGTTGAAAACTAAAGTATCATAAAGGCTTATGGTGACTTTGGATAGTCATAACATGGTGTGAGCATGCGCCAAGTCAACCAAAATAAAGGATCAAAGGAGAATACCACTATACTATGCTTTAATATGCTAAAACAACGCATGATTCATCCAAGGCACAATAAGAAATCTCAATTGTTTATAACAAGTCATGCTACAGCAAAGAATACTAATCATAAAGCCAAAACAATATCAAGCATGGCATGACAAAGCATAGGCCACAGTCAAAAACAAGCTCTTTTTACCATATAAGTATGAACTTTCCTACTCTTTTCCAAACCAAACCAAACTATTTGCAAACCAATGTATGAAAGAGGGGGTCCAACCAATTTATTCAGAAAACTAAGCAAACCAAGGAAAACAAAAACCAAAACGAAAACGAAAAAAGAAGACTCTCTAAGAAAAACACAACTGTGCATGAAACAATAAAAAGAAGCGTTTGAAAGAAACCTGGGATTTTTATTGATGAAGAAGGGGATGCCTTGGGCATCCCCAAGTTTTGACGCTTGTACTTCTTAGATATTTATTGGGGTGACACGCGTGGCATCCCCAATCTTGAGCTTTAGTCCATCCTTCATCTTATTACTCATTCCTTCCATACACCTGAAATTTTTCCTTCATACAAAACATCACACAATCTCATTAGCAACATTAGTACACTCAAGATAAATAAGTCTTAAGGTTCAGTTCTAACACCAAGTAAACTTCCATTAGAACACTAGCTACTGTAGCACTTCCCTCAAAAAGCTCAATTCCCCAAAAGAACTCAAGAAGGAACCAACAAGAAGCAAATGCAGAAAATGGCAGAAATCTGTCAAAACAGACCAGCAGGTAAATACGAATTTTTTCGAAGACCTTATGTTGCTCAAATCAAAAAGTGTTGAACTAACAAAAGTTAGATAACAACCTGGGGCAGAAGCACAAAACATTACAGCTCAATCCGACATACAGAGCTCTCTCACGAATTTTTACGGTGAAGCACAAAAATCTGTTTCGGGACAGCAACTTTCCCAATCATTACTTCACTCTCATTAGAGGTTACTCTTGGCACAAAAAACAAATAAAAAGGATAAGGAGAGGTTATTACAGAGGTAATAACTTCCAAGACTCATCTAAAACTTTTGGGTTATCTCCCAATAAGTACTTTTCTTTAACGCCTTTAAGTTACGCATAAGAAGCAAAGAAAGAATCAAGTGTTCTCAAATGAAGAAGCATTAAGACCAAATTTTGTTTTCATAGGATAAGCAAAAGAAATCTTTTCTCTCTTTTTAGGGAAGTGTTCTATATCTTTCTTGAGTGGGAGTTGATATTTAATGGTGCCTTCTTTCATATCAATGATGGCACCAACAGTTCTAAGAAAAGGTCTTCCCAAAGTAATATGACAAGAAGCATTGTATTCAACATCCAAAACATAGAAATCAACGGGGACATAGGAATCGTTAACCATAATAAGAACATCATTAAGACCACCCATGAGTTTCTTTTTAGCATTAGCATCAAGTGGGACATTCAAATAACAATCTTCAAGATGAGGCAAATCAAGCATATCATAAATCCTTCTAGGCATAATAGAAACACTACTATCAAGATCACACAAAGCTTTAAAATCAAAGTCATTCACTTTCATATTAATGATGGGTTCCCAACCATCTTCTTGCTTTTTAGGAATAGAAGCCTTATGTTTCATCTTTTCTTCTTTAATCTTTATGAGAGCATTAGTAATGTGTTTTGTAAAAGCCATGTTCATAGCACTAGCATTAGGACTTTTAGCAAGCTTTTGTAGGAACTTAATAACTTCAGAGATATTGCAACCATCAAGATCAAAATCAACTTTATCATCTAAAGTAGTAGAACTATTACTAGCCTCAACACTAGTGGTGGTAATAGTAGAAACACTATGTTTCTTGCAATTTCATCTTCTCTTTCCAACTTAGCATGTAATTCAGCTAATAGAAGTTATCTTATGTAGGAACGAACATGTACGGTATGTGGTAGCATAGAAAACTATTTTGAAATGAAAAAACAGATAAAAATTGAATTCTCTACCGCGACAGAGAAAGTGCCTAAAATTCTGTCGCAGTAGAGAACCATTTTTCCTGGTTCGTAATACGAACCGGGACTAATGGAGGGCATGCCGCACCCGTAAAGACGGCCACGTGGATGCCTGATGTCTACGCACTTCTATTCTTGTAAACAGTTGTTGGGCCTCCAAGTGCAGAGGTTTGTAGAACAGCAGCAAGTTTTCCCTTAAGTGGATCACCCAAGGTTTATCGAACTCAGGGAGGAAGTGGTCAAAGGTATTCCCTCTCAAGCAATCTTGCAATCAAGATACAAGAAGTCTCTTGTGTCCCCAACACACGTAATACACTTGTCAGGTGTATAGGTGCACTAGTTCGGCGAAGAGATAGTGAAATACAAGTGGTATAGATAATTATAAGTGGTAACAGTGATAGAAAATAGATTGAAGGCGTGGAAGAGACTAAAGGCAAACTGAAATAAAGATGGAAGCAAGCAAACATGTAATAGATCTAGTAGAAAACGGTGTTTCAGTGCTTAGAAACAAGGCCTAGGGATCATACTTTCACTAGTGAACACTCTCTCATATAAATATCTTCTCTTTATGATATTACTCTTAATTACTCTCTGGTTGAACACTCTAATCGATGGTAGGGCTATAACAGCACACCTCAAAGTAAGTCTTTCCCATCTAGAAAACCCCACACTATCACCTTGAGTACTAGATGAGTCCAACAAACACCACAATTTCATAAAGACCCCAACTCCAAATATAACTCATAACAAGTATTTGAAATATCTAGCCTAAGTGCCACCATGGTGTGCACGCTGTCACTTTCACACACATGGGGAGAGCAGAGATCTATTAAAGCACTTGAGTAACAAGGTAGATCTATAGATTACAAGCTCATGATCTGAATAAGATATGCATACAGAGAGAGATGAACACATAGCTACCGGTAGAACCCTTAGCCTCGAGAGAGAACTACTCTCTCCTCATCATGGGAATCAGCAATGGTGATAGAGATGGCGGTGGAGATCGATGGAGATGGCTCCGGGGGCACTTCCCCGTCCCGGCAGGGTGCCGGAACAGAGACTTTCTGTCCCCTGAATCTCCCCTTCGGTGGCGGCGGCGCTGCCGAACTTTTCGTGGCTGGAGGCTTGACGATCTAGGGTTTATGCCTCGGGAGGCTTCATATAGGCGAAGAGGCAAGGTCGGTGGAGTGCCAGGGGGCCCAAAGCACCTGGTGGCACGGCTGGGGCTAGCCCGCGCCTGGGGGGTGTGGCCAGGCCTTGGCCCTCCTCCGTCTCGTATTCTGGCTTCGTGAGTCTTCCGGTAAAATAGGAACTTTGGCTTTTGTCCCATCCAATTCTGAGAATATTCATTTTCTGACTTTCCTGGAACCAAAAACAGCAGAAAACAGGCAATTGGCACTGTGGCATCTTGTTAATAGGTTAGTCCAAGAAATCATATGAAACGTACTCCAAAGTGTGGACAAAACACAAGAAAGTGGATAAAACTAAGCACGGAACATCAAAAATTATAGATACATTTGCAATGTATCAATGCCCATTGGTCCCAGCTGGTAAGTGGCCCGGGACTAGTGGGTGGGCCTTTAGTCCTGCCTCTCTATTCCCGGTACCACAACCGGGACTAAAGGCTCTTACGGGCCGGGACTAAAGGCCCGTTCTCTACTAGTGTTAGTAGTACTCCCTCCGACCCATATTAGTTGACTTGAATTTGTCTTGATTCGGATGTATCTAGACATATTTTTGGACTAGATAAATCTGAATCTAGATAAATCCAAGTCAATTAATATGAGTCGGAGGGACTATTTTTTTCGGCAGATTGAAGTCCTCACTCTCACTGGGAGCAGAAAATGATGGCTCTGACCAGAACGATGTACACACTCAGTACTCAGAGTAATGTACTACTTCAGTGGTAGGTACTCCTCTTGTTTCAAAATATAAGATGTTTTAGCTTTGTGAAAAGCGTGTATCTAGATCTCTTTTAGTGTGTAGGTTCACTCCAAAACTAAATAAACCTACACACTAAAAGAGGTCTAGATACATTTCTTTCACAAAGCTAAAACATCTTATATTTTAAAACTGAAGGAGTATTAGGTTGTCTGGCTGGGAACATGTCGTGGAGCTGGCCATGGTTATGTGTTAATATATAGGCACAAAGGCCAACATAGTACATGGTATAGTATCCGTATACTATACAATACAATACGGTACTGAATATCTGAATATTACATTTAACACTCCCTTAATCTAAACCTTTAAAAGGTTGAGATTACGGTTAAACTCATCTAACTTTTTGACTGGAAGTGTCTTTGTAAATCTATCAGCAACTTGATCTTTGCTTGAAATAAATTTGATGTTCAGTAGTTATCAGCCACTCTTTCTTTGACAAAGTGAAAATCAATCTCAATGTGTTTAGTTCGAGCATGAAACACTGTATTTGCAGACAAATAGGTAGCACCTAATTTGTCAAACCAAAGGCATAGTTTTTCATTTAACTTAACTCCAAGTTCAGCAAGAAGAGGTTCAACCCAAATTAACCCAGTCGTAGCATTTGATAAAGCCTTATATTCAGTCTCAGTACTAGATCTGGATACTATGGCTTATTTTCTAGCACTCCCAGAGACTAAATTGTGTCCAACAAATATGGCAAAACCACCTATGGATCGCCTATCATCAAGAGAGCTCAATCTGCATCTGAAAAGGCACTAAGTAGTGTGAAAGAAGACTTGGAAAAAGTGAATTCAATCTTCAATGTTTGATGGACATATCTGAGTATACATTTGATAGTTGTCCACTATTCTGTAGTTGGAGCATGAAGATACTGACAAACCTTGTTCACCGAGAAAGATAAATCTGGGCATGTTAATGTCAGGTATTGTAATGCTCCAACAATGCTTCGATACTGGGTACTGTTTCAGGACCCAAGGGTGTGCCATCAGTAAGAGACAACTGCTCTTTAGAGGACAGGGGTGTATGCGTGGATTTACATCCATGCATTCCCCCCCGGCGAAGCAAATCATTAGCATATTTTTCCTATGTCAGGACTAAGCCATTTTGTACCCTCTTTACCTCAATACAAAGAAAATATTGTACATCACTTCGATCTTTGGTAGCAAAATTCTCATTTATATCTCGAAGCAGAGTAGTGATTGCATGATCATATGAACTTGTTACTATATTGTCATCAACGAAAATCAGCATATATATATAGTGATACCTAAACTGTTGAAGAGAAACAATGAAGTATCAGCCTTTGAGGGTGTAAATCCAAGATCACATAACTTGGGACCCAGCCTTGAATACCAGGCTCGAGGTGCTTGTTTCAGTTCATAAAGAGCCTTATCAAGTTTGCAGATATAATGCGGAGAGGAACGATTTTCAAAACCTAGAGGTTGTTTCATATATACTTCCTCTTCTAGAACACCATGAAGAAACGTGTTCTTGACATCTAGCTTCCATAAGCTCCATCCACGAGAGATAGAGATAGACAAAATATTCCTGATAGTAGCAATCTTAACTACAGGACTAAAGGTATATTTATAATCAATGCCATACCTTTGTTTGAAACCTTTTGCAACAAGCCTTGCTTTGTATCCGTCAATGGAGCCATCTGCCTTCTTCTTTACACGATATACCCAATTGCAGTCAATTAAATTTCTATTTCTGCTTGGAGGAACAAGGTGCCATGTTTTGTTTTCAATCAACGCATCATACTCTTCTTGCATTGCTTGACACCATTTGGAATCATTTAGAGCCTCCACAAGTGTACACGGTTCACCTGTAGAAGAAAACATGCCATATCTAAGTGTGCCATCAGTGTATTGTTTTGGATTCCGTATACCTTTCTAGAGATGAGTACGAGGTTCATAAGCAGGCTGTACAACGGGCTGCACCACAGCAGGTTGAATAGTAGAAGATGGTTGTGGAGAGTTGTTTGCATTTTCGGAGCTAGAGCTTGCAATAGACTGCCCCCACTAGCTCCAGCCGCAGAAGATCCCACATAAGAAGAATCTGCCACAGGGGAGGACACTAGGGGGACCACACGGAGGCATCGTTATCATCGTTTGGATGCGCGCTAGGTGGCTGGCGGGTAGTGGTCGTGGGAGCGTGGGGAACCCGCGTAGGCGAGGACCTTCATGTGATGTCGTTGTCGATGGGTGGGTGGGATGTGCTCAGCAGGGAGGCAGGAGAATCCACCTCGGGAGACCGCGCCTTGGGATCCAGCGAGTATAGAGAATGTCCAGGCGAACCAACCTCATGTTCAACACTTGTTTCGTCATTTTTTGGCCAATCTTCAGCGTCAACTTCTGTGTTTGTTTGAGCATCATTTTGACTGAGATTTTCAGCAGTAGCTTCCTCATCCTGCTGTACATGGACAATAGGAACAATAGGAGGCATATGGTTATCAAGATTACGTGTACCCTCATGCAAATGTGATGGATATGAAGGAAGGGATGTTGGAAGAAGGAGAATTTCTTTCTTCACGAGTGCACCGACATTGGGATGTAGGTAGGCAAAAGGGAAAACACTTTCATCGAAAACTACGCCATGAGAGATGTATATAAATCATGTAGACACATCAAGGCACTCGACCCCTTGATGTCTACGCACTTCTATTCTTGTAGACAGTTGTTGGGCCTCCAAGTGCAGAGGTTTGTAGAACATCAGCAAGTTTCCCTTATGTGGATTACCCAAGGTTTATCAAACTCAGGGAGGAAGTGGTCAAAGGTATCCCTCTCAATCAACCCTGCAACCAAGATACAAGAAGTCTCTTGTGTCCCCAACACACCCAATACACTTGTCAGGTGTATAGGTACACTAGTTCGGCGAAGAGATAGTGAAATACAAGTGGTATGGATAATTATAAGTGGTAACGGTGCCAGAAAATAGCTTGACGGGAGGAACTAAAGGAAAAAATATGGAAGCAAGCAATCATGTAACAGATCTAGTTGCAAACGGTGTTTCAATGCTTAGAAACAAGGCCTATGGATCATACTTTCACTAGTGAACACTCTCATATAAATATCTCCTCTTTATGATACTACTCTGAACTACTCTCCGGCTGGACACTCTAATACATGGTAGGGCTATAACATCACACCTCAAAGTTCGCTTTCCCCATCTAGATAACCCCACACTGTCACCTTGAGCTCTAGATGGTTCCAACAAACACCACAATTTCATAGAGACATCCAACTCCAAATATAACTCATAACAAGTATTTGTACTCTCTAGCCTAAGTGCCACCATGATGTGCACGCTATCACTTTCACACACGTGGGGAGAGCAGAGATCTATTCAAGCACTGTAACTACCTTGGTGAATTACGCTCTTAGTTACATGCCTGGATGAACGAAAGTGGTTAAAATAGTACGGTGGGGCCCAGGGCCACTCACGGTAGACCTTTCGGCCGTCCTAACCACTTTCAGATCATCGGGACAAGAACGAGCGACGTAATCGGCAGGCGAAGGGATCAACTACATACACAAATGAGTATGTATGCAAGCCACATACAACAGTCCTCAAAGCCATTCCATCTAAAAGAAATAGAAATATTGCAACGCCATACGGCAAGATTCAAATATCCTAGATAGAGATAATAATTTAGGATAGCTCCTCATACAACAAACATCAGAGTATCAGGTGGAAGCGGAAAACAAGATCCGAGTACGGATAAGAAGCAAATCGGCATAAGATGCCACATAAATAACACATCCCGCCCACAGATCTCACGGATCCCTGTTCCCGGAATCTCTACACCGAATGATCGTTGCCAACATCATCTGTCTCTTCCACCCAGTATCCACCTTGCGGGTACACCTGTTCATCTGAATCAAACAATTTATCGTGTGAGACTCTAGGGGTACTCAGCAAGTCTTTATGCCGCTAAAGGGGACACAACCTGGGGTGATGCAATTGCAGCAAAAGATAATACCTAACAATTCTACAGATACTCGCTAACCATATGCCTAACCAATGATAGACGGATGTCCGTGAATTAAGAACAACAGTTATAACAACATAATTAACATATCCATCCTCCTCCTCGCTTACCAACGAGGAAGCGGACGAACAACCCCCATCATCCGTTGGCAGTGTTATTAACCATTCCATGAGTATTGCACTATTTACTAGTCAAGTTATTAGTCAAATTAAAAGCGGTACTTTAGTTATACTTGTCTATGATCGAGAAACTGTGCTCCAAGTCGTCCATAACTGCGGACACGGCTTTCAGAAAGATTTACCCTGCAGGGGTGCACGAATAGCAACACACACTCGATCAACCTCGAAAAAACCAAATCAAAACCCAACGAGGCATTCACGACAAAGCAATCACAGGATTCAGAAATATTTCAGGGGGCCACCCCATTAAGCTACCCGCAACGAAGTTGGCCGGCTCCGAGACGGACCCAAGGTTTGTGTCAATGGTTGTAAACGACTGGGAACCCGAAAGTGTGACTGGGCTTGTCGATACCGCGAAAACACTCCGCATCCAAAACAGTACAGGTGCTCCACGCACAATCTTAATAAAACAGTAAAGCATGGCATAAGTACAGGATAGTAACAAAGCCCCAAACTACTTTGTGGCCCCAAGAAATAAGAATGAATCAAGCTCTGGCTCAAGGGGGTCCATAAGGCCTCCCGGGTGTGGATAGTGCGAATAAACAAGGAACATGAATCAAGTACTCAGGGTCCTACGGGACACAAGTGAGCATGAAAAATCAAATAGCAGATATTGCTCACCGGTGCCTCTTTCATTAGTTATCCCATTACTACTCAGGTTAAGTTGTTTAGATACCTCGTTATTCATCAGACACTCACATACCCTACACATGCTTTTCTACGACTCGCATGGCTCAAACAACTCCTGTAGTAATGGCTCATGGGATGGAGGAACAAGCTTTGGTGGGGTTTAAAAGTAAAGGTTATGCAGTACTTGGGATTCAATTTAATGCAATCGCGACTCAATGATGAAAGAATAAGATAGAGGCAATAGGTACCGTATGTATGCAAGCATGTGGTAGTGCTTGCCTGGCAGCTCAGTTGAAGCGAGAGATGGATCTGGATAGTACTCATGTGATTCCTGATAATTCTCCTGCTGGGCGTCTATTCGAAGAAGAACCAAACAAACAAGGGCCAACATAAATAAAGTGCGCAAACATATGAATTAAAATGTGACAAGCAAACAAGCATGCCATGATGAATGGTGCACAATTTACATGGCATTAAAGTAGCATGGCAAGGGTGAGGTGTGGTGCAAGAATAAAGGCTTTTATTATTTATTTAGTCAAATTTTATTGCCATAAACAGTTCAGATTTTTAATAATGACATGATGCATGCTTCAATTCAGAACAAGGAATGCATACATAGAATGGGCTCGTCGCGCTGATCGATTTAGACATATTATTTGTCAAATTTGGAGTTGTAGAATTAAAGTTATTAATTTATTAAGGAAAAGGGCATTTTATTGTAATTTTAATCACCTCGGAATTTTAAGTGCTCAAACAGTATTTTGAATGTCATATATGAATTCCTCACATTTTTCTGATTCAAAAACATATATTATTTGTATTATTTGGATTTGTAAATTAAAAGTTATTTGAAAACTGATTTGAATTTGAATTTAAATCAATTTTGAATTTGCTTTATTTAATCAGCTAGACAGGTAAACTTTTGTTACTCAGATCAACCCAGCCTCAGTCACTGATGGGTGGGCCAGTGGCTGACTGGGCCACTCAGCGCGCAGGGAAAGTTCTTTTGCTACCGCGCCTTAGCTAGCTCAGGCGGCTGACATGCAGGCCCGACGGAGACGTAGGTCCCACGTGACAGCGAGGGCAAGGGTGGGCCACGCGGCACAGCGAGGGGAGTGTGGGTTGAGGCCCGGAAAGCTAGGGGGCTTTCTTGCAATTCTTTACCGAGGCTGACTAGTGGGGTCACTGGGGCGGCGAGGGACCTAGGCGTGATCGACCGAAGTTGCGGGGGGGGGGGGGGGGGGGGCTTTTTGCAAAACTGCCACGCGAGCTCAGAACTGCATCTGACACTGTTCTCTGAATCTCGACGACGAGTGACGATGGCGAGATTTTCCGGCGAGGGTGGCGTCGCATCCACGGCGAGATAGGTCTTGCCGTAAAAGCGAAATAGAAAGAGGGCAGCTCCAGCTACGGGTCTTCTTCAGGAAGGATCGGCGGCGGCGGGCTGCACTGGTCAAGGCGTCGCGGGGACAGAGGGGGGGCACGCAGGCCTGGCTGCTCGTCGGCGGGGCAGATCACCGGCGGGGGTCACAAACGGGCGGCGCTAGGCACGCGGTGTGGGGGGGGGGAGAACGGGAGAGGAGCGGGGGTGTGCTCACCTTGATCGTTTCCCACCGGAATCGGGGCAGGAGGTAGTCGGAGCGGAGGGGGGCGGCGGGGCTGCTGCGGTGGTGTGCTGTTCGCTGGCGAGGGGGTGGCTGCGGCGTGCTTGGCGTCTCCCAGCGGGCGGGATCGACTCCACGGTCTGCGGCGACGCTCCCCGGCGTGTTCCCGGTCACCGGCGAGGGCGGCAGCGGTGACGTGGCCCTCAGACTGGCGGTGGCACGCGGAGAAGAGGAAGAGGGGAACGGAGCAGGTGGCTAGGGTTAGGGAAAAGGCGGCTCGGCGCGAGGATAAGGAGGAGGGCTAGCGTGCGGTGGCGCGAGCTGACGGCGAAGGACGGCCACCTGCCGCGCAGCTGCTTTCCGTGTGCTGCTGAGAGGGAGCAGGCGAACGACGTCAGACGGGGGAAGAAGAGGAACAGGGGGCGTCGCCTGGTCGCAAAGAGGTACGGGCCGGGGAAGAGAAGAAATGGCCCAGGAGGAAAGGAAGGGCGGGCCGGATGTGTTGCTGGGGTGCGAACAGGTAGGAAGGGCTGCTGCTGGGCTCAGGTAAGGCTCCTCTCTTTTTATTTCTTTTTTATTTTATTAACTGTTTTGATTTTTGTTTTGTTGTAGATTTAAGCAGGCCCAAAAATACCCCTTTTTGGGAGTTTTTTCATATTTTGAATAATGGAACAGTGCTAGCTAGGGAGTGAGGAGAGGGCTTGGTGGATGAGCACAAGTTGTTGGTAAGGAAACAAAACAAGAGAGAGAGAGAAAGAGAGAGAGGTTTAAAATTAAATAAAAAGAGGACCCCATATGAACATGCTTGTTGGAGAAATGGTTTTGTTGGGACAAGGACATGGTGGAGAGAGGTGGAAAGGGTCCCACAAAGAAAGATCCACTAAACAAAGAGAAAACAAAGGAGCTAAAGGTGGTGATGATGGTTGCATGGCCCATGCAAAATAATAAATGCCCTGATTTATTTGGTGAAAACAAAATAATAAAATGGCATTGTTCTGATGTATTCCCAAGAAGTGGAACTAAAGGCCAAGCAAGAGATAGTTGGATTAGATCCACCCCATTCACATGAGCTAGCATAAAATCATAAGTAAAGAGATACAAGATCATGGATTAATGGAATGGTGGAATTATAAGGTGGTGACAAAGAAAGGTGTAGAGTGGAATAAAAAGATATGCCCCCAACTCAACTTGGGCATTTAATCAATATATCAATAACCAAATACAATATCAAAAGGCAAATACAATTAATAATGCATATGAGAGAAGAACCAAAAGAAGAAAGTTTTTATATGATGCTCAAATGCAAGGTGGCATGATGACATGAGCATGATATAATTATGATGCAACAATTGTATATAGGAAGTAGCCAATATCTTACTAGACCAAGTAGCATTACAATTGTTAGACAATTGGGATGCTACAACTCTCCCCCACTAAACAGGAATCTTGCCCCGAGATTCTAGGAAGAAGAAGACTCAAAGAGGGTAGGATACTTGGCACGGAGCTCATCTTCACGTTCCCAAGTGGCTTCATCAACGGAATGGTGCGACCACTGCACCTTGCAGAACTTGATGGACTTGTTGCGAGGCCTTCTTTCTGCGACTTCAAGAATTTTTATGGGGTGTTCTTGATAAGACAGATCTTCTTGGAGGTTGATGAGTTTATGGTCCACGGTCCTGCCGGGATCCTTGAAGCACTTTTTGAGTTGAGAGATGTGGAAAACATCATGGACTTTGAGTTGTTCAGGGAGCTCAAGAGCATAAGCAACTTCTCCTCTTCTTCCACGAATTTTGAAAGGACCGATGTATCTAGGAGCCAGCTTTCCTTTGATACCAAAACGGTGCGTGCCTCTCATGGGAGTGACACGAAGGTACACGAGATCACCAGGGACATACTCCATGTCCGTGTGCTTTCTGTCATAATTCCTCTTCTGGCGACTTTGAGCAATCTTCAGATTTTCAAGAATGATGTGAACTTTCTCCTCCGCTTGAGTTACAATGTCGGGGCCAAACAATATTCTTTCACCTGCGCCCGACCAACCAATCGGAGTTCTGCATTTGCAACCATAGAGAGCCTCAAATGGTGCCATCTTTAGACTTTTCTGGAAACTGTTGTTGTAAGAGAATTCGGCATAAGGAAGACATTCTTCCCACTTCATACCGAAAGAGATAACGCAAGCACGGAGCATATCTTCTAGAATCTGATTGATCCTTTCAACTTGTCCTTGCGACTGAGGGTGGTAAGTTGTGCTGAAGTTTAATTTTGTTCCCAAAGCATTTTGGAAACTTCCCCAAAACTTGGAAGTGAAGATGCTTCCATGGTCTGAACTGATCTCAGGAGGAACTCCATACAGAGAGACAATTCTGTTGATATAGAGCTCAGCCAACTGAATTGCAGGAATTGTTTCCTTGACTGGAAAGAAGTGAGCTACTTTGGAAAGCCTGTCAATGACAACAAAGATTGCATTGTTGCCCTTCTGCGACCTTGGAAAACCAGTGATGAAGTCCATCTCTACTTTCTCCCATTTCATTCCGGAGGCTTCAATGGCTGTAGAAGACCGGAAGGTTTCTGATGGATAGCTTTAACTCTGCGACAGACATCACACTCCGAGACATACTTGGCACAATATCGTTTCAAACCAGGCCACCAATATTGTGTTTTCAAGTCCATGTACATCTTAGTGCTGCCAGGGTGGATAGAAAGAACAGAATCATGCGCCTCCTTGAGAACTTGCTCTCTTAAACCCGGGTAGTTCGGAACAAACATCTGGTGTTCAAAGAAAAGAGTGCCTTGGTCATCTACGTGGAAAGACTCATACTTCGGAAGCTGAATGTTGGAGATGATCTTTTTAGTGTAAGGATCACCAAGCTGAATAGAACGGACCTTTTCTTCCAAGAGAGGTGTTGCTAGAAGGTTCAGAAGATACCCTTGATCCACAATTTCAAAGTTGAGCTTGCGGAATTCCTCGCACAAGAGAGGCTGTTGTTCTTCCACCATGAGATTGTTAACATAAGCTTTTCGGCTGAGAGCATCGGCCATGACATTGGCTTTGCCCGGAGTGTAGTTAATGGTCAAATCAAAATCATTGATTGTTTCAATCCACCTCCTCTGACGAAGGTTGAGATCAGGCTGTGTGAATATATACTTCAGACTCTTGTGATCAGAAAAGATCTCACAATGGTTGCCAAGCAAGTAATGCCTCCATACTTTCAAAGCAAAGACAACCGCTGCAAGTTCGAGGTCATGTGTAGGATAGTTGGTCTCATGTGTCTTCAACTGTCGAGAGGCATAAGCAACAACTTGCTTTTCTTGCATAAGGACCGCACCCAATCCTTGCAATGAGGCATCACAGAATATTTGGAAAGGCTTTGATGTATCTGGAGGAACCAAGACTGGTGTGGAAGTGAGCTTCTCTTTGAGTGTTTCAAAGCTTGCTTGACATGCAGGAGTCCAAAGGTATTTCTTGCCTTTCTTGAGGAGATCGGTAAGAGGCTTCGCAATCTTCGAGAAATTTTGAACGAAGCGACGGCAGTAACTGGCCAAACCAAGGAAACTCCGGACTTCTTTGACATTTATGGGTGGAAGCCAGTCCATAATTGTCTTAATAGTTTCTGGGTTGACGGCAATGCCCTTGGCAGAGATGACGTGACCAAGGTATGTGACTTGAGGCAGCCAGAATTCACACTTGGAGAACTTTGCATACTGGCCGTTCTCACGAAGCTTGTTTAGGACACACCGAAGGTGTTCTTCATGTTCTTCTTTTGACTTAGAATAGACTAGAATGTCATCCAGATAGACCACAACGAACTTATCAAGATACTCCATGAAAACCGAGTTCATAAGCCTCGAGAAGGTGGCAGGTGCATTGGTGAGGCCGAAAGACATGACCGTGTACTCATACAGGCCATAGCGGGTTCCTTGCGAATCTTGATTTGATGATAACCACTTCTCAAATCAAGCTTAGAGAATACCACAGCTCTAGCTAGCTGGTCGAAGAGATCATTAATCCGCGGAAGGGGATATTTATTCTTGATTGTTTTAGCATTGAGTGCCCGATAGTCAACACAAAGTCTATCAGTCTTGTCTCGCTTCTTCACAAAGATGGTTGGACTACCCCAAGAAGAAGTACTGTGCTGAATGAAACCCAACTTCTCTTGTTCATCCAACTGACGTTTGAGTTCAGCCAACTCAGCAGGACCCATTTTATAAGGCCGCTTGGAAATAGGAGCGGTACCAGGTTCAAGTTCAATGACAAAGTCAACCTCACGATCTGGAGGCATACCTGGCAACTCTTCAGGAAAAACATCTGGAAACTCACAGACTACAGGAACACTCTGAATACCTTCCATAGCATCATCATTCAGAGCCGCCAAAGAATAAAGCTGAATTGCAGGAGTCAGACTTGGAGAATAGACTATATGGCCTTCAGGAATTTTCAGAGAAACCGAACGTTCAGCCCAATCAATCACCGCTGCATTTGCTGTTAACCAATCCATGCCCAAGATAACATCAATGTCAGAATTTCCCAGAATAATTAAGGAAGCCGGAAACGAAGAACCACCAATCTCAATTTGATTGTTATGGCTGATTTTAGACGATGCCATTGTTGCTCCAGGAGAAAGAACCATTAAACGCTTGGGGAGAGGATCCATTGCTAACTCATTCTCATTTGCAAATTTGTGAGAAACAAAAGAATGTGATGCACCCGAATCAAACAAAACTCGTGCAGGAACTGAGTTAACAGGAAGCATACCCATCACAACTCCAGAGGCATGCTCAGCTTGAGCGACGTTGACACAGTTGGCACGAGCAACCGTAGACCCAGGCTTGGTGTTGATGTTGAGAGCCCGCGGTGGAGGTGCACGAATCATAGGAGCACTTGCCGCAGGTCTTGGAGGTGGTGGTGGAAGAGCTTTGTTGTTCATTGGACAATTCCAGTGCTGATGCCCAGTGTTTCCACAAGTATAGCAAGCACCAGGTGGACGTGGAGCAACGTAGCCAGGGACTCCGCCAGGCGCTCCAGAGTAGTTGTGGTTGTAGCCCCTGGGAGCCGCAGTGAAGGAGTTTGGTGGCCTTGGTGCGTAGCTTTACGGTCTTGGTGGAGCAGGGAGCGATGGTGGGGTGTTAGGAACCCAGACACGACGCTTAGAAGGAGCTGTCATAACAGAAGAGCTTGTTGTATCACGGCTGTGTTCCTTTGACTCCTCAAACACTTGCCTACTTGCTTCTTCCTGCAGAGCTGTGTGTTGAAGTTCCAGAAAAGATGCCGGCCTTGCATGAGTGATAGCATATTTGATGGAAGCATTGAGACCTTGCCAAAACCTCTTTTACTTCTTCTTGTCATCCGAGATCTCATCGCCACCATAACGAGAAAGGTTCATGAAGTTTCTGATGTAGGTTTTGACATTGTCAGTGCCCTGCTTGAGGTTGATAAACACTTCCTTCATCCTTTCCATGACAATTTCTGACAGATATTGCTCTTTGAAAGCAGCAGTGAATTGCTCCCAAGTAGGCTGAAAACCAGAGAGATCTGCCTTGAGGTAATTTTCCCACCAGAGAGCTGCATCTCCCTTCAGAAGGTGAGTGGCACATTTGACCCATTCTTGCTCGGGAACATCCGCAGTCATCAGTAACCTTGACACTTCACGAAGCCAAACATCCGCATCAAGTGGCTGATCAGACACCTCAAATTGGCGTGGGTTGAACTTGAGAAAACTCTTGATGTCTCCTCGCTTGGGAGGTGGAGGTAGCGGAACAAACTCATTCCTCCTCACGCTTTCCTCGAAGCGCTGCTGGTTCTGCTGCATAGTGCCCAAAGCATTTTCAATACTTGCCAAAGCAACCCCAAGTTCAGGTGGTATGTCCTCCTCAGAACGGCGTGGTGGTGCCATCCTGTGATTGATATAAAACACAAGTCAGTACTATAATGGAGAATGATAATAATCCAAAATAGTACCAAAATGGAATTAATCAAGATTAAAGGATGCAATTCACTGAGATGATATTAAAATATCAACAAAGTTCAAGGCAACTAGAAGATATTAAGCATAACGCACACGACTGAACCAGGAGTGTGGTACACAACTAACAAAGAAAAAATTCTGCAAATTTTGGCATTAAAATGCCACTATATGCGCAAAACCACTTCACGAATCAAGATTAGTAACTCTACTAGTTCAACATACAAGATCAAATGATAACAGTAGTGGTATGGTCGCGACTCCATCCCGCACTCAAATCATTACTCCGCACATGAATCAGTAAAACACATATCCCAACACCTTCTTCTTAAGATGAACCTAAAGATTGGTAACTACGAAAAAGAACACCCCAACAAGATAACGTCGGATAACAAAGAGTAAGTTAGATCGCATCGGTATACAACGAATCAGAATAGATCGCGTCGGTTTACAAAGGCCTGTCGGTATGGAATGTACCAACAGTTGATAACCAAAAGGCAGATAGTGATAACATTTGGATGCAACAGATAGACAAAGAATTCACACACACACACACACACACCCAATGGTACTACGGAACCCAGAACACGTGAATCCTAGTTTGAATTTTAGAAGAGGATTGAAAACGTTACACTTCCTTACCAGAAAAAGGGTGGGTGGGTGGGTAAGAAGAAAAATGGAAGCAGTCCTACTCTCACATTTTGTTTTTCCCTAGTATACATAGCTACCAAAATATTTACTAGACTGACAATGACCACTTGGCTGAGACCCTGAAGGGCGGGATGGCTCTGATACCAATTGTAACTACCTCGGTGAATTACGCCCTTAGTTACATGCCTGGATGAACGAAAGTGGTTAAAATAGTACGGTGGGGCCCAGGGCCACTCACGGTAGACCTTTCGGCCGTCCTAACCACTTTCAGATCATCGGGACAAGAACGAGCGGCGTAATCGGTAGGCGAAGGGATCAACTACATACACAAACGAGTATGTATGCAAGCCACATACAACAGTCCTCAGAGCCATTCCATCTAAAAGAAATAGAAATATTGCAACGCCATACGGCAAGATTCAAATATCCTAGATAGAGATAATAATTTAGGATAGCTCCTCATACAACAAACATCAGAGTATCAGGCGGAAGCGGAAAACAAGATCCGAGTACGGATAAGAAGCAAATCGGCATAAGATGCCACATAAATAACACATCCCGCCCACAGATCTCACGGATCCCCGTTCCCGGAATCTCTACACCGAATGATCGTTGCCAACATCATATGTCTCTTCCACCCAGTATCCATCTTACGGGTACACCTGTTCATCTAAATCAAACAATTTATCATGTGAGACCCTAGGGGTACTCAGCAAGTATTTATGCCGCTAAAGGGGACACAACCTAGGGTGACACAATTGCAGCAAAAGATAATACCTAACAATTCTACAGATACTCGCTAACCATCCGCCTAACCAATAATAGACGGATGTCCGTGAATTAAGAACAACAGTTATAACAGCATAATTAACAGATCCATCTTCCTCCTCGCTTACCAACGAGGAAGCGGCCGAACAACCCCCATCATCCGTTGGCAGTGTTATTAACCATTCCATGAGTATTGCACTATTTACTAGTCAAGTTATTAGTCAAATTAAAAGCGGTACTTTAGTTATACTTGTCTATGATCGAGAAACTGTGCTCCAAGTCGTCCATAACCGCGGACACGGCTTTCAGAAAGATTTACCCTGCAGGGGTGCACGAATAGCAACACACACTCGATCAACCTCGGAAAAACCAAATCAAAACCCAACGAGGCATTCACGACAAAGCAATCACAGGATTCAGAAATATTTCAGGGAGCCACCCCATTAAGCTACCCGCAACGAAGTTGGCTGGCTCCGAGACGGACCCAAGGTTTGCGTCAATGGCTGTAAACGACTGGGAACCCGAAAGTGTGACTAGGCTTGTCGATACCGCGAAAACACTCCGCATCCAAAACAGTACAGGTGCTCCACGCACAATCTTGATAAAACAGTAAATCATGGCATAAGTACAGGATAGTAACAAAGCCCCAAACTACTTTGTGGCCCTAAGAAATAAGAATGAATCAAGCTCTGGCTCAGGGGGGTCCATAAGGCCTCCTGGATGTGGATAGTGCGAATAAACAAGGAACAGGAATCAAGTACTCGGGGTCCTACGGGACACAAGTGAGCATGAAAAACCAAATAGCAGATATTGCTCACCGGTGCCTCTTTCATTAGTTATCCCATTACTACTCAGGTTAAGTTGTTTAGGTACCTCGTTATTCATCAGACACTCACATACCCTACACATGCTTTTCTACGAATCGCATGGCTCAAACAACTCTTGTAGTAATGGCTCATGGGATGGAGGAACAAGCTTTGGTGGGGTTTAAAAGTAAAGGTTATGCAGTACTTGGGATTCAGTTTAATGCAATCGTGACTCAATGATGCAAGAATAAGATAGAGGTAATAGGTACTGTATGTATGCAAGCATGTGGTAGTGTTTGCCTGGCAGCTCAGTTGAAGCGAGAGATGGATCTGGATAGTACTCCTGTGATTCCTGATAATTCTCCTGCTGGGCGTCTATTCGAAGAAGAACCAAACAAACAAGGGCCAACATAAATAAAGTGCGCAAACATATGAATTAAAATGCGACAAGCAAACAAGCATGCCATGATTAATGGTGCACAATTTACATGGCATTAAAGTAGCATGGCAAGGGTGAGGTGTGGTGCAAGAATAGAGCCTTTTATTATTTATTTAGTCAAATTTTATTGCCATAAACAGTTCAGATTTTTAATAATAACATGATGCATGCTTCAATTCAGAACAAGGAATGCATGGATAGAACGGGCTCGTCGCGCTGATCGATTTAGACATATTATTTGTCAAATTTGGAGTTGTAGAATTAAAGTTATTAATTAATTACGGAAAAGGGTATTTTATTGTAATTTTAATCACCTCGAAATTTTAAGTGCTCAAAAGTATTTTGAATGTCATATATGAATTCCTCACATTTTTCTGATTCAAAAACATATATTATTTGTATTATTTGGATTTGTAAATTAAAAGTTATTTGAAAACTGATTTGAATTTGAATTTGCTTTATTTAATCAGCTAGACAGGTAAACTTTTGTTACTCAGATCAACCCAGCCTCAGTCACTGACGGGTGGGCCCACGGCTGACTGGGCCACTCAGCGCGCAGGGAAAGTTCTTTTGCTACCGCGGCTTAGCTAGCTCAGGCGGTTGACATGCGGGCCCGACGGAGACGTAGGTCCCACGTGATAGCGAGGGCAAGGGCGGGCCACGCGGCGCAGCGAGGGGAGTGCGGGTTGAGGCCCGGAAAGCTAGGGGGATTTCTTGCAATTCTTTACCGAGGCTGACTAGTGGGGTCGCTGGGGCGGCGAGGGACCAAGGTGTGATCGACCGAAGTTGCGGGGGGGGGGGGGGGGGGGGGGGGCTTTTCGCAAAACTGCCACGCGAGCTCAGAACTGCATCTGACGCTGTTCTCTGAATCTCGACGACGACTGACGACGGCGAGATTTTCCGGCGAGGGTGGCGTTGCATCCACGGCGAGATAGGTCTTGCCGTAAAAGCGAAATAGAAAGAGGGCAGCTCCAGCTACGGTTCTTGTTCAGGAAGGATCGGCGGCAGCGGGCTACACTGGTCGGGGCGTCGCGGGGACAGAGGGGGGGGCACGTAGGCCTGGCTGCTCGCCGGCGGGGCAGATCACCGGCGAGGGTAACAAACGGGCGGCGCTAGGCACGTGGTGTGGGGGGAGAACGAGAGAGGAGCGGGAGTGTGCTCACCTTGATCGATTCCCACCGGAATCGGGGCAGGAGGTAGTCGGAGCGGAGGGGGACGGCGGGGCTGCTGCGGTGGTGTGCTGTTCGCTGGCGAGGGGGCGGCTGCGGCGAGCTTGGCGTCTCCCAGCGGGCGGGATCGACTCCACGGTCTGCGGCGACGCTCCCCGGCGTGTTCCCGGTCACCGGCGAGGGCGGCAGCGGCGACGTGGCCCTCAGACTGGCGGTGGCACGCGGAGAAGAGGAAGAGGGGAACGGAGCAGGTGGCTAGGGTTAGGGAAAAAGGCGGCTCGGCGCGAGGATAAGGAGGACGGCTGGCGTGCGGTGGCGCGAGCTGACGGCGAAGGACAGCCACCTACCGCGCAGCTGCTTTCCGTGTGCTGCTGAGAGGGAGCGGGCGAACGGCGTCAGACGGTGGAAGAAGAGGAACAGGGGGGCATCGCCTGGTCGCGAAGAGGTACGGGCCGGGGAAGAGAAGAAATGGCCCAGGAGGAAAGGAAGGGCGGGCCGGATGTGTTGCTAGGTTGCGAACAGGTAGGAAGGACTGCTGCTGGGCTGAGGTAAGGCTCCTCTCTTTTTATTTCTTTTTATTTTAATAACTGTTTTGATTTTTGTTTTGTTGCAGATTTAAGCAGGCCCAAAAATACCCCTTTTTGGGAGTTTTTGCATATTTTGAATAATGGAACAGGGCTAGCTAGGGAGTGAGGAGAGGGCTTGGTGGATGAGCACAAGTTGTTGGTAAGGAAACAAAACAAGAGAGAGAGAAAGAGAGAGAGGTTTAAAATTAAATAAAAAGGGGACCCCATATGAACATGCTTGTTGGAGAAATGGTTTTTTTTGGGACAAGGACATGGTGGAGAGAGGTGGAAAGGGTCCCACAAAGAAAGATCCACTAAACAAAGAGAAAACAAAGGAGCTAAAGGTGGTGATGATGGTTGCATGGCCCATGCAAAATAATAAATGCCCTGATTTATTTGGTGAAAACAAAATAATAAAATGGCATTGTTCTGATGCATTCCCAAGAAGTGGAACTAAAGGCCAAGCAAGAGATAGTTGGATTAGATCCACCCCATTCACATGAGCTAGCATAAAATCATAAGTAAAGAGATACAAGCTCATGGATTAATGGAATGGTGGAATTATAAGGTGGTGACAAAGAAAGGTGTAGAGTGGAATAAAAAGATATGCCCCCAACTCAACTTGGGCATTTAATCAATATATCAATAACCAAATACAATATCAAAAGGCAAATACAATTAATAATGCATATGAGAGAAGAACCAAAAGAAGAAAGGTTTTATATGATGCTCAAATGCAAGGTGGCATGATGACATGAGCATGATATAATTATGATGCAACAATTGTATATAGGAAGTAGCCAATATCTTACTAGACCAAGTAGCATTACAATTGTTAGACAATTGGGATGCTACAACCACTTAAGCAATATCAACATTATGAATCAATCAATAAGTTTTGGGACAATGCACATAGAACTAAGAATGACAACTATGCTCTCTTAATTGGTGCCTAAGAATAGAAGGTGGAGACTCAATATAAAAGTGGAAGAAAGGTCCTTCATAAAGGGAAGCAGGGATTTCAAGTCTCATAAAGAGCTTCCAAAAATTATGGTACTTGTTATCTTTCAGCTCTCATTGCCCCTATCATAAGCATCTTGAAGTGATTAAGGTTAAAGTGAACAAAATATGGAGTATATGCTTGACAAAGTATAAGTTAGCAATCTCATGTCCCTTGAATACGAGGGTCGCTCCTCATGCTACTCAAGTTTAGTTACCGGTAAGTTCTTATCATAGTAAGTACATGTGTATCATAGAGAACCACCAATGGGGTACCCCTTGTCCGATGATATGGAAGAATCCCCATATCAAAATGACAAGGCAAGCAGACAATGAGCATCTTAGCAATCTTCTTATTTACCATGGGAAAATGGTGCTTTTTTCTCTCTTTCCTATTTTCTCATCTCTTTTTTTCTCGTTTTTCTTGTTTTTTTATAAGAAGAATGTTTCATAGATTGATCATTATGGTTACGCTACAGGTTTCCACCATGATTAGGCATGGATTAGGTCAGCCGCCTAGGCGTTTCTCTAACACACATACATAACTCCATGGACTTACAAGCTCCCCTTTAATTTCACACCGACGACATCCATAAACAAAAGAGCATGATATCAACTGGGTACATTGTACAAGTGCAATGTTGAAAGCGTTCCCCATGACAACATGGTTCTGCTAATCCCCAACGTATAAATGCAAGCATATACAACATAGACGACACAATGGTTCAAGTTTATTAGGGGCAAGAAAAGTAAAGTGTGCCATCAAGTTCGTGAGAGCTTTAATCACTAATTTTCACATAACAAGTTTAATTCGGAAGCTAAGTAAAAACATGAATATACTTGGAATAGCAAATGCTAATAGGTAGGTATGGTGGACTCTTAGGAATAACTTGGTTTTATTTGAAGTTGGATGCATGAGTGGAACTCATACTTGGTATGGATGCTAGCAAAAGACTGGGAGCGACCAACTAGGAGAGCAATAATGGCCATAATCATGCAAAGGGACAAAACATTATTAATTAAAACATAAAGTGATATTACAAGACGGAAACTAAATGATCATAGAGACTATGGTGACTTGGTATAATCTTAACATGGTCTGAGCATGCGCCAAGTCAACCCAAATAAAGCATTTAAAGGAGAATACCACAATATTATGCTTTTATATGCTAAAACAACGCATGATTCTTTCAAGGCACATTAAGCAATCTCAGTTGTTTATAACATGTCATGCTACAGTAAAAATCACTAAGCATAAAGCCAAACAAATATCAAGCATGACATGATAAATTCTAAGTCAGAGTCAAAAACAAGCTCCTTTTTACCACTTAAGCATGAACTTTCCTACTCTTTTCCAATCCAAAACAACTTTATTTGAAAACTAATGCTTGAATGAGAGGGGTCCAATCAATTTATTCAAGCATGGTGAGGCTCAGCCGGACGGTTTTCATATCTAGGAGGTGGCATTTTCTAACGATCCTCCTCCCGACGTTTCTCTTTATCTTCTCCTTTTCGGGGAGGATTCCTCGGAATCAGTGCAGCGGTCGCGTCTTTCTCGGCTGCTGGAGCAACGTTGCTCTAGTTATGTGTAGTTCTGCGGTGCTACCCTGACGATCTGGTTCTTGAATAATTGTCTTCCCTGCGTTCGGGGTGACGATGCTACGCCCGATCGTAGTGAGATCTTACGTCAGCCCATGCCGGATCTGTGCGACATTAGTCGGAATCCGAGATCAGCTTTTGGCTTCCAGACAGGGCGACCTTTTGCTGCTCCAGTACCTTATTGAGTAGCTTGATACCCAAACGTATCTCCTCTAGTCCTGGATTAGCCGATAGAATTTCGCGAGCCGCCATGGTATTTTGCACTGGTGTTGGGTAAACCCAATCTCCGTTGCTATCCTTCCGTGGCTTTCCCATCTCATCTCCAAAAAGGACGGCACAGACACGTGGGAATTGGTTGTCATCTATGTGACGCTTCCGTGTCTTCTGATGTAGACGGGACATGTACTCCTTGTTTGACATGCGCTTCTTCTCCACCTTGATATTTTTGGCTTCATCAAGGAGTTGTTGACGACGCGCTTCTAGGGGATGGGCCCTTTCGTCCAGCTCATCTACAGTAAGTTCTGCAGCTGTAGGGATAAGTGTGGTTAATGCGGCATCGATGAGTTTACGCGCACCTTCAGTGATCACGTGTCCATCCACCGATGCTTCTTTTTTCGGCTCGTCTGGGATTAGTGCTCCATCCGAGTCTTCCTCGTATTCCTCGGCGATCACCTCCTCAGCTAGAGGGTCTTTTGCTGGGGTCTTGTTCTTCTTGTTTGCCTTCTTGGCAGCGCCGGTAGCAAAGATGGCTTTGGGTCCGTTTCCCGGAGTCAAGCTCTGATCGGTACTTTCGGACATTTGGACTTCAGGATTGTCTCCGACGTCCATGTCATCCTGTATTTTGGGAGAGTGTTCCCCAGATCCTTCATCCATGGCTTCTCTATCCTCTGCAGCTTTGGAGTTGTACTCCTCTTCATATTCCGCGGAGAACTTTCGGAAATCTGCCGACGTCATGGATTCATCCGAGGATGCGGGAATGTCGGCGTTTGTTCCAATTACCTCCAGCACCGAGTCGGTGTTTTCTCCAGCATCGGTAGAGCCGGATCCGCATCCAACATACCCGACGAAGTGCGATGCGTGTTTCCTGAGGTACCTGTGGCTTTCGCGATCAGCCATAGCATCTGTGCTAGCGCCTTGCAGTATCATACATCTTAGTGTGTACCTGAGGAAAGGCCTGTCTGTTCCAACATCGTCAGAGTCAGAATCAGTGTCATTGATGAGCTCCTCCTAGATTTCGACTTCCACGGGGGGTCGATCTGGGATCCGGCTTCTCCAGGGAGATCCACTCCAGATTCGACTTGGACTGTGCGGTCTTCTTCAGATCCAGAACTCCGCAATTGGTGCGGGTTGGGTGGGGTTAGGGTTTTCTGAGATCCAGAACTCTGCCGCCTCCGCGGACAAAGGGGACCCAGAAGATTCTTCTGCCTCTATCATCACCGCTGGGGTAGGTTGGGCAGGTTCAGCAAAACCGATGTAAACATCGATCTCACCAAAAGACATGATAGTATAGGCAGTCACGGCCTCCCTAGCCGGAATCCAAGTCTCGTCGAGAACGATGAGAGGGACGTCGTTGGCGTAGAGGATGCGACCGACGGCGATGGTCTCGCCGATTCTGATTCTTGCAGATTCCGCTCGGAACGCAGATCCGAAGCTCACTTGCCCCACGGTGGGCGCCAACTGTCGTCGGATTGAGGACAAGTACGCCATGAGGGGGTCCTCGAGGCGTGCGGGAGAGAGGGGTGTGAGACGTACGGTGTTCCGGGACGGTGAGCACACAAGTTTACCCAGGTTCGAATCCGTCGGCTTTGGACGGACCCTACTCCTGCTAGCAATCCAGTAATACGGCAGAGCCGGAATATGGGTTACAAGGGTTTCGCCTGTGCGAGTTGAAGGTCTAAAGTATTGGGTTGTAATCTGGTCTTGCCCTAAAGGCTCTCCCTAGGACGGCTTATATAGATATCCGGCCTAGGGTTTACAGGAGAGATCAATCCGACTACGACTAAGAGTTTGTTACAGAGTACATCTTGAACTACAAGTAACATTATGGGCCTAAGTTGGTAAGTCTTTAGGGCCTTCCCGTAGCCGGATTAGGCTCCGTCTTCTCTCTCTAACTGGGCCTCCCGTGAAGCAAAGCTCTAACCTGAAGTGGGCCACCCTGGTCAGTGAGGAACTGTGAGGATACCCGGAAAGTATATCCCCAACAAACTAAGCAAATGAAAACCAAAAATGAAAACAAAGACGCTCGAAGAACAACACAATTGTGCATGAAACAATAAAAATGAAGTGTTTGGAAGAAACCTAAGATTTTTATTGATGAAGAAGGGGATGCCTTGGGCATCCCCAAGCTTTGACGCTTGTACTTCTTGAATATTTCTTGGGGTGGCACGGGTGGCATCCCCAAGCTTGAGCTTTTGTCCATACTTCATCTTATCACATTACTCGTCCCTACACTTTAAAATTTCCTTCATACAAAACTTCACACAATCTTCATTAGCAACATTAGTGTACTCAAGATAATAAGTCTTTTGGTTCAGTTTCAACAAAAGTAAAACTTACATTAAAACTCAAGCTACTGTAGCACTTCCTTTTAAAAGTTCAAATGATCAAGGATAACTCTAAGAGAAAGAGATTAAGAGGCAAATGCAAGTAATGGCAGAAATCTATCAAAACAGACCAGCAGGTAAAAACTGATTTTTTCGAAGACCTTATGTTGCTCAAATAGAAAAGTGTTAAGCTAAAGAAAGTTGGATGACAACCTAGGGCAGAAGCACAAGCAATTACAACTCGATCCGACGTATAGAGATTTTTCACGAATTTTTATAGTGAAGCACAAAAATCTATTTCGGGACAGCACTTTCCAAATCTTACTTCCCTCTCATTAGAGGTTATTCTTGGCACAAAAATCAAATAAAAAGGATAAGGAGAGGTTATTATAGACGAAATAACTTCCAAGACTCAAGAAAACTATTGGGTTATCTCCCAACAAGTACTTTTGTTTAACGCCTTTGAGCTAGGCACGATAATTTCGATGATGCTCACATAAGAAATATGAATTGAAGTAAAAGAGAGCATCAAGAAGAAAATATGGAACAAATTTAAGTCTAACCCACTTCCTATGAAAAATAATCTTGTAAAGAAACAAGTCATGAAAGCACAAAGCAACAAGCATAGGAAGGCAAAACAAGTGCAACTTCAAAATTTTCAACATAAAGAGGGGAAACTTAATATTATTGGGATACATAAAACCATGTTTCCCTCTCTCATAATAGCTTTCAGTAGCATCATGAATAAAATTAACAATATAACTATCACATAAAACATTCTTATCATGAGACACATGCATAAAAAAATTAATACTCCCCACATAAACATAGTCATACTTATTAATTGTATTGGGAGAAAATTCAACAAAATAGCTATCATTATTATTCTCATCACCATAATCATCAAATATAGGAGGCATATTGTAATCATAATTAATTTCCTCCTCAATAGTAGGTGGACTGAAAATATCATATTCATCATTGTAATCATCATATATTGGAGGCATAGTATCATCAAAGTAAATTTTCTCCTCCATGCTTGGGGGACTAAAAATATCATACTCATAAAAACCAGCTCCCCCAAGCTTAGACTTTTCCATAGCATTAGCAATAATGGTGTTCAAAGAATTCATACTAATAACATTGCTATTAGCATGCAAATAAAGTTCCATGGGTTTTTTAATTTTCTCTTCAAACACTTCATGTCCTAACTCAAGATAAATACTATAAAGCTCTCTATTTTTTTGTGTTTTTCCATTAAGCCCAACTAGTGAAAATAAAAAAAAGAAACAAAAATATATAATTGCAGAATCTAAAGAAAATAACTTCGAGCACTCACACTGGAGGACGTGAGTACCTTTTACCTTACCTCCCGAGCAACAGCACCAGAAAATAGCTTGATGTCTACGCACTTCTATTCTTGTAGACAGTTGTTGGGCCTCCAAGTGCAGAGGTTTGTAGAACAGCAGCAAGTTTCCATTAAGTGGATTACCCAAGGTTTATCGAACTCAGGGAGGAAGTGGTCAAAGGTATCCCTCTCAAGCAACCCTGCAATCAAGATACAAGAAATCTCTTGTGTCCCCAACACACCCAATACACTTGTCAGGTGTATAGGTGCACTAGTTCGGCGAAGTGATAGTGAAATACAAGTGGTATGGATAATTATAAGTGGCGTGCCAGAAAATAGCTTGACAGGAGGAAAACACTAAAGGCAAAAAGATGGAAACAAGCAATCATGTAATAGATCTAGTTGCAAACGGTGTTTCAATGCTTAGAAACAAGGCCTAGGGATCATACTTTCACTAGTGAACACTCTCATATAAATATCTTCTCTTTATGATACTACTTTGAACTACTCTCCGGTTGGACACTCTAATCCATGGTAGGGCTATAACATCACACCTCAAAGTTCGCTTTCCCCATCTAGATAACCCCACACTATCACCTTGAGCGCTAGATGGTTCCAACAAACACCACAATTTCATAAGACATAGAACTCCAAATATAACTCATAACAAGGAATTGTAATCTCTAGCCTAAGTGCCACCATGATATGCACGCTATCACTTTCACACACGTGGGGAGAGCAGAGATCTATTAAAGCACTTGAGTAGCAAGGTAGATCTACTTGATTACAAAGCTCATGATCACAATAAGATCATGCATAGAGAGATAGATGAACACATAGCTACCGGTAGAGCCCTTAGCCTCAAGGAAGAACTACTCCCTCCTTATCCTGGGAGTCAGCAATGGCGATGGAGATTGCGGTGGATTCAATGGAGATGGTTTTGGGGGCACTTCCTCGTCCCGGCAGGGTGCCGGAACAGAGACTTTCTGTTCCCTGAATCTCCCCTTCAGTGGCGGTGGCGCTACGGAACTTTTCGTGGTTGGAGGCTGGATGATTTAGGGTTTTCTCATTGGGAGACTTCTTATAGGCGAAGAGGCGATGTCAGAGGGTGGACAAGGGGCCCACACCACCTGGTGGCACGACCAGGGGGACCCGCGCCACCACATGGTGTGGCTAGCCCCTAGCCCCTCTCCGACTCGTCTTCTAGCTTCGTGAGTCTTCCGGTAAAATATTGAATTTGGCTTTTGTCCCGTCAAAATCCAAGAATATTCATTTTCTGGCTTTTCTGGAACCAAAAACAGAAGATAACAGGCAACTGGCACTGTGGCATCTTGTTAATAGGTTAGTCCCAGAAAATGCATAAAAGTATCTCAAAATGTAGACAAAACACAAGATAGTTGATATAAAACAAGCATGGACCATCAAAAATTATAGATACGTTTGCAACGTAACACCCCTTTGTGAAGAGGACTGCAACCAATGAACACACATTGTTTTGAACAGAAAGCAAGTTTACGTTTGTTGTAAGGATGGAGGATAGGCCATCAAGCACAGCCAAAAGTTCTAAGAGCATCATAATTTGGAGTAACATGAAGAAGACATTTTGTGGGAGTCTCAAAATTGAGAACCTTACTAGGAAGTAAATTTATGAGAAAAAGTGGCAGTGATAAAAGCTTCATCCCAAAACTTAAGAAGCATGGATGCATTAGCAAGTAAAGCAAGACTAACGTTGACTATATGGCAATTTTTTCTCTCAGCCAAACCATTTTGTTGGTGAGCATGGGGACAAGAGACATGATGGGTGATGCCAACTTGCTGAGAAAATCTATTGAGTTTCTCATACTCACCACCCCAATTAGTTTGCATAGTAACAATTTTTTATCAAACTTGCGCTCAACATATTTCTGATAATTAAGAAAAGCTTGATAAACATCAAAACGCATTTTAAGCAAATAGATCCATGTCAACTTGCTGAAATCATCAATAAAGCATACATAATAGCATCTTTTCCCACAGAGAGAGGGGTAGGGCCCCATACATCAGAAAAACTTGCTCCAAGGGAGCATTGGATACACTAGTGGATATGGGGTATGGTAGCTGATGGATCTTGGCCATCTGACTGTAGGGGTTCGCGCGTGAAAACAATAAATTTTTCCCTATGCCCAGAACCCCAGTTGCCAGGACCTATCTATTAGTAATGCGGTAATGGGAGGGGCTTTTCGATAACTTACCCTTGAAGACCGGAAAGCGTTGTCAATGCTCGGGAGAGCGTGGTTGATGTAGACGAGCCAAAGCTGACCTCAGGGTCATGATGAAGTCCTAACGGCTCCTGCGGCTCCAACGAATCCTAGTGCCCCAAGTGTTGCACCTCGCAGGGAGTTACACACATCCGGTGCCTGGCGATGAGTCCCTCTCCTTCAATCTAGCAGCAGTTGTGGAAGTAGAACTCCTGGATCCGAATCTCGCAGAGCGACGATGCTCTGCGGTGAAGAAGACTCTCGCTCGCACGATCCAGACTTAGGACCACGGTCACGGGGGAGAGAGAGAGAATCAAATAGAGGTCTCCCCAAAAGAGAGGAAACCTTTTATTGATTATTGTGTATTTAATTTGCCAAAATACCTCTCTTTATATAGGGGAAACCCCCCCCCCCACATAGGCAATTGCCTTAGCCATGTGGGAATAAAAAAGGAGAGGGGAGAGGGGGGCTTGGCCGCCGGCCAAGGCCCTTGTGGGCCCCGTGCGGGGTGCCCAAGGCCCATGCGGCCACCCCCTCCTCCTTCCTCCCTTTGGTCTTTCCCTCATGGGCCATTTTCCCTCCGGATTTGGCCCATTAAGGTATTTGACCCTTTTTAATTATTTTTATTTTATTGAATGATTAAATCAATATTCAACATTCACTTACATATTATTCAATCCCCGTTGATGTGGAAATCATTCCGGACATCCTCGGGATTTATCGAAACCATTCTGGTTTTCTCTCTTCTCTTTTCTTCGGTGATTCTACCGATCCTTAAACACTCTCTGAGCATCATCGAGCCCTTAAGAGTGATACCCCACAGTTCGGGAACACTCTAGACATGGCCATGTGACCCCTGTGCATTCCACGAAATCTTTCGTCGTTTGAACCATGAACATCATGTCTTATTCCTTTTGTCTCTCAATACTCGCATTGTCCGAGATCTAACCAATGGCATCACCATGTCGTGTTCAATATCATTATCAAAAAATACTACTTGACTCGTTCTTACAAGTGATATCCCCCTGATAAAATCACACACTGCGCAGCTATTGGATATAACTTCTCCCAGTGGGCCCTCGGGTATCTATTCCGTCATGCAGATGGACAAATCCCGCTCTTGACGCATATTGCCTCAACTGTTCCTCCGAATACCTAAACACACCTTTATGATCACCGTGTCACTGAGTGATGTTTGATTCTATCAAAGTACCCTCGGGTAATAGTGATTGATATGGCCTCACGGTCTAAAAAATAGTACACTAGATCTATTCTAATCATCGTAACTTGAACTTTGTGACATGATCAGGTCATGATGCTTAGGTTTGGGTATAGCTCATCATCTGATTCTCATAATAAGGTGACTCCATTTTGCACTGGCATAAATGCCACATGATCAGGAAACCTTGATCATATGTTGACCAATGAACCAGTGACTAGAGCTTCACTGGGAACTCCTGGTTGTTTATATAGCACACGTGTATTGACGTTTCCTTTCAATACAGTTATAGCATGATATAAAACTTAATCATAAACTTTATGAAATATGATAATACTCCATATTACTATTTGTCTCTAGGGCATATTTCCAATAGTCTCCCACTTGCACTAGAGTACAAATAAACTAGCTGCATTTGTTCATAATCATCGACACCATATATCCCGGTACCTTAGATCATGCTTGCTCATGGAAGAGGTTGAGTCTTGGGGCTGTACTTTACAATCCCAAATCATTTGCAACTTACTAATGTCACCTTGATTGACATTAATACTTTATCATCACATGATAACATCTTTGTGTATGCATCGTAGTCATGGTAGCAGAATGAGGTCGGTTTCCAGGAGCCTACAGTGACTTTAAATCATCCACATCAAGCTTTCTCATGGACACTATGCCCTGGGACACACCTTCTGCATAAAGACGAACTAGTCCCGCCATAACAGTATACATAAATTTAGATGGTACCCTCATCTATTATTATAAATTTAATCATCAAAACACTAGTGCATCATGTGCAACTTTCGATGTTTTATCACCTCGCTTCCTACTTGACTTCAGTCGGTATTATTGATGCAGGGAATTTCCAATATTCTAAGGTTAACACTTTCCCTTATAACATAACCCTTTATGTTTTAAGATATGTCATCCTCCATATATTTGGAAACATGTCTATAGTTCTCAATTAGACACTGTGGAGAAACTTAGCTCAACATTCCGTGATTCACACTTAATCACTTTTCTAACGTTCCTTCTCGAATCATATATTATGTTAAGTTGTCATCATGGTTTTTCAAGATAGAAGCTATGTCTCAACATAGTGGATGATGATCATCCTTTTCTTTATTTTAACCGTTGATGTTTAACTTAATTCTATTCCTAATTTGAGTGACCAAGGATCAGTCCTTAATCAATTGCTATTCTGAAACTCTTTTTCAGAATCTCTTTAGGAATACTACATGATATTGTAATATACTTATTATCAACTTCTAATCCCTATAAATCATTATTTATCGGTACTTGCATTTCCATTCTTAATGTGTCATACACACTTAAGAATCAATCTTTAAGCTCCCACTCAAAATATGTTTCCAACATATTTGAGTATGAGTCATCCAATGCTTCCACTCAGAGTATGTTCCTACATATTCGAGTCTAAGACTTATATTGCTCCCACTCAAAAATTTATCATTCACATATTGTTTTAGGAATACTTTTATAGCTCCCACTCAATTTTATGAAAATTACATATCCTCTCACTATTTTGAATGACTTCAAAATCTTTTGACCAATTATCAAACTTGAGAGTTTTATTACGAGACACTAGTATCTTACTAGTATTAAATCCACTAGACTTTCAGCACTACTGAATCAAATTCTTTTGAATTTGTCCAATACATTATTCATGACAAATTGTGCCTTTGTCATTCACCTTTTCCTTCATGACTTTGCAGCCTTTTGGAAAATTCAAGTAACCCATTACTTGTTAAGATTCAACAATGAATTGCTTTCTAATCTTAAGTGAATTTTGCCTCTAGGATTTCTCATAATTTTATTAGTTCGTAGGTATGTCATATTCCGGTAACATGACAAAAGATTCACAAATGTATCCATACAAGATGTGGAGTACATTTTGAATCCTACTTCATGTAGTGAAAACACTAGTGGCGAAAATACAATGATCACTATCATTGATTCTTTCCTCTATGAAGAGAATCGTTTGGAATGCTTTGCATTGCACTTCTCAACACTCTGTTGCAGGGTTTTGAATCCTCATCGTGCTTTTCACTATCTTCCATAAGATTCATAGTCGAGAACACTAACTTTCTCTAGAATGCACCAAAATTTAAGCAACACCAGTTTTGCCTTTATTTTGGTTCTAGCCATGGCTTTTGTATTCAAAGTTTCCAATGAATACTCTACAAGGACTAATTCGCTATTTGTTTTGGTGATATAGAATAACTCCAAAATTTCAACAACAATCCATACAAGATATGGCGCCGATCTCACAAATTTAGATGGTTCACTAAATATTCAAATTGAGTGTTTACTATTTCTAACTAATGGTCTTTACACTTACACTACAACGATTTATTCGGCGCCATCTATTCACCCACTTGATATTGAATATCACTTTGTGATGCTTTGCACTTTGACGTATCAAAATGCATTGCATTTCACGGTTCTCTTTATGTCAATCTTATAACGTTGAATTTCATTACTATCGATCAAATCGTAGTAATTAGATTCTCTTTTATCTTTAATACCCTTGGATGATGAAATATTTTGATCAAATAGTTTCATACTCATGTTTCCTTTGGTAAACCTCTTTACAAAATTCAAACATAAAATGATAATCACCACTTCGTTGAAATACGATACATCGAATATGCATTCTCTTTCAACAATTCATCAAACACTTTGTATTCATGCAATACACGGTGTTTAAGTTATTTTGCCAAACTTGGGCATGATTCATATGTGAAAAGTAATCAAATGACTTTCAAATATTATCAACATAACTCATGAATTTAAACAATGGTTTCATTCAAAATGAATATATCATTAAGTTGGGTATTTTCAAGGCATTTTAATATTTTACAAATGTTCATGTATTATCAATTAGTTTCATAACCAGGATAATTCACACATAATCAAACAAGATATGAACGCAAATAGAAATCATTCATAAAAGCAGAACAACTGTTTGTTTCAAACTCATATGAATAACCATCTCACGAAGTGTGAGACACACTAAAGAAGTTCACAATCTATCGATTACAATAATTATCCAAAACTGATAAACTAAGTGATAAATGTCGAGGGAGAGTGTCATTGGCTATCATCATCATGCTCGCCATCAACACGCAACATCACCTCCCCTCTGGCAAGTAGCTCTCCTGCAGATGGACCTATTTTCACCAAAACAGAACAAGCATCAAATACTTTAACACTGCAATACGTGTTTGCAAGATTATAACATTTATAAATATGTATATCAAATATATACCTTTGTCATCGATGACCTCATCGGCAATAGGTTCAACCTTCACATTCCTGAAATGTGATATGAACTTATGGAAATCATGTGTTTCCACGTCGCCTCTCATGATGCAAGTCATGGCGTGTGCATGGTAGCTTGGTGGTAGCTACCGTAGCACCATGCCATTTGTAAAAGAGCTCGTGAACCAGTTATCTAGGAAGTATGCAAGCCTCATGTAACTACCTCGGTGAATTACGCTCTTAGTTAATGCCTGGATGAACGAAAGTGGTTAAAATAGTACGGTGGGGCCCAGGGCCACTCACGGTAGACCTTTCGGCCGTCCTAACCACTTTCAGACAACGGGACAAGAACGAGCGGCGTAATCGGCAGGCGAAGGGATCAACTAAATACACAAGTGAGTATGTATGCAAGCCACATACAACAGTACATCAGAGCCATTCCATCTAAAAGAAATAGAAATAGTGCAACGCCATGCGGCAAGATCCAAACATCCTAGATAGATATAATAATTTAGGATAGCTCCTCATACAACAAACATCAGAGTATCAGGTGGAAGCGGAAAACAAGATCCGAGTACGGATAAGAAGCAAATCGGCATAAGATGCCCCATAAATAAACACATCCCGCCCACAGATCACACGGATCCCCGTTCCCGGAATCTCTACACCAAATGATCGTTGCCAACATCATCTGTCTCTTCCGCCCAGTATCCATCTTGCGGGTACACCTGTTCATCTGAATCAAATAATTTATCATGTGAGACCCTAGGGGTACTCAGCAAGTCTTTATGCCACTAAAGGGGACACAACCTGGGGTGACGCAGTTGCAGCAAAAGATAATACCTACAATTCTATAGAGACTCGCTAACCTTCCGCCTAACCAATGGTATACGGAAGTCCGTGAATTAAGAACAACAGTTATAACAGTATAATTAACAGATCCATCCTCCTCCTCGCTTACCAACGAGGAAGCGGACGAACAACCCCCATCATCCGTTGGCAGTTTTTATTAACCATTCCATGAGTATTGCACTATTTACTAGTCAAGTACTTAGTCAATTTAAAAGCGGTACTTTAGTTATACTTGTCTATGATCGAGAAACTGTGCTCCAAGTCGTCCATAACCGCGGACACGGCTTTCAGAAAGATTTACCCTGCAGGGGTGCACGAATAGCAACACACACTCGATCAACCTCGGAAAAACCAAATCAAAACCCAACGAGGCATTCACGACAAAGCAATCACAGGATTCGGAAATATTTCAGGGGGCCACCCCATTAAGCTACCCGCAGCGAAGTTGGCCGACTCCGAGACGGACCCAAGGTTTGTGTGGACGGCGGTAAAAGACTGGGAACCCGAAAATGTGACTGGGCTTGTCGATACAGCGAAAATGTGTCACGATCCAAAACAGTACAGGTGCTCCACGCACAATCTTAAATAAGCAGTAACATGGCATAAGTACAGAATAGTAATAAAGCCCCAAACTAATTATGGCCCCAAGAAATAAGTATGAATCAAGCTCTGACTCAGGGGGGTCCATAAGGCCTCCCGGATGTGGATAGTGCGAATAAACAAGGAACAGGAATCAAGTACTCGGGGTCCTACGGGACACAAGTGAGCATGAAAAACCAAATAGCAGATATTGCTCACCGGTGCCTCTTTCATTAGTTATCCCATTACTACTCAGGTTATGTTGTTTAGGTACCTCGTTATCCATCCGACACTCACATACCCTAAGCATGCTTTTCTACGACTCGCATGGCTCAAACAACTCCTGTAGTAATGGCTCATGGGACCGGAACAGGCTTAATGTGGTTTAAAAGTAAAGGCTATGCAGTACTTGGGATTCAATTTAATGCAATCGCGACTCAATGATGCAAGAATAAGATAGAGGCAATAGGTACTGTATGTATGCAAGCATGTGGTAGTGCTTGCCTGGCAGCTCAGTTGAAGCGAGAGATGGATCTGGGTAATACTCCTGTGATTCCTGGTAAACCTCCTGCTGGGCGTCTATTCGAAGAAGAACCAAACAAACAAGGGCCAACATAAATAAAGTGCGCAAGCATATGAATTGAAATGCAAAAAGCAACCAAGCATGCCATGATGAATGATGCACAATTTACATGGCATTAAGGTAGCATGGCAAAGGTGAGATGTGGATACAAGAATTAAAGCACTTTAATATTTATTTGCCCAAGTTTTATTGTTATAAACAGTTCAGAATTTAAATGTTGACATGATGCATGCTGCAATTCAGAACAAGGACTGCATAAATAGAACGGGCTCGTCGCGCTAATCGATTTAGACATATTATTTGTCAAATTTGGAGTTATAAAACAAAAGTTATTAATTAAATAAGGAAAAGGGCATTTTCTTGTAATTTTGATTAACTCGAAATTTAAAGTGTGCAAAATATAATTTGAAGGGCATATTTGAATTCCTCTCATTTTTCTGATTCCAAAACATATATTATTTGTATTATTTGGATTTGTATTCTAAAAATTATTTGAATCTGAAAAGAATTTGAATTTAAATTAATTTGGAAAAGATTTGAATAAAAACAGACTCAGGCATAAACTTTTTACACCCAGGCAATATCAACCCCAGGCGCTGACTGGTGGGCCTGCGCGGACTGGGGCCACGTGTGCGGGAGAAAACGTTTTGCACCGGGCGGAGGCTAGCCGCGGACGCTGACAGGCGGGGCCAACTGACGCAGGGGCCACGGGCCAGCGTGAGGCTGTCAGGGGCTGACAGGTGGGGCGCCGGCTGGAGCGCGGGTTGCGGCTGAGAAAGATGGAGGGGTTTTCTGCGAAAGAGCTAGCGCGGCTGACAGGTGGGGTCGTTAGGAGCGCGGGTCGTAGGAATCAAAAAGGTGGGGGGATTTTTGCAAATCGACCACGCGCCCGTACTGTTTATCGTCTTCGCGGTCTGACGGCGGTGTGCGCGCAGCGCGGAGCGGGGATTCGAACCCGGGACGCGGGCGAGCGCGCTGAGGGGGTGGACCAATGCGGTAGGGCGAGGGGAGTTGATAGGGGAGGTTCTGGGGCCTAGGTAAGGTGTGGCGCGGCGCGGGGAGGGTGCAGATGCTGGCGAGCTCTGGCGCGCGGTGAGTGTTCGACGAAACGCACGGCGAGGCTAGAGCGGTACGGCGAGGCGGACCGTGTCAGGGGGAAGGGGAGGCTCACCGCGGGCTCGCTGGTGTGGTCGGATCGGAGCGAGGAGCTGCGGATCGGCGAGGTTGCTGGCGCACCGGCGGGCTAGGGTTTCGGAGGCGGCGAGGTCCTGGCGTCGCGGGGGGAGCTTCTCGTCCGCGTCAGCGTGGTCGGGGCGTCGCAGGGGATCGTGCTCGATCTTCCAGGCTTCTTCCACGTCGAGCTCGCGGACAGGAACGACGTGGCGCGGTGTAGCTGGCGGCGACCGGCGGCAGGTGGTTGTCGCCGAGGAGGAAGAAGGAGGGGAGGAGGGGAGACTCGGCCAGATCTGGGGCGAGCTCTGGGAGACGTGAGGAGGGAGGAAAAGGAGGAAAAGGGAGGGGAGAGGGAGGCGTGCACGGCAGGAAAAAGGAGCTCGGGCTTTGCCCTTTTTCCTCCTCGAGCACGTGCTCGGCCGGCTGGGCTGGCTGGGGCTGGTCCAGGCGAGGTAGGGGTGGCTGCAGGTGGGGCTGGGGTGGCGCAGCTGCAGGTGGGGCTGGTAGGAGGAAGAGAGAAGAGAGAAAGGAGAGGAAGTAGCTAGGGCTAGGTTAGATGGGGCTCGGGTTAGGGTTAGGGTTTTGTCTAGCTTAGAGAGAGAGCTAGGTCTAGCTAGGGTGGGGCCAGCTAGAGAGAGGGGCTTGGCATGGAGGCCAAGCTAGAGAGAGAGAGGAAGGTTTTAGAGTTAGGGTTTAGGAGAGGATTAGAGAGAGAGAGAGAGAACTAGATAGGTTAGATGTTTAGATATTTGAATTTATTTTGGTTTAAGAGATCATGTCAAGAAGGACCCTAGTGCTTGAACTTGCATAAGCTAATGTGGAAAGAAACTAGAAAGAAAGAGGAAGAAAAGAAGATGGTGAAATAGGCTCATATGACCACCCATGTAGATAAATAAAATAAAATGAATGTCAATGGTGTGGATAAAACCAACTCAAGTGGAGCATGGTGGTGGCTAGAATGATCATGAGGTGGAGGTGGAAAGAATTCCAAGAAAAAGAAAAAGAAATGAATTAAGGAATAGGCCTCATATGGTTCATGCATGGAGAATAAAATAAGAAGATAAAGAGAGGGGTGAGACTATGAGGAGGGAGTAATGGTGGTAGATGTTTCCCCAAGATAAGATCCACTAAAACAAAAGAAAACCCAATGAGGTGGAGGTGGTGTAGAGCTTGCATGGCCCATGCAAAATAATAATGCCATTATTTATTTTGTGACAACAATAATAATATGATGGCATTATTCTTATGCATTTCCAAAAATGGAGATAAAACCAAGCACAAGAATTTAGAAGATTGATCCACCCCAACTACATGAGCTAGAATTAAAATGTCACAAGAAAAAGAATTACAAGCTCATGGTGAAGGGATGGTGGAATTATAAAGTGGTAGAAAGAAAGGTGGTGGAATGGAATAAAAGATATGCCCCCAACTCAGCTTGGGCATTTAGACAATATATCAATAGCCAAATATAATATCAAGAAGCAAATACAATTAATAATGCATGTGAGAGAAGAACCAAAAGAAAAAGGGTTTTATATGATGCTCAATTGCAAGGTGGCATGATGACATGAGCATGATATAATTATGATGCAACAATAATCTATATGGAGTAGCCAATATCTTACTAGGACAAGTAGCATTACAATTGTTAGACAATTGGGGTGCTACACCTCATGTACGCATCATGCATGAGCTCCAAGTGGTCGTCAAGCGAAGAGTTCTCCTCCATCTTTATGGAGAGGAAATCTCCCATCAGCTCATGCACCCATATGCGCACTCGCTCCACGAAATGTGACCCAAGATGTACCATTACCATACGAGGGTCAAGATTACCCACGACTGGCCATAACTCATCCACCATTCTGAAGAGCATTGTCACTGATATGAAAGAGGACATCTCACGATGATAATAGCGGTCTTCCCATTGCTCTAGGGTCTCATAGATACTGGGCTGCTCCAAATCCATCTCGTGGAGTATATAGTCGACCACATCATTATCGCTAAGAAGAACGTGGAGACGCGCAACCCACATAGAGAAGTTTGATCCATCTAGTTTGAGCTTCTGTCCTTCTAACTAATCATCAAAAGGGAACATAACATCGGGGGGAACCATTTTCTACATTTATAATTGCAACAGGAATTTAGACTAAGTTTATAATTAAATGAGTTAAATAATAACTCCACGAAAAACACCTATCCCCATAAGGGTTTTAGTGATTACACGATCCCTATTCGGCTATTCATTACATCGCTCCCGATCGCCACGGCCGGTGATATAGTTGCAAAAGTGGACGCCTAAACATAGATCACATCATTCATGCGACTCGTGCTCGATCTTTCGACCATCCGTGTTCCGAGGCCATGTCTACACATGCTAGGCTCGCCAACTCAACCTTAGTGTATTCATTGTGTAACATGGCTTACACCCACTATATGCGAACATAGATATGTCGGACACCCGATCGTCACAGCATGCCTCATACCGAAGAACTTTCTTGGTGGTGCACACTAGGAGAGAACACTTTCATTGGTATTTTAATTAGGGATCATCTAATTAGGCTACCATCGAGTATCTAATACTAGAATACAATAAGATGTACAAACAATAAACATTGAATGTAAGTGTGATGCGATATGGTCCTTCACGATGTGATCTCCATCCCGTGCCTCCGGATTTCGGCGCCCGAATTTTAGCGTCGTAGACACCTGGGTACTGGTGCCTTCCGACATGGTAGTCCATCATCTTCATGACCATCTACTGCTACTTAGCAGTGTAAAGTAATCTTACTTTACCTTTGCCACAATCAAATCACATCACAACGCCCCTGCAAAACAAAGTTAGACGCCTCTACTTTATCTTTGCATGTTTTGCGTGGTGGATTGGGCTTTTGCACATGAACCGTTCTTACCTATGAACTTTCACCACAACGTTGATCAAGTGGTTGTCTATACTACACCCATTTCGGGGCCCTCCGTTGCAAATGGCATACCAGCTAATGCGAGAGAGACAGACACCCCCAAAGCCACTTTATATGGTACAAGCCGTATGTCAAGCATGGACCAGTCTCGCGAATGAACACATAAAGTCGGTTGGGGGACGCTTCGTCAAGCATTACTGTGGTATGCACAAGTACAGTGGGAGGATAACGACTAAAAGATCAACACCCACATGCTACAACTCGTGTGTTCTACCCGTACTAGAAATACTATGCATAGATCTAACTCTGATACCATTATAGGGGTTCGCGGATGAAAATAATAATTTTTTTCCCTACGCCCAGAACCCCAGTTGCCAGGACCTATATATTAGTAGTTCAGTAACGGGAGGGGATTTTCGAGAACTTACCCTTAAAGACCAGAAAGCATTGTCAATGCTCGGGAGAGCGTGGTTGATATAGACGAGCCGAAGCCGACCTCAAGGTCATGATGAAGTCCTAATAGCTCATGCGGCTCCAACGACTCATAGTTCCCGAAGTGTTGCACCTCGCAGGGAGTTACATACATCCAGTGTCTGGCGATGACTCCCGCTCCTCCAATCCAGCAGTAGTTGCGGAAGTAGAGCTCCTGGATCTAAACCACACAGCGCGACGGTGCTGTGGGGTGAAGAAGACTCTTGCTTGCACGATCTGGACTTGGGACCATGGTCGGAGAGGAAAAGAAGCAACTAGAGGTCTCCCCAAAAGAGAGGAAACCTTTTATTGATTATTGTGTATTTAATTTGCCAAAATACCTCTCTTTATATGGGGGAAAAACCCCACATAGGCAATTGCCTTAGCCATGTGGGAGTAAAGAAAGGACAGGGAGGCTTGGCCGCTGGCCAAGGCCCTTGTGGGCCCCGCGCGGGGTGCCCGAGGCCCATGCGGCCACCCCTCCTCCTTCCTCCCTTCGGTCTTTCCCTCGTGGGCCATTTTCCCTCCAGATTTGGCCCATTAAGTAATTTGACCGTTTTAATTCTTTTTATTTTATTAAATAAATATAATTGAATGGTTAAATCAGTATTCAACATTCACTTACATATTATTCAATCCCCGTTGATGTGGAACTCATTCCCTCGCATTCCGGACATCCTCCGGATTTACCGAAACCCTTCCGATTTTCGCTCTTCTCTTTTCTTCGGTGATTCTACCGATCCTTAAACACTCTTCGAGCATCATCAAGCCCTTAAGAGTGATACCCCATGGTTCGGTAACACTCCATACATGGTCGGGACCCTCTCGCACCAATGATCAACAGAGGGACCTAGATGGCCATGTGACCCATGTGCATTCCACGAAATCTTTCGTTGTTTGAACCATGAACATCGTGTCTTATTACTTTTGTCTCTTGATACTTGCATTCTCCGAGATCTGATCAATTACATCACCATGTCGTGTTCAATCTCATTATCAACAAATTCTACTTGACTCGTTCTGACAAGTGATATCCCCGTGATCAAATCACACGTTGCGCAGCTATTGGATATAACTTCCCGAGTGGGCCCTTGAGTATCTATTCCATCACGCGGATGGACAAATCCCGCTCTTGACACATATTTCCTCAACTATTCCTCCGAATACCTGAACACACCTTTATGATCACTGTGTCACTGAGTGATGTTTGATGCTATCAAAGTACCCTCGGGTAATAGTGATTGATATGGCCTCATGGTCTAAGAAATAGTACACTAGGTCTATTCTAATCATCGTAACTTAAACTTCGTGACATGATTGGGTCACGATGCTTAGGTTTGGGTATATCTCATCATCTCATTCTCACAGTGAGGTGACTCCATTTTTAACTAGCATAAATGCCACATGATTAGGAAACCTTGATCATCTATTGACCAATGAACCAGTGACTAGAGCTTCACCGGGAACTCCTGGTTGTTTATATATCACACATGTATTGGCGTTTCCTTTCAATACAACTATAGCATGATATAAAACTTAATCATAAACTTTATGAAATATGATAATAATCCATATTACTATTTGTCTCTAGGGCATATTTCCAACACTGACAAGAGTCACAAACATATGGAGTACTCTTAGGGATGTAAGCTATTTTATTCTTTCTAAGAACTTGCTGAACGACAAAATAAGATGGATGGCCTAAACGACGATACCATGTAGTGAATGACGGATTTATTGCGATAAATGCATGCTTGGAGGTCTCATGGAACATAGACACTAGAGGATATAGACCACCATAGAAGGGGCCTGCAAACAGAACTCATCGGGTTGCTTGGTTCTTGATTAAAAAGAAGAAAGGATGAAACTCAATAAATACATGATTATCAAGGGTGAACTTATGAACAGATAAAAGATTTTTTGATGCACTAGGAACATGAAGGATGTCATTGAGATTAAAAGAACCATGAGGGGTGCGTAAAATTGAATTACCAATGACTAATGGGCATGCATGTACCTTCAACAGTGTGGACCCGATCCTTCCCATTGTAATTATGGCTATGAGCAGCTTGTTCAACTCGCTGGCAACATGGCTTGTGGCACCCGTTTCGGTGTACCAATTCGTGTAGACTCCATAGGATGTAAGATGTGCACTCTTTTCTCCCTTCTCACCATCATTCTTCTTGTCATCTGAGTAGCGCCACCAACAATCGCTAGCAGCATGTCCATGGATCTTGCATATTTGGCAGTCGGTGTTCACGTAGGGGGTAGGGTACGGTCAGTGCGGCGCCCAACACCATCAGACCAGTGGTAGCAGTCACGGTCACCACCATCATCTCGACGCATGTCACGCCTATTATCACGGCGGTCACCCCGGCGCTCATCACTGCGCCAGGAGCCACGGTCGTTATCACGGTAGCCTTCCCCTCCACGGTAGGAGCCACGGTCAGGGCTACACCACGTTGAGGAGGGGGATGCGCCCACGGGGAGGAGGGGTATGACCACGAGGGCGGTGCTCACGGTCAGAGCCGCGGCACGCCAGGTTTGCAGAAGACACAAATGTTCTGTTCTCCTCGACACCATTGTGCATGTCATAAGAAGAAAGTTGATCATAAAATTCATCAATAGAGGTGCTAGGGTTGCCATTCACAGTGGTTATAAGAGAGTTGTACTCAGTTTTGTCAAGGCCATGAAGCAAGTATCCAAGAAACTCATCATCCTCAATGGATTTGCCGAGAGCAGAGAGTTTAGAGACAAAAGCTTTCATCTTTGTATAGTATTGATCTATAGTCATAGTGAGTTCTTGGTGTCGTTGAGCTGCTCACGCAGGTACTGGGCCTTGGTGCGGGAGGCGGTCTTGAACATGCCATTACTGGAGGTATAGGCCTCGGCAGTGGTCCCCACACCAAGGAGATGCGAGAGAATGTCAGGCGACAACGTGTCCAGAAGAAAACGAAGCACCTATTGATCTTTGGACATCCAGGCAACATAGGCAGGGTTCTTCACTTGAACCTCCTTCTTCTCAGCATCTTTGACTTCAACAGTCTTGGGAGGAGCACGATCGGTTCCCTCGAGGAGCGACATGACGTTGGCGCCAGGAAACGCAGGGAGCACCAGGGATTTCCACATCAAAAAATTGTTGCGGGTCAGCTGTTGGGCCGAAGGTGCCCCGAGGGCAGCAGTCAGCGCCGAACTGGATGTAGAGGAGCTCATGGCAGCGGGTGGTGGCTAAGAAGCGATCTAGGGTTTTGAAGATTTGTGGATGTAGGATGTTGCTGGGGCGGCTAGGAAGCAGCGGTGGCAGAGATCTTGTAGATCAGCGATGGCAGCAGGAAGTATGTAACGGTGGCCAGAGTTTTTGATGTGTGGCTGAGTAGCACAAGACGGTGCTCTGATACCATATTAGATTGTCTGGCAGGGAACATGCCGATGGAGCTGGGCATGGTTACGTGTTAATATAGGGGGCACAAAGGCCAACATAGTATATGGTATAGTATTCGTATACAATACAATACGGTATACTGAACATCTAAATATTACATTTAACAGTAGGTGCATCTGAGTCAAAGACAGTGGCTATGTGTGCTATGGTACATGATTTCTCGTGCTCCCTTGTATAGAGTATGATTGGGAATCTTCTGATTCAGAAGAGTGAGAGCTTGCTTGATGCCCTGTCCTAACATGCATGTCCGACAATAATGGGTAAATACTCACATCTTGTATTGTTTCGATCAGACTGCACATGCACAGTTCCAACACTGGGTGATCTCATGCAGTATTATAACAGGAGCTCCGTTTGACCGGGGTTCTAATTAATCAGAGGGCATTGATCAATATCCCACCAGTATAATAACATAGCAAAGGCAGGGCCAGGGTGTATGTTGAAACTTGAAACGATTCTCTGATGGTGTCATGCACGCATGGTTTGATCGATTGAAAACGATGGCTTGGAAAACTTAGTGAAGACGTTCTGATTCTGATATATCTCTTTAGTTTGGCGTTTAAAGCGCATGCTCCACTCCACAGTTTGTTTGCTTCTCTTAAGCTAATGACAGTCGTTTAATTCAGGAACTGGTGATGACGCCATCGATTCCCCAATCCTGGCTTTCCATTAGTCGGCGTACGTGCATTATTGTAGTAGAGCAGTTGGAAGAGAAAGATGCCTCGAGGAAGTGGAGGAAGCCATTGACCTCGATCCGTCGCCTCATGTCTGCTCTTGGCTATATACGCAGCTCCACCCACACCAACTCCATCTCTCCCATCCCATTGCTCCTTCCTCATCCTTGCCTTCCAGCCGATCACCTACAATCCTGCATTGCATCTACCACAACTCTCTTCTCCCTGCTCTTGTTCTTGCCATCCACATCGCACCGTCTCCCTCTGCTCCAATCCTAGAGAGATCAGAGTTGTTCTTCACATAGACCTGGGCACCATTCCCCTTCGCATCCCTTAGCCAAACCTTGACAAAAAACCTGTGAAGCATGTAGAACACACCGTCTCAAGCATCCATCCAGATCCACCTAAAAAACCACAAAAAAAATCACTTTCTTCGTAGTCCCACAGAAGTACTAGCAGAGTTGCATATCTAGTTAGGCTGGATTTATCCCCACTGAGTCCTTAGCACAAAATCTAGAAAAGCCTCCAGATCATGTAAATTTGTCCACCATCTTTGCTTGCCACCCAGCCGGAAAAAACATCAAAAGAAAGTTGACAGAAAATCCAATCATGTATAGCTAGTAGTAGCCATCAGTCGCGATCTAGTGATCCTGGAGACAATCCTTCCATTGCCGTAGCTGCAAAAACCATCAGATCATGTAATTAGTGCACCACACCACCTATTTCCATTCCGCCACATTCGCCCAAAAAAAAAGACAAAAAAGCAGAGAGAGTTGGCTGCCTAGCTGAGGTGCAGTGATGGCGGCGACCACGGGGGCGGAGACGCCGAACTTGTCGGCGCCCGCGACGCCGGGTACGCCGGCGCCGCTGTTCGCTGGGCCGAGGGTGGACTCGCTGTCGTACGACCGCAAGTCGATGCCGCGGTGCAAGTGCCTGCCGGTGGAGTCGTGGATGTCGCCAAACGCCTGCGTCCTGGAGATCCCCGCGCCGGACGTCTCGCTCACCCGCAAGGTACGTACGCTCGCCGCAGGCCATGCACGCGCACATTGCACGCTGCTCGCGACCCGCATTTCTGTTGGTCCCCGATGGATGAGTGTCCACTGTTCTTCTATCTTGTGGTTTCCTGTCTGTAATTGGATTTCTCTTCTTTTCCGAAATTGTGCGGGAGTCCTTTTCCAAGTAGTATTGCATAACGTGTACTAGTACGTGATGGTACAATGGGTTTAGTGGCTAGGCTGGGTTTTTTTCCCGGAAAAGTAGGATAATCTCCGGATTCTACACAGTGTAAATTTGCAACAGTACCAAAATCTCGTCTAAGTCTATGGACACACCACAAATGACTCATGAACGTAGTTGTGTCAAGAATCTATTTTCGGAACGTATTTGAACCCTGGAGATCATGTTGAGGTATAATTTAGAAATGGAGGAGTACACTTTTTTTTTACTTTGGTAAACATTGATGAGCGATCATCGGTAGAGAAGGTACCTTTTTTTAGAAACAAAGAACGCCCGCGTGCCTCTTGCCTAGGAAGATCGCAATTTTTTTTATTTTATGAAACGAGCCAAAAGCTTTGCCTATTCCGTAGACATATAATTAAGTAATATGTTTGTAAATACATCATTTCTCTGTCCGCAAGATATTTTATACTCTCTCCATTTGCATGAATAAGACACACACGTTTATCAGGATTTACCTTCCATTAAGAATTAATTCAAGCATACAAGGATTATTCAATAGAGAACATACACCAATAAGAAGTATTTTTAAATACGAACCAAAGGATATGAACTTTGTACAACATGATCAAGATACTATTGCTGGATTTTCTTATCAAAGATTCATCCGAAAAAACGGGTGCATCCTATTCATGGGATGGAAGGCGTCCAAACTATTATGGATGTACCGCTGTTCTCGTATTATCAATATTGTGCTAGCTTTACAAAAAAATTAGAAGAAAATATTTCTATTTTTTTTTAAAGTTATATCCCTGGGATGTAACTATATATCCTTATTCGGAGCCTTATAGTAATAAAAAATAGAAAAACATTTCAGAAGTTCTTTTGAAAAAACTGTCAGGGGGCATTGCCTATTCATTAGGAAGGTCCAATATTACATGTTTGCATTGCCAAAATAACCACACCACCCCATGCGGACTACTCTTCATGGATCGCAGTCACACCGGGGAACGGTGCATCTTCAAACCGACGAATATCCTAGAATGTTACGACTTCTAGGTATGTGAGACTCATACTGCTGAAAATGTGACTATTATTTTCCTTCCACATGTTCCATGATGTGGGGCGCATGCCCCATGCGAGCCTTGGAAGTAAGTGTACTTAGGAACAAAACGGTTTCATAAGTCCAAAGCAAAATAACCCAAATTAATTGACTTGGATTTGTCTAGATTCGGATGTATCTAAATATGTTTTAGTGCTAGATACATCCGAATGTAGACAAATCGAAGTCAATTAATTTGGGTCGGAGGGAGTAATAAAAGTATAATACATTGTAACCCAACACATACGTTTGAAGTTTTAGAGAAGTACAATGCACAGTGACATTCTTTTGCACATCAGGTATCTCGTAGTGCTCCACCTTGTGTTCAATTTAACCGTAACTAACGGGGTAGATAGATACAACTATTTTATATCATTGTTAAATGTCTATTCGAACAATAACAATAACATTGGATAAAAAAACAAGTGGATTGTCTACATGCTAATTTTTAATGTACTTGCTATATTTCTCTGACGGGGAAGGGAAATCGTTTGTATGACTCGCATTCTTGTGACATGTACGAACAAGATTTCACTAAAAAAACATGTATGAACTAGAGACGAAATTAGACTTCTCGTAGTTAACAGAATCATTGTGCATCTGGTTTATAAAATTGCTGGTAAGACGACTTTATACTAGCTACACGTCTATTTGAGTTAAAGGACAATTATTTCTGTGATAAGGTTCTTGGACGTGACATGAGAGGACTATGTATGTCCAAAACTCATAGTAGTTGACTGAGGAGATCACTTCACTCCAGCCACCCGTGAGCGACGAGGGTGGTTGCTGCTCGCTCGCTGGTGGCATGTCCAGTCTGAACGTGTCCGCGTAAAATTATTGGAGAACCATGATGGTTTCTGAATAACGAGGCAGCAAAATGCAGCATACATAAAATCCAAGGGGCTATTGACATGTGTTGGTAGAATTGTTTTGTCGTTTCAAAACTTTAGTCAGTGCTGGATGATCATGCCTGCTAAATCCAAAAGTGTAGACGCAACTTCATCAGTGCCTAAAGAATTTTTTCTTCCGCTTCAACTTAGTACTCAGTGGTGGACCCAGGGTAAAAATTAGAGGGGTGCACGACCATATACGTGATATCATTTGAGCTTGTTCTACGGGCGTCACACACAGCTAAGTATAGCTTATGCTAGGGGAAAATCAAAATGGACCTGGTGTCATGTGACACCCCTAAGCTCTATGTAGGTCCGCCAAAACCACCAAAACATTAGTCAGCACACTACTTCTGACAAGTTAAGTCCCATGTATTATTTGGTTTAGTACTTACTCTGGCCGTATTTGATTTATCAATGCACGACGCAGCAGTCATCTGAACTTCGTACTAGTAAAAGAAACGCAGCGTGCAGTAAGCTAACGATCGACGAGACATGAGCAACGGGGACTAACACATGCATGAATGGTGTTGCGTGCAGCTGGGCGCCGAGTTCGTGGGCACGTTCATCCTCATCTTCTTCGCAACGGCGGCGCCGATCGTGAACCAGAAGTACGGCGGCGCGATCTCGCCGTTCGGCAACGCGGCGTGCGCGGGGCTGGCCGTGACGACCATCATCCTGTCGACGGGCCACATCTCCGGTGCGCACCTGAACCCGTCGCTGACCATCGCGTTCGCGGCGCTGCGCCACTTCCCCTGGCTCCAGGTCCCCGCCTACGTGGCCGTCCAGGTGCTGGGCTCCATCTGCGCCGGCTTCGCGCTCAAGGGCGTGTTCCACCCGTTCCTCTCCGGCGGCGTCACCGTCCCGGACGTCACCATCTCCACCGCCCAGGCTTTCTTCACCGAGTTCATCATCACCTTCAACCTCCTCTTCGTCGTCACCGCCGTCGCCACTGACACCCGAGCTGTACGCGCCTGACCATATCCTCTTCGCCCCGTGCTCTGTTCTGCTTCTTCACTCTCTTCCAAGATTCAGCTCTAATTTCTTTCTCTCCTGTTGTTGTTGCATGCAGGTGGGTGAGCTAGCAGGGATCGCGGTGGGAGCAGCCGTCACGCTCAACATCCTTGTAGCCGGGTAAGTTGTGCAACGCAAAGTGCAGCGCGAATCATCATGTCTTCAAAGATAATACTGTATCATATAGACCGTGACGCTTGTGTGTTACTACTTGTATGTCAGGCCGACGACGGGAGGGTCGATGAACCCGGTGAGGACGCTGGGTCCGGCGGTGGCAGCGGGGAACTACAGGCAGCTGTGGATATACCTGGTGGCGCCGACGCTGGGCGCGGTGGCGGGAGCCGGCGTGTACACGGTGGTCAAGCTCAGGGACGTGAACGGCGAGACCCCGCGCCCGCAGCGCAGCTTCCGACGCTGATCGACCCATTGTGCCTACTTATCGATCCCACTGGCGAGCAGGGTGCGTACTACTAGTACGTACGACCGGTACGATCAGGTATGATCGGTCGATTACTATGATTCCTAGCACGGGCAGACCGTGACTGCTTCCATTCGTGTCCCGTGATGTAATAAACCGACGTCGTTCTTCTTCGTTCAGAACGGCGTCGACATGTGTTTCGGTTAATCTGTGTCAACCAATTTGTGGTTTTCAGTCGTGTCAGTTTCAGTGTCAAATAAAAGGATTGCGCGGCATCTGGCCGCGTGAATGTGTACGTGAGACTCCCTAATTATGATTTGTACGGTAAGTTTGTATCCATATACAGTTTCTCTTTCGTTACTTCTACTCCGTACCTTAGTACACATGGTGTCTGTTTGCATTTGATTTCCCCGACTCTCTTTTCACGTGGCGATTTTACTACACTAGTTTTTAGACGAGTAGCAAGAAGTTCCAATTTAGTTTGTGTGGATGAACAGTGCACGGAAAACGAGGTGGCCGATTTCTCTCTCATTTTTCACTTTTTTGCTCCTCGGTTTTTTAGGATGTGTAGCTCGTGTTTACTCTACCTATTCCAAAAATAATAGAATTTTTTTGATAAAAAATGAGAGACAAATAGGCCGCCTTGTTTTACGTGATGAACAGTAACGCGCGGAGTAATATGAAACAGAGGGAGTATTTCATTGTACATTCTATTATTGCTTTGTATGTTAGACATGTTTTTATATATTATTATAAGCATGTTTAAGATGGGAGAAATAACACAAAATATTTTTGCCATATTGCAAATGGCAAGCATAGAAGGAAGATCTTTCAGCTTGAACATGAAGGAACAATAATCGGTAATGAAAATCTAAAAAGTTGCATCTCAGAGTTCTATAAGAAGTTGTTTGGTGTACAAGCACGCAGCTACTTCTCTAGAACCGAATTGCAACGCACTGAGCAATCGCACCCGACATCTCCCCTCTCTCCCACAGCGTCTGAGAATTGATCGCGTGAGACCAGGCCGATCCCGAGCCTTCTCTGGCGGCTTTGCCGACCGGAGATGGCGGATGAGATGCACCGGACTAGGTGCTAGGTGTAGGTCTAGGTTTTCGGCAGTTTGCTGGTGATTTGGAGTGTAGGAGAACAAGATCGAGTTGTAGATTGCACACCCTGATCGTTTCATTGCTTAAGTATTTATACACATTACAACATGGAAAACGAGTTAGCCTAGGTTGGTTTTAATCGATACATAGAAACCAACGATACAAATCAATCGCGTTCTCTTAATTGATTTAAACACGTTCTCTTGGAGATATCTGGCACGCCCCCGCAGTTTGAACATGGGGACACACCATCACCGATGTGAAGGCTAGTCCTGAACTCCATGAACAAGGGCGTCGCCAAGCCCTTGGTAAATGTATCTACAAAGTGGCTGCCGGAGGGAACATGCAATACTTGCAAAGCACCAATCGCAACCTTTTCCCGCACAAAGTGAATGTACAATTCGATGTGTTTGGTACGACGATGTTGGTCTGGGTTGGTAGACATGTAAACTGCAGAGAAGTTATCACAATAAACAATTGTAGCACCGTCAAGAGGGCGTTGGAGCTCAAGTAGCAAGTGACGGAGCCAACATGTCTCAGCGATGACAATGTCAACAGAACGGTACTCAGCCTCGGCACTGCTGCGAGAAACTATTGGTTGTCAACGAGATGACTAGGAAGCCAGGTTGTCACCCAAAAATATATAGGACCCAGACATAGAACGACATTGATCCGGGCATCCAGCCCAATCAGCATCTGAATAAACAACAAGATTACGTGTGGGAGAAGAATAAATAATGAGACCGAGGTCAAGTGTGCCCTTGAGATGGAGAAGGATCCATTTGATAAAAAGGTGGGGTTCTCGAGGGTCGGGCATATGAAGACTGACTTGGTGAACAGCATAAGGGATTTATGGACGCGTGACAGTTATTAGGGACATTATAACCGGCACAAAAGGGAGCTCTCACACGATCTAGATGATTTCAACCGTCTGATCATGGCATGGAACCTTTTTTGGCCGTCCAATTTGATGGTGCTCCCGCAACTAGCCCATTTGTCCCTTTAGATCGGTATCTAGGCATCAAATCGATGCTTTCTGATAATTTGGCCCCAAAAAACTTTGAAGTGGCCCACTAAGGTTAGTTTGACATGTGGAAATTGGGCCCTATGAACCCACTACCTGCTAACCTAAACAGAGTTTTGGGGCGGTGCTGCAGGGGAGGAGCTGAGGAGGGCGATCCATGCGATGCGGCCTTCAGTTGCGGGATCGGTCGAGCTTCCCAATTGATGCGACTGCTTTGAAGTTGGAGTGAATTGTCAGTTTCTTCGGACCAGTAATTGCCCCTATCGTGCCCAGCTCGATTGCCGACCAACGAGTGATGTGGTACTGTACTACTATATTACTATCGATGTTCCACACTGCCTATATATTTTGGATGTGGGTGCAAACCATAGACGCGAGCGATGATCCGCTTTCTCCACAGTTCCAGCTACGATACAGTCATGCAGCAGCGGCATGCGGCGGTACAGCCTCCTCCTCCTCCGCTTTCCCTCCATCCGGGGTTCCATAACTAGACTTGCGGAGGCAAGTTTAAGAAGGAAGACTATCTTATTATGCTCGCCTGAGGACCCGCGACGCGGCTCCCATGGCCACATCCGAAGGATTGATTCAGATATACTGCCAGATAGTTATGAAAAAAACACTACTCCCAGATCAAGAGGTAGGTGATGGATCGATTCAGCTCTTCTCCAAGATTGACAAGCAGGTGATGGATAATTGCACGATTACCCCATGTTCGACACACGCTTTCTCACTTTTCTGTATAACCTCTTGCTGTGATGGGTGATTACGGAGGCGGCGAAGCAGCCGGGCGAGGGCTGGGTTCGACCGGAGAATGGTCTGAAATCGAGTTATGTTGAGGACCATGTCCGTGGAGCTTTGTTCTTCAGTTGGTTGGTTGGGTTTTGATTGGAGCTGCGCTGCAGGTCAGTCCGTCAGGTACAGCTTCTTCATAGAATGTTATGTCAGTCAGGTGGATTTATAAACAATGTCTACTGAACAAGATTTAGTTCATTGAGACTATCCTTACCCTGTTTGACGAACGATAGTGGGATTATTAGTTTGAAGGTAGAGAGCCAATAATTTAAGGATACTCGGTTATCATGAGTTTCCATATGCTTTTCCATATCATACGACAATCTTGTAATGTACTGTATAGTTACATGATCTCGTGATGTAATTCCAAACTGCTTCACATGTGTAAAGTCTCCCTCCTGACGCAGTAAACCAGATATATGCCCCACTTTACACTTCAGTGATACTGTATGTAGTACATCAAATTATGTCAGACATAAAGAATCACTGGGGTCTCTCTTTTACTGCAGGTAATCCGGATCGAGGTCTACTTCACATGCCCAATCTGCATACTTATTTTCATCAATTCCTAGCAATACACTGCTCTCATTCACGGGCACGGCAACGCGCGCCTACATGATCTAGTTATTAGGGATATTAAAACTGAGTCAAAAAAGGAGGCCTCCCACGAACTGGGCAGTTTTGGCCGTTCGATCGCGCACCCCACATCATTCTGGCCATGGGATGATCCTCAGCTCTCGTGTGGGCCGAATTATCCCTTAGGGACGCTTCTCTGGACATCAAAAAGCTTTTCTATGCTTAATTGGGCTGGAATATATATCTATTTCGGTCCGCTCTACTCCACCTTTCGACAACCGGGTCTTCTCGTAGGGAACCACCGGATTTTTTTTGAAAAGGACACGTGCGGCAGCAGACTCCAATGGAAACCAGGTCTCCTTGCTCATACGGAACCACCAGAAAAAATTTGAAGAGGACACACGATGCGGCGGCAGACTCCAATGTAAATTCGACGATCCAGACAAGACGCACACCTCTCGATCGATTGGACCGCAAGCCGAAATATAGAGCGGGCATGTAGTAGACTCCAATCGAGATTCAACCAATCGAGACCAGATGCACACCTCTCGATCCGTTCGAACACAGGCCAGAATATGGAGCGGCCATCGATCTCTCCTGCGGATGCGGTACAGATCCTGCCCTTGCCTCCCCATTCATGGCGACCTGATGCGTCGGTCTTAATTGATCTTTAAACCGTGTTATTTTTCAGTTCTTGCAAATCCCTAATGCCAGCCATGGTGCACAAATTGACGACGGTAGAAGATTATGGTACGTTACTACACTGCCTACATGTCCTATAAAATATCTTGCCTCGGTTTCTGCCTGTGCTACTCCCACTCGATGGCAGATTCTAGGTCTAATGGTGGTCTGATAGGTTGATTCTATTTTCAAAAAAAATACCCATCTTCTTCAGATAACAATTGTCATCTTTTCTAAATCAGAAATATATTTCTCTGCAGGTTCTGCTTGTTCAATCTCAGCTGCTTACATTCTATGAATGTGGCTCCTCTTATAAAGAGACATGCTTCTATTACTTCCTTCATGCTATTTAAATCTATCCTCAATTTATTTGATGTACTCATGTTCACCTTCCAATTTAGAAAATCATGAAATATTTTAGTAGCACGGCCCCTTATCAACATACAAAACACCACGAATCTTGTGTAAGAAAATTATGTGCCTAAGAAAATTCTATGGATCCTGAATGAGAGAGAAAGAACATTGACAAAGGAAAACCTATGTAGACAAATACAATACAAATTCTAAGATAAATTTCAATTAAAATAGAGTTTTATCATTTCATAACTATATTTTCTAATGGACGGGCGCGGCAACGCGCGCCTACATGATCTAGTGTATTGTAAAGCCCTAACAAAAGTACGATAGTGGAAAGGATGAGAGACAGGTGTACTAGCCGAAGCAGGGAGTTTGGATTTGGTGTCAATAGGTGTAGAGGAAATATTGCAGTTAGTACCTGCACGACTAAAAACATCGAGAATATATTGATGTTGAGATAAGTGGAGTGTAGTAGGAGTACGGGTAACAAAAAACCGAGAAAATGATGAAGAGGACCAAGATCCTTCACGGAAAATTCAGTATTAAGTTGGGAAATTATTTTATGAAGAGTTGAGGTGGAAGAAGTAGTTAGAATTATGTCGTCAACATAAATAAGGAGATATGCTATTAGGAGACCGTGATGAAGAATAGATAGAGAAGCATCATACTTTGTAGCATCCTATCTGTCTAACATATGTAATGCTACATGGTCTAGTAATATAATGCTACTTCCTACATATAATTGTTGCATCATAATTATATCATGCTCATGTCATCATGCCACCTTGCATTTGAGCATCATATAAAACCCTTTCCATTTGGTTCTTCTCTCATATGCATTAGTAATTGTATTTGGCTCTTGATATATTGTATTTGGTTCTTGATACATGCTTGATGCCCAAGTTGAGTTGGGGGCATATCTTTTGTTAACTCCACCACCTTTCTTGTCACTACCCTAAAATCCTACCATCCAACTATATGTGAGCTTTGCATCTTATTTGGTTTACCTCTAGCTCATGTGGGTTGAGATGGCTCCATTTCTATTTCTACATGCTCTCACACTAGCATCATGTTGTTTTCACATTATTAATATGTGAAGCCATTTTGCATGCCTTGTGAGTGGTACCCCTTTTCAAGCTTCCATATGGGATTATTTTGAATGTATGCTCATGTTGGGATATTTAAGGGACTATTATTCATCTAGTGGAACCTACACACTAGCATGTCCCATTTATACTCAAATTTGAGCATCTCCATCTACTCATTTTGGAATATCTGTCTAATTCCTTTAGCTTGGCCTTACTCCATATTTTGGAACGCATATGTACAAATGCCATGGTTATTTACTTTGTTTTCACAAGATTAAAACATGGCATTTAATGCCCATGCATGGGCCATGCAAATTACCACTATCTTTCTCCTTTGGTTTTATTTGTTTTGGGGAGTGGAGCATGGACCTTTAGGAATCATGTCAAGTGATTCTTTTTCTTTTGGTTGAGCTCCACCCTTCTCTCCCAAACCCTCATCTCACCATATTCTTTCATTTTGTTTGATCTTGGTGGATCACCACCAAACCCTAAACCCTTGCTTGCTCCTGTTTTGTCCATGCTCAAACCCAAACACCTAAACCCATCTACTCCAACCCTCTTTCCAACACCATGCCACCCTCATGCTTGCTTTGGGATGAGAAAACCCTAATCTACACCTCACCCTCCCATAAACCCTCTCTCCCTAATCTCCCTCTCTAACCCTAACCCCACCCTATCACCTCACCATGTCGAGGTACCAACCCAGCCCTAGCCTACCCCCTGGCTCGACCCAACCCTGGCCAACTACTCCATGCCACCCTAACCTGAGCCTTTCCCCTCTAACCCTAGCTCCTACCCGAGCTCTCTCTCTCTCCGTCAAGCCAGCCCCACACCGAGCCTCTCTGCCTGCCTCTCCTTGGCCTCGCCCTGGCCCCACTTGGCAGACCCTGGCACCCCTACCCCTGCCTAGCCATGCCTAGCACGTGAGCGTGAGGGAGAAGAAAAGTGGCCGAAGCCACCTTTCCACCCCGAGCCCCACGGCACCCTCTCTCCCCGTCCCTATCTACTCCCTCCTCTCTACCTGGCATCGCCAGATCCACCAGGGCCTAGCCCTTCTACTCCCTTCCTCCATGCTCCCCTGCTACCTCCTCTCCACCCCGGCGAACCGCCGTCGGCCTCCACCCTTCCTCAACAAAACACGGCGGCGGGCATGGCGTTGGGTGTCGAGGAAGAACATGCCGAACCTCTACGTCGCCCCCATGCCCAACAGCGAGGAGTAGGAGGCCCGGAACCCCTGCATGTCCACGACGCCGCCCGAAACCCTAGCTTTGCCGGCCGTCTGCTTCGTCGTTGTCCTGCTGCTCCCCGGCCCGATCCGTCACCACCGTCTTCTCCGTGGTGAGCCCTTGATCCTCTCTGACATGCTCTGCCTCACCGTTGCTGCCTGTGCTCGCCGGACTTTGTGCCGAGCGCTCTCTGTGCGCCGGCGTGCGCGTGCTTCTGCTCGCTGTGCACCGCGACAGCTACTCCTAGCCGCTTTCCCCTGACCCAGCAACAACCCCAAGCCACCGCAGCGGTAGCCGCCGCCGCGCGCGCGTCAGGTCGCGGGTTCGATCCCTACGCCGCGCTCTGCCCCTGTCGAGCACCGACCCGTCGTCAGAAATCGAGAAGAGAAACAGTACCGCCGGCAACTTTGCAATTCCCCCCCCCCCCCAAACCTTTTTACTACTCAACCCGCAATCCATCGAGGCCCACCAGACAGCCTCCCGTGGCAGTCTTGCAAAAAGGCCCCAGATTTTTGTAAACCTCAACCCGCAGCCCCTAGATCCCCCACGTGGCACCCCCTGGTTCGCTCGCTGTCGTGTGGGCTTGCGAGCCCGCTGGCCCCACCTGTCAGTCACCTTGGCTAGCACAGCTCGCGATGCATAACGTTTCTGCGCGTGGTTTTTTGCCAGCTCAGTGCGGCCCCACATGTCAGTGACTGTGGCTAAGTTAGGCTGTGTACAAAAAGTCTGGTTGTTTATCTATTTAAATAAAATGATTTCAGTAAACGTTTTATTATGAATTTAAATCTGTTTTTAATAACTTTTAAATTATAATACCAAATAATACAAATAATATATGTTTTGGAATCAGAAAATTGTGAGGATTTCAAATATGCCATTCAAAATATCTTTTGGGCAAATTAAATTTTTCGAAATTGTTAAAATGCAATAAAAATGCCTTTTCTTAAATAATTAATAACTTTAATTCTACAACTCCAAATTCGACAAATAATATGTCCAAATCGATCAGCGCGACGAGCCCGTTCTATCTATGCGTTCCATGTTCTGAATTAAAGCATGCATCATGTCATTAATAAAAATCAGAACTGTTTATGGCAATAAAACTTGACTAAATAAATAATAAAATGAATTATTCTTGTCCCCACACCTCACCCTTGCCATGCTACATTATGCCTCTAAATGTTCCCTTTAGAGGCATAAAGACTTGCTGAGTACCCCTAGGGTCTCACACGATAAATTGTTTGATTCAGATGGACAGGTGTATTCGCAAGATGGATACTGGGTGGAGGAGACGGATGATGTTGGCAACGATCACTCGGTGTAGAGATTCCGTGAACGGGGATCCGTGAGATTTGTGGGCGGGATGTGTTTATTTATGTGGCATCTTATGTCGATTTGCTTCTTATCCGTACTCGGATCTTGTTTTCTGCTTCCGCCTGATACTCTGATGTTTGTTGTACGAGGAGCTATCCTAAACTATTATATCTATCTAGGATATTTGGATCTTGCCGTATGGCGTTGCAATATTTCTATTTCTTTTAGATGGAATGGCTCTGTGAATAGTTGTATGGTGGCTTGCATACATACTCACTTGTGTATGAAGTTGATCCCTTCCCCGGCCGATTACGCCGCTCGTTCTTGTCCCGATGTTCTGGAAGTGGTTAGGACAGCCGAGAGGTCTACCTGTGAGTGGCCCCTGGGCTCCACCGTACTATTTTAACCACTTTCGTTCATCTAGGCATGCAACTTAGAGCGTAATTCACCGAGGTAGTTACATACTTGGACTCAAGGAATCCTACGGAACGAGCATAAGTGGCGAAGCGTTGAAACCATGCACGAGGGGCTTGTTTTAGGCCGTATAGAGATTTTTGAAGACAACATACGTGAGTAGGATATTGAGTATCAATGAAACCGTAGGGTGCTGACTTCATACTTCCTCCTTTAAATTGCCATGTAAGGGGACATTCTTAACATCCAATTGGTGGATAGGCCATGATGGAGAAATAGCTAGGGATAGGCAACTCGAGTGGTTGCAGGTTTGATGACAAGGCTAAATGTTTCATCAAAATCAGCACCAGGTATTTGAGTGAATCCCCTCACTAGCCAATGGGCTTTGTGACAAGCAAGAGATACATTTGGGTGAAATTTGTGGCATAATATCCATTTGTCGCTGACAGTGTTAGCACCCAGAGGAGGAGGAACGAGGCTCCATGTGCCATTGCTCATGAGAGTGTCGTATTATTCCTACATAGCTTGGAACCACAGGGGGTCGCGGAGGGCAACGAGATAGTTGTGAGGAATTGGGTGATAGCTCCAAATATTGACACCTTTTATCAAGGATTTTCCATTGGTTTTCACTTGGTTTTGTTCACTTTGATCTTTCAACTGATGCTAATATCACAAGTTAGCAAAACCTTGTTTATTTGTGATGAATTTCAGGTAGTGGACACTTTTGGAAAGATCTGAGAGCATTTATGGGCTAATCACACCTAAATGAGAAAATCTCCAATTGAAGACAATTTGATCCGAGGCTTACAAAGGCTTTAAAGACCTCCAGTATGGCCGGAGACCACCCGTACCGTCCACCTATACCGCATGCCATCATCTCTGTTATATTAATACAAGCATCTTTCGTGAAGACACGGAGGGCAAAATACGACGCAGCCACCACACACCATTCCAACTGAGAGGAGATCAAATCTGAAGGAGAAGAACCTCTCATCTCATCCTTTGAAGATCTCTAGAATCTTGATCACCAACTCCACCATCATTCCCCACTTGTACTGAGATATAGATAGATAGATAGATAGATAGAGGGAGAGAGGGAGATTCATACTTGTAAGATTAAGGATTTGAACCTCTATTCCTACTTTGGTTTGTATTTGATTTGATCTTCGATGTTATTGTGGTTTGCTATGGTAAAGTTGAGATGATTTTCATTTGCAATATGATTATGTCTTTGATCTATTCTCTTTGCATGTGTGAGTAAATCCCCAGAGGCGTTGGAGGTGTAGGGAACTGGTGAGATGTGATGTGCCTCTCTTACTTTCATCCATTTGTGATTATTATATTGTGAGAGTGATTATATATGTATGTCTAATGCTTGTTATTCAATTTAAGGGCCTGGGTAACATGATCCTGAGATCTCATAGATATGAACTTGTTTAATAGTGAATCGGCGACCCCCGAGTGACGCGGCAGATATCAGAGAGAAGCTAGTATAACTCAAGGACAACAAGGAACCATCAAGTTTAAAGCCTTGATCTGGTCGAAAGACCTTTATTGATGTGCTAACCATGGCTTTGGTAATAGGCATAAGGATCATTGGAATTGAGAAGAGTCTACCAAGAGGACTCTTGATTGGTATATGGGTTGCTTCCCTACTCACATATGAATAAGAAGTATTATAATCATGTATCCCATTTTATTCTATTTGGCACATTCACTATCACCATGAAAAATTTCTCTTCGCGCCTAACCTTTCATTTGGAGGAAACCTCAAACAACCTCCATGCAGAAAACTGCTCGTTTTGAAGGGGCCTATTTAAGGCACCCTTGTTCCTCCTCTCTTCTTATCTCTTTGTTTTCTCTATCCTCCATTAATATAAGAGCTTCATCTGCCTAGATCTCTCTCCCTACCCACTCAAACCTCTTGATCTTTTGACGATTGGGAGAGGTGACCTAGATCTACACTTCCACCAAAGGAATCGTGATTTCCCCCACCTATCCTTAGTGGATCTTGTTACTCTTGGGTTATTGGAACCCTAGATGATGTAGGACATCCTCGGAGCTAGGGAAATTGTTGTGACGCTTCATAGTGTCGTTGATGGCCTCTAGTTGAGTTGTGGATTCTCCCCTCAACCTCGTTGTAAATGCTTCGGTTGGCGCCTTCAAGGTCACTGGTTAGTAGATTGTGAGGCCGTCTTTGTGGTGGTGCTCACCGGATAAGAAGGTGAGGCCTTTGTGGCGATCGGGTGACCTTGTGCGGCCCTGACACCTCTCCAACGTATATGTAGCTTTCTTGGAAGTGAACTACGGGAATTACATCTCTGTGTCCCCTTGCCGGTTTATCCGTTCCTCTCCTTTACTTCTTGCAATTACCGTCTTGTTTACTTGTAATATCGTTTGTCTTATAGGTTGTTCATCTAGTTGCATCTCTAGTGAACTTTATTTTGTGCAAAGCCTAAAATTGCAAGAAAATAAGAAAAATTGGTAGTCTCCTATTCACCCTCCCTCTAGTCGACCAAAGTTGGACCTTTCAGCCTTGTTCTGGTAGGCGCGATCCCACCGGAGGGCCGGTGGGATCTTACGGACGCGTTGTGCGATCTCCTTCTCTAGCCCCTTGCCATGCTTGGGCGCAAGCGGAACCAACACCCGCTCCCGGTTGAGGTGCTAGCCCGTGGGGAGGAAGACATTGTGGTGGGTGATGCCTTATCCCTCTCTTCACTGCCGCTCGCACTCCGCCACGCGGAAGTAGCGACGGTCGTGGCAGGGGTCCTCCTCCACCTGGCACACAGCGGGGCGACGGACGAAGTCCTGGGGCTGCCTTCGTGGTGGCACGACCCCATGAAGGAAGGTTGGCATGCTAGAAGAGGCAGGAGCCCTCCACCGGTCGCTCGATGCAGATCCGCTCGCCTCGTGGTCGTCCTTGGCCTTCTTGAACCATCTTGGCTTCTTCATCATTGGTGATGGCAGTGGCGGTGAAGGCGCTGGAAGTGGGTGAATCTGGCGATGGCGAGCGGTGGGGAGTGCGGCACCGACGGGCACATGGGACGGCTTTATAGCTCCTGCCCATGCGAATGCGTGCAGGTTCTCGCGCCTTCGCCTTCAATGCTGGCGCAGGAACTCAGGCAGGGTGTCGTCTCATCGATATTGATGGCGAAGGCTGCCGCCGGTCAGGCTGCCACCCTGCGCGTCTGAATCGGTGTCGCGAGCGGTCGCTGACGGGTGGGCTAGTAGCATGCGTTGGGGCGGACACACCCTCGGCCCGGATGGGTCGTGCCGCTGGAGAGACCATGCACGTATCGCACGGCCGTGTTGACGTGTTTGGAGCCGCTCGAATGGGTTGGGTCGGCTCGGTGGAGATGCCCTAAGTATCCTGCATCTGTACTGCACCGCTACCACTCGAAGTTTTAAAAATGGTAACGGATTGGAGGTCCAAACGGAAAAAACCGACATCTCGTGGATAATAATTCTATGGGTTCTGGTCCAGAAATTCACCCCTGTGGACCAACTTCAGTATTTGACACATGGGCAAGAGAGAGAAAAATCACATGATTTGATTGTGTTGGGGATATGCTATATGGGTATCCTCATAGCATGTCACCAATCCGCCTAACCCGGGTGGCCCACAGTTTGTAGCAAGGCCTATGGCCTGATGGGCATCCTAGGTAGATGGATCCAGAAGGGAGGCCCATGTCGGATAAAGGAAGGCTATGCAGGAGTCACCGACATACTCGGAGCCTTGGAGTACAAGACATGAAAGACTAGTTCATATTAGTGTAGAACTCTTTACCTTGTCTGGCAAGGACCTTTCCTTGTAAACCCTAGGTCTTGGCGCCTTTATAAGCTGGCCTGCGAGAGCCTTTAGGGTAGACAACCTCTCAGATTGCTGCGTACAACGCGCAACACCTCGCACAACGAACCTACCTCTTTAACTCGACGTATTGACATTATAGTGATTTATAGCAGGAGTAGAGTTCCGCCACCGTTGTGGGACTTGAACCTAGGTAAGCTGTGTTACCTCGTACCTGCCAACTCTCCGCCTTACCCCACGTCTCTAAACACGCACTATGAGGACCCCTCTATGGCGTACTCGTCGGCAATACCACGACAGTTGGCGCCCACCGTGGGGCAAGAGGCGCTTCAAGCTCTACACTAGGCGAGGTCTAATCTCTTTGCAGGAATCAGCGACACTGTAGCCATCGAGCATGTTCTCTTCTCCGGCAACGTCCCGATCATCCCTCTGGACGAGTTCTGGGTGCCGGCAAAAATGAACCCTATGTGTTGTTCCGTTGTCCCCGTCGGAGACATCCACATCTTCATCGGTGAAACTGACTCGGGTCCTAGCTCCCAGGAAGTCGGAAAATCGTCAAGCCCCGCATGGACCACCTATGAGCAGGACACGTTCGTGGAAGGATCTAGGCCTTACCTCTCCTTGGAGTATGGTGGCTCGAATCAGGAAAATTCAAGGCCCACCCAAACCGCCCCAGTGCAGGATATAAAGGTGGAAGGACCACGCAAATCCGCTTAGCTTCCCCGAGCATTAGAGATGCGCAGGTCTCACTTTGTCGGCATAGTCACCATATTTGATCTAGCTAGATGCATTCAGAGGGATGGAGAAACCTCCCCACGAATACCTTGGTAGATGGATGAGGGTGAGAGAAACCCTAGAGGGCGACCGCTCCGATGAGCTCGTGTACCACTTCGTGGAAGGGCTCACACTTGGAACACTCCTGCAACATACCCTCTGAAGGCGGCAAGCCGCGGGTCCTCTCACCCTCAGTGAGATGGTTACCATCGTTAACAAACACGCGGAAGCCAACGGAGAGGGTGAAACGGTGATCGCCGACATGGCCGGAGGAGGAAACAACAACAACGGTCCGCCTCCATCACCCTCCACATCCGCCATTGCCAACACCGAGGCAAAATCTGACTCCATCCTTGACGCACTATACGCCGACATCAATATGGATGGTGGCGGCTCGGACGCTAACTCAGAGGAATATGACACTGTTATGAGGGAGATCAAGCAGGAGATTGATGAGGAGCATGCCGACAAGACCAACACTTCCTACTAGGTGTTAGTCGCCATTGGGAGCGTGATGGAAGAAAACGGACAGGAATAGGATCATGAGAGAGCTCCGAGCCTCCAGCTCCGGCCAATGCTATGACTCCTCCGGTTATCCGCCCGCAACTGGCGCAGGAACTCACCACAACCCCAAGTACCGCCCGACAATCAAACCAGCCACCAATGCCACCATCAACGTCTACAGCTGGCAACCCATTGGCTACCCCTACCGACAATGCAATCTACGGCGCACTGCTCGTTGAACCTATCACCGTCGCCCATATTCGGAGCATTATGGAGCTTGACGAGAAGCGTGCGGCAATCTTGGCAAAGGCCAAGTGCATCGCAGAGCAGGGCGCTAAGCTAGACAAAGACATGGCTAGGGCGCAGCAATCCATCAAGGCAGCAAGAGCTATGGAGGCTGAGTACAAGAAATTGTTGTTGAAGCAAAAGGCGAAGAAGGCACCAGCTCACGTCGTCGAAGATCCCGGCGTTCAGCGTAGGTTAGGGTATGAGGGCTCCAAGCCGACAAAAGCCACCCCATACATCGATTCAGAGGGGAGGCAAGTCATGCCAACACCCGCCCTCAACATCGCTATCACCAAGACCCTCCGTAAGCAGGACAGGTCGCCAGAAGCAGTTGCTCAGTTGTACGACCTCGTCGCCAAGGCATGCAAGCAACAGGAAAAGGCCACCTCGCAGAGGCTTGAGTCCAACCCGGAGCTTTGCCAATCAACCATGAACAACCGCAGAAGGGCAAAATCTCCCCGTGACGAGGGGTCTCGCACAGGCTCTATAGAGCGAAGACGGAGGGAGGCACGCAATAGGACTGACGCCATTCCCATATCCTCCGGTCACGGAGAAAAAGGTCATCCTCGCCGGTCAACACCTCCACCACCATCTCGGTGTCACGAGGAACCAGAGCTGCAGCACCGTACAAGCATGCCACCACCAAGGCGGCCCCAGGCCGGCATCGTTATATGCGACCAGGGCGAGCAACCTCGACATGCCGGAGAGCGTAGTGGCAATGAAGGACACATGAGTAGGTCCCACAAGGAGCCGCCACGTCCGACAAGCAACCGCAAAAGGCTATGTCATCATTGATGGCCATCTATACAAATGAAGTACCATAGGAGTTTTCCTACGATGCATCTCCCATCAGCTAGGTATTGACATCCTTAGAGAAATACATCTCGGAGATTGTGGGCATCACGCCGCTCCCCGATCGTTGGTGGCTAAAGCCTTCTGACAAGGATTCTACTGGATAACTGCCAAGGTGGACGCCAACAAGTTGGTACAAACATGCCTTGGCTGTCAGTTTTATGCAAGACAACCAAGTGTTCCAGCTAAAGAATTGCGAACAATACCAATAACTTGGTCGTTTGCAGTCTGGGGGCTGGACATGGTGGGGCCTTTACAAACAACACCTTGTGGATTCACACACTTGATAGTAGCAGTGGATAAATTCACAAAATGGATTGAAGCTAAACCCATTAGAAAGCTTGATGGGGAACAGCCCTAAAATTTGTCCGGGATCTAGTGGTGAGATTTGGTCTCCCGCATAGCATCATTGATACATTGCAAATGTATCTATAATTTTTTATGCTCCATGCTTGGTTTTATCCACTTTCTTGTGTTTTGTCCACACTTTGGAGTGTTTTTCATATGATTTCTTGGACTAACCTATTAACAAGAGCCACAGTGCCAGCTGCCTGTTTTCTGCTGTTTTTGGTTCTAGGAAAGTTAGAAAATGAATATTCTCGGAATTAGACGGGACAAAAGCCAAAGTGCCTATTTTTCCAGAAGACTCCGGGAGCCAGAATACGAGACGGAGAAGAGCCAGGGGTGGCCACACCACCTGGTGGCGCGGGCCAGGCCAGGCAGCGCCATGGGGTGGTGTGGGCCCACCTAGCACCCCCTCGGTCTCCCTCTTCTCATATAAGAAGTCTTCTGGCCTAAAAACTCTGGGGGTTCGAAGTTTTTCCAGAAGGAGTTCCGCTCCACCACCACCACCAGATTCCACGAAACAGCACCAGAAACTACGTTCTGGCACCCTGCCGGGATGGGGAATTGGAGGAGATCATCGCCATCATCATCACCATCGCTTCTCCATCGACCATCCATGTTTCTCCCATCTATGAGTGAGTAATCCCCCGCTGTAGGCCATGGGGATGGTAGGGATTGGATGAGATTGTTCATGTAATGGCATCAGATTGTTAGGGCGTGGTGCCTAGTATCTTTTATTAGTGCTTTATGACTTTGTTGTGACTTGTTGTGCTTAATGCTTGTCACTAGGGCCCAAGTGCCATGATTTTAGATCTGAACATGTTATTGATTCATTATGATAGTAATATTTTTGGTCTTATCTACAAGTTGTATACACACGTTGTTGTCCGGAACCAATGGCCCCGAAGTGACAGAAATCGGGATAACCGGAGGGAATGGCTTTGATGTGAGGATCACTTGTGTTCACGGAGTGTTAATTCTTTGCTCCGGTGCTCTATTAAAAGGAGCACCTTAATTGCCAGTAGTTCCCTTGAGGCCCCGCTGCAAACGGGCTGGCAGGACAAAAGATGTTGTGCAAGTTCTCATTGCGAGCACGTATGATTATATATGGAACACATGCCTAGGATTATCTAGTACTTGGATGCTTTATCTTATTTATCTGCAATTGCCCTATGTTTTGATTGCTATGTGAATTGTCTTGTCCATGCAACGCCCGTCCATCCATCCCTATGCCTACCACACTCGAATCCCACTGTTTACTGTTATTGTTACTTCTGTCTTTACTTTACTACTGATGTTACTTTGCTATTCCTACTACAAAACTGTTGCTACTGATAAACTGCTGTGAGCAAGATTGTTTCTAGTGCAGCTAAATTGACAACTCAGTTGTTAAGGATTATAAATATTCTTTGGCTCCCCTTATGTCGAATCAATAAATTGGGTTTCACTTCCCTCAAAAATACTGCGATACACCACCTATACTTGTGGGTCATCAAGACTATTTTCTGGCGCTGTTGTCGGGGAGCATAGCTTTATTTATCAAGTTCACTTGGATTCTCTATTGTTCGCTGCTATCCATCCATCATGGGTAAGTCTCGTGATGACAAGTTTCCTATTTTACCATCCACTACAAGAAGAGGTACGGTTCTGAACACCTCTGATGCTCTTGATTCACCGTCTGTTATAAGTAAGCTCGTTACACCACCACATACACATGATACACACACTGCTACTACTGCTGAATCTGAAACTTCTAATGCTTATGATGCTGCTTCTACTGTGCTTGATAAGAGGTGGTTCATTAGGTCCTTTCCTAGATGCTACGATTGCTAGAACTATAGCTGGAAATACTGAAACTCCTAATGAAGACACTACCACACCTATTAGTTCACCTGAGTCTAGTGAAAGTTATGATATTGAAGATGGTTATGTTGAGATGACCGATGAATTTATTAAAGAATGTAAGAACACCCATAATAGGAGCGCCGCTAAGAGTCTCCTTGAGAGGCGTACTATTAGACCCAAATTGTCTCCTATTGCTAAATTTGCTGCTTCTCCCATAAACATTACAGATAAAGATTATGATTTCTCTCTCGATCTATCTTACATAGCTATTGTTGAGAAAGATCCTTTTTGTGGGACTAAGAATGAAAGTGCGGTAGCACATATGAATGAACTTTCTACCATGAGTGGCTTGTTTTCTGATGATATTAAGATACACACTTACTTTGTTGCCAAGATCTTCCCCTTTTCACTGAAAGGAGAAGCTAAAACTTGGTTTAGTAATTTCCCTCCTGGATCTATTGATAGCCCTGAGTGCTTGATTAATACTTTCCTGCAGAAATATTTTCCTCCTAGTGCTAGACATGCTATTTTGCAGGAACTTTTTGATTTTAACAGGGAGAAAAAGAGATATTGCATAAATCTTGGGCAAGGTTTTGTGCTTTGATTCATGCACAAGCTGGAAGTCCATTACCTAAGAATGAGCTTCTTGATATATTTTATAATGGACTAACAGAGGAATCTAGGATATACCTAGATAGTTGTGCTGATTGTGTTTTCAGGAATAGGACTCCTAAGGAAGCTGAGGAATTAATGGCTAAAATAAGCAAGAATTATGAAGATTGGACTCCTCCTGAACAAGCTATAACTGAAGTAATTGTACCTGAACCTTCTATTCCGGTGCCTATTCCAACATCAAAGAAGAGGGGAGTTATTGAATTAAATGATGAAGTGGTGAAGGAAGCTAAGAAAAGTCTTAAGGAGAAGGGAATTAAAGCTGCAGATGTAAAGAATTTACCTCCTATAGAAGAATTATGTAAGCCTATTCCCTACTCATCCACTATTGAGGTACACTCTCTCCAACACTTTGATGAAGGTGATATCCCTTACTCTAAACCTCCTGCTCAATGCTTAGAAGAATTCGATATCTTTATTGTTAAGCAAGATAATTTTAATAAAAGGGTGCAAAATCATCTAATGGAAAACACTAGAGCTATTGTTGAGTTGAAAGATATTGTGGAAAGAACCTCTAATGATGTTAAAATTATTGTTAAACACTTTCGAATGGTTCAAAGTCAAGTAGATCAACTCGTTAAAGTGCAAAACGACTTGCTAGTTAATGTTGCTAAAGAAAAACATGCTTATGAAATTAGAACTAGAAGTGGAGCTGCTACCCAGGATCCTCTATGACCTGAGGGGCATCCCAAAAGAATCGAGCAGGATTCTCAACAAGCTGAAAACAGTGGTTCTACTCGTAAGAAAAGGAAAAAAGAAACATAAAACTGTTGTAGAACCCTCTGAACCTGATATAGATCCTAATAGTATATCTATCTCTGATGCTGAAACTGAAAGTGGTAATGAAGAAAATGAAGTTCCTAATGAAGAAAAAGTTGAAGAAGAACCTAAAAACCACACTAAGAATACTAAATATACCAAAGAAGATTTTATTGCTAAGAAACATGGTAGTGAAAGAGAGCCTTGGGTCCAAAAACCTATGCCTTTCCCTGATAAGAAACACAAGTCAAAAGAAGATGAACACTATAATAAGTTTTGTGAGTGGATGAAGCCTTTATTCTTGCAAATTCCTTTGACTGATGCTATTAAATTGCCTCCTTACTCAAAGTATATGAAGGATATTGTCTCGAATAAAAGGAAGATCCCTAATGAAGAAATTTCTACTTTGCTTGCTAATTATTCTCTCAATGGTAAGGTCCCTAAGAAACTTGGAGACCCAGGGATTCCAACTATCCCTTGCTCTATTAAGAACAGTTATGTTAGAACTGCTTTGTGTGGTTTGGGAGCTGGAGTTAGTGTTATGCCTTTCTCTCTCTATAAAAGGTTTCAACTAGAAAAATTAATACCAACTGATATATCTTTGCAAATGGCTGATAAATCTACCACTATTCCTGTGGGTATATTTGAGGATGTACCTATTCAAGTGGCCCATAATTGCTTGATATTAACTGATTTTTTTGTGCTTGAAATGCCTGAAGATGATAATATGTCTATTATCCTTGGGTGACCTTTTCTTAATACTGCAGGAGTTGTTATTAATTGTAATCAAGGAAAGGTGACTTTCAATGTTAATGACAAGGAACATACTATCTATTTCCCCAACAAGATTGAAAGGACTTATGGTTTGAATTCAATTGAACATGTTGAAGGCATTCAAGTTGGAGAAATATATTGTCCCATACAAAGAGAAAAATTTGAAACTATTATGATTGGGATCATTGCTATCAAGGTTGAGGTAACATAATCATTAGTGGAATACAAAGTTTTGTCTCATATGAAATTGTTTTGGTAACAAGACCTGATCAACCTTGCTAACAAAAGGATTTTATTGAACAAAACAATGTTTTCACCATGATTATCTCCGCTTACTTCTATTCTATCTATTTTAGTTTTTGCTTATGCCTAACTTAAAGGCGTTAAATAAAAGTACTTATTGGGAGATAACCCAAAAGATTTAGAACAGTCTGGGAAGTTATTCAGTAATAACCACTCCTTATCCTTTTTATTTGCTTTTTGTGCCAAGAGTAACCTCTAATGAGAGAGAAGTAATGATTGGGAAAGTTGTTGTCCCGAAACAGATTTATGTGCTTCACCGTAAAAATTAGTGTAAAATCTCTATACGTCCTTTTGAGGCGTGAATTTTTGTGCTACTTCCCCAGGTTGTTATCTAACTTTCGTTAGTTCAACACTTTTTGATTTAAGCAACATAATATCTTCGAAAAAAATCGTCTTTACCTTCTGGTCTGTTTTGACAGATTTCTGCCATTTTTTGCATTTGCTTCTTGTTGGTTCCTTTTTGAATTCTTTTGGGGAATTGAGCTTTTTGAGGGAAGTGCTTCAATAGCTAGTGTTCTAATGGAAGTTTATTTGGTGTTACAACTGAACCTTAAGACTTATTTATCTTGAGTGCACTAATGTTGCTAATAAAGATTGTGTGAAGTTTTGTATGAAGGAAAAATTTCAGGTGTATGGAAGGAATGAGTAATGAGATGAAGGATAGACTAAAGCCCAAGCTTGGGGATGCCACGCGTGTCACCCCAAGAAATATCCAAGAAGTACAAGCGTCAAAGCTTGGGGATGCCACGCGTGTCACCCCAAGAAATATCCAAGAAGTACAAGCGTCAAAGCTTGGGGATGCCCAAGGCATCCCCTTCTTCATCAATAAAATTCTCAGGTTTCTTCCAACCACTTCATTTTTATTGTTTCATGCACAGTTGTGTTGTTCTTGGAGTGTCTTCTTTTTCGTTTTTCGTTTGCTTGGTTTTCTTAGTTTTCTTAATAAATTGGTTGGACCTCCTCTTTCATGCAATGGTTTTCAAATAGTTTGGTTTGGATTGGAAAAGAGTAAGAAAGGTCATGCTTATGTGATAAAAAAGAGCTTGTTTTTGACTGTGGCCTATGCTTTGTCATGCCATGCTTGATATTGTTTTGGTTTTATGCTTAGTATTATTTGTTGTAGCATGACTTGTTATAAACAATTGAGATTGCTTAATGTGCCTTCGATGAATCATGCATTGTTTTAGCATATTAAAGCATAGTACAGTGGTATTCTCCTTTGATGCTCTATTTGGGTTGACTTGGCGCATGCTCGCACCATGTTATGACTATCCCAAGTCACCATAAGCCTTTATGATCTTTTAGTTTTCAACTTCTAGTATCACTTTATGCTTTGATCAATGATGTTTTGTCACTCTGCATGATTATGGCCATTATTGCTCTCTCATTTGTCGCTCCCTTACTATTGCTAGCCTTCACTTACACTGAGTTTTACTCAAGTTTCCAACTCCCTAAACCAAATATTTCCAAAGTGTCCACCATACCTACCTATTAGCCTCATTTGCTACTTCCGTGCATATCCAATATGCCTTGTTTTCTTCCGAATAAAATGTTTGCTTGTTATGAGAAAGTTAGTTAGTAAAGCTCTCACGAACTTGATGGCACACTTTATTTCCTACACTTAATAAACCTGAACCATTGTGAACTCTCCATGAAATTTATATGCTTGCTAACTATAGGTTGGGGATTAGCAGAACCGTGTTGTCACGGGAACGCTTTCAACACTTGTAAATATATACCTAGTTGATACCATGCTCTTTTGTTTGCGGATGTCGTCGGTGTGAAATAAAAGGGGAGCTTGTAAGTCCATGGAGTTATGTATGTGTGTTAGGGAAACGCCTGGGCCGCTGGTCTAATCCATGCTGACGTGGTGGAAACCTGTAGCGTAACCATAATGATATCTATGAAGCATTCTTCTTATAAAAAAAGAGAGAGATAGCTACTGAGAAAAATAAAAAAAGAGATTCATGAAAAGAGGAAAGAGAGAAAAAGCACCATTTTCCCATGGTAAATAAGAAGATTGCTGAGATACTCATTGTCTGCTTGCCTTGTCATTTTGATAAGAAGATAGCCCGAGTGCCATGATTTTAGATATGAACATGTTATTGATTCATTATGATAGTATTGATTTTGGTCTTATCTGCAAGTTGTATACACACGTTGTTGTCCGAAACCAATGGCCCCGAAGTGACAGAAATCGGGATAACCGGAGGGAATGGCTTTGATGTGAGGATCACTTGTGTTCACGGAGTGTTAATGCTTAGCTCTGGTTCTCTATTAAAAGGAGCACCTTAATTTCCAGTAGTTCCCTTGAGGCCCCGCTACAAACGGGCTGGCAGGACAAAAGATGTTGTGCAAGTTCTCATTGCGAGCACGTATGACTATATATGGAACATATGCCTAGGATTATCTAGTACTTGGATGCTTTATCTTATTTATCTGCAATTGCCCTATGTTCTGATTGATATGTGAATTATCTTGTCCATGCAACGCCCGTCCATCCATCCCTATGCCTACCACACTCGAATCCCACTGTTTACAACTATTGTTACTATTGTCTTTACTTTACTACTGCTATTACTTTGATATTCCTACTACAAAACTGTTGCTACTGATAAACTGCTGTGAGCAAGATTGTTTCCAGGTGCAGCTGAATTGACAACTCAGTTGTTAAGGCTTATAAATATTCTTTAGCTCCCCTTGTGTCGAATCAATAAATTGGGTTTCACTTCCCTCGAAAATATTGCGATACACCCCCTATACTTGTGGGTCATCAATCATCACCCACAATGGCAGAAATTTGTCTCTCAGAGAAGTTGAGGAGTACTATCATGAAAAGGGCATCCGCCTTGACCTGGCATCTATGGCACACCCACAGTCAAATGGGAAAGTTGAAAGGGCCAATGGACTAATCCTGCACGGAATCAAGCCACGCTTAGAGGCACCGCTACGAAGAGCAGCTGGAGCCTAGGCGGAGGAACTACCATCTGTCTTGTAGAGTTTAAGAACAACACCCAACAGATCCACCGACTTGACTCCTTTCTTCATGGTTTGTGGAGCAGAAGTAGTCCTTCCATCCGACATCCTCCATGATGCACCAAGAGTTTCCGCCTACAACGAGGATGATGCTGAAGAATCCAGATGATTATCTGTGGACCTACTTGAATAAGAACACGTGCTGGCATGCCAGAGATCCGCCATCTACCAGCAGAAGCTATGTGGCTAACATAGTCGCCGTGTAAAGCATCGCTCGTTTAAAGTGGGGGATCTGGTGCTTAGAATCAAGCAGGAGAAATCACACAAATTATCCCCGCCTTGGGAAGGACCATTCGTCATAAGCAAAGCATTGCTCAATGGTTCCTATTACCTCGTCTATATTCGCAAGTTGAGAGATAGGCCAAAAAATCACAAGCGCAAGCAACGTGACTCCGATGATGACTACCCGGAGACAGACCGGCCATGGAACATAGCACAACTACGTCCCTTTTACACCTAGCACATTTATATTATGTAATAAGTTTTTTATATGATCAATGAAATACAGCATTTGGTTCACTCATATCTAACTCCTTTACCTCCTTTAGTTGTTCATTTTTGGATCATATAAACTCTTTATGCGCAAGGATGCATTTTCCCTTGTAAAAATTCCGCCCACGAGCGTTAGCTTAAGTTTTTTGGTCTACACGTTTTCTGAAGTTTTCATGTGGATTCCGGAATAGTGACTTTTCGGCATTTTGTTCTTAGGTTCTGGACGGTGCTATTAAGCATCATCACCTAAGAGCATAGTTCTGTGTTGCGAGTCTTCCGTCTCACGAAAGGTCAAGCATACGAACCAGAATAATGGATAAGCCAGCACTTGCTTAAAAAATATATACACATGCTGGAAATAGATAAGTTGCAGGAAACTTGAGTACAAGTTTTTCCGCCTTAGCCAAACGTAAGTTTTCTCCACATACATTTTGCAGAGACGCATTTAATACAAATATTGTTTTTTATGGCTCTGCTGTAGTGGACTTCATGGTGGCATCATCATTAGAGCTAGGTCGGGAGAGATCATCAAACTCTGAAGGAGAGGGGCTAGACTCGGATGAGGCCATGTCTTCATCAAGGATCTCAGCAGGTACGAAAACATCCACCTTGACTATCTTGGCAACTCTAGTGTCGAAGCCGGCGAGGGAGTTCCAAATAGCATCGCTATCGATTTCTCGACCTTCCTCGTCTACCTTGGGCATGCCGGAGGTCACCAAGCCGACGTCAGCATTGTCGTAGTGTGCCTTGACCAAGGATAGGGTCATCCTTGCACCAGCCCGGACGCAAGAGGCTTTCCAGTCCTTGACTTTCTCGGGGGCTCGACGCAGGATTTCCATGAACTTGGCCACTGAGTCTGTTGCCTTGATATTTATGCCCAGAGGTTGAGCTATCTCCTTGGCCTGGGTGATGGTGGTGCTGATGAAGTTGTCCGCAAGAATCATGCGTTCCTTGGGATCCAGAGCACACTCACCCAAGTTGGCTAAGCCAATGGGGGTTGTGGTTTGCACAAAATACAAAGGACCATGAGTACAAACAAGTCGAATGATTGTCCAACTTACAGACATGACCAAGAGGGAGAAAGGTTATCGAATATGCTCATTTCCGCTTGATGGCATGTCTCCGCCAAGACATCGCGCTCCTTCTGTACTATTTTGAACGCCTCAAGGTTTCTAGCATTCTGCTCTTTGGCAGCCTGGTTCTGCTCCTTGAGTTGCGCAATATCGTCATTCAAGTGTTGCATCTCGGCGTCAGCAGACTCTTGCAACACCTTCATCGTCGCCTCATGGCCCTTGACGGCATCGACCAGGTCCTTCTTCGGAATTTTGTTCTCATCATCGAGCTTCTGGATATGCTGGGATTGCTCGACAATGCTCTTGGCCTTGGCAATGGCTTCTGTAAGACAGAAATCACAAAGTGATATCAGAAGACGGAAGAGATAATTCAATGAGAAAAGCAAGGAGCTATTGTGGAAAATAGACTCTGGCTATTTTTGATCTGTTCTTTCAGGAATTTGGTTTTACCATGTTCAAGGTCCAGTTCCTTCCGAATAGCAGCAAACCTCTCATTGGTAGCAATCCTCCGTTTATTCTCGTTCTGCACAAGATATTGACATGCTTAGTTTCTCTAGAGCGTCTAGTCGGAACTATCCAAGTTTCAACTAAACGCTCGGGGGCTACAACACATGATTTTAAAATAAACTAGTTTCTCTAGAGCATCTAGTCGGAACTATTCAGTTTTCAACTAAACGCTCAAGGGCTACACGGACAAGTTCTAAACTTAGTTCTTTGGAGCACTCAGGTCAATAACTATTGATTTATCCGCCTAAGAGCTTAGGGGCTACAGTGGGATATATTACAAGTTAAAATAAGTAAAGTTCAAAAGACTTATGATGGCAATGACCCTAAGATTGTTGGCCAGATGAGCATAGGAGTCATGGAAGGTCCTAGCATTCTTATAAATTGCATTGGCCTGCATGATGAGGTCATCCAGGCTCAACGTTAGAGGAGTCGCAGCCAATGGAGAGGTTTAAGCCGGAGGCATGGATGAAGCCCTAGTTGCCTCCTACACCTTCAAAGTAGTTGATGGCTTTGGAGGCTCCCTCCTCGATCGTCGCTTCCACGTCCACCTCTTCCACCACTTCATTCCCTTTCTCAGTGGCATCCTTAGCCAGAGCTTCAGCCACTTTAGAGGAGGTGCTGTCTTGCGTCGCTTGGCCGCTGGGAGCAACATCTTCCTCGACAGAGCCTGAGATATCAAGTGTTGGATTGACATATGTCTCCATGGCGGAGATCTCAGGAATGACGGGGGATGAAGGCCTAGTGGGGCCAGTCGAGGGTTTGGCAGCAGGAGTAGGGGGAGTGGTAGCGGTAGAGGACTTGGCGGACAAATCCCTAGTCAGCATATCACGAATGGTTTTTGACCCTCCAATATCTTTGGAGGATTGCTTCAAACTAACACCAGCTTTCCTCCTGAAACATACAAAGTATTACAAGAGTTGAAAAAAGGTATGGGCTGAAAAGCACAAGACAGAGAATGAAAATACTTACTCCACGGCAAGAGCCTTGGTGAGGGGAGTACCGGTGGACTTCTTCTTCTTATCCACCTCTAAGGCGGCAGTGGAATGTTTGGAGACTCCACTCTCCGATTTCTTCTTCTTGGCCTCGGCAGCAGCGTTAGAGGTGGAGCTCTTCCGCTTTCGCGCTGCCGGAGCTGGTTGATCCTTGGGGGCGTCATCGTCAGACACCACCTGGATATTCTTCAACTTTGGATCATAGACCTGGGAGGCCATTTGATCCGCCGCCAAGGTCGCCAGCTAGGATACAGAGGAGTGTTAGATTGACAACTTCAAGTCGAAAAAACCTTAGAGCATATAACGAGTAACAAAGGAAACAGAAGCTACCTCTGGGCATTTGCCGCAATCGAACATGTCGAAGGTGATCTTGAATCCATGCTTATTGTCCTTCACCCTGACGATGTCCGTAAGCCGGAGTTTGATGGAGTCAGTAGAGAAGTTGTCCTGCGAAATTCGCATGGGATCACTCATGTATTGAGTATACTTGCACATCAACTCGGCGCGATACTGCAGAGGCTGGATCCGCCTAACAAAAACTAGCACATGGCCAAATCCATGCCAGTCAAACCTCCATCCACAAGCCATTCAATCCGTCTTACGGTGCGGTTGGCCTCATCGTCAGAAGGAAGGGAGGCTGGAGTCCGCCATGCGGGCACCTCGACGGTGGCTCCATCAACAAAGTCAGGGTAGGTCTCAAGACGATCTGGCAGAGGAACATCTGGGCCGTAAAAATATGTGCGCTGCCAGTTCTTGCATGACTCATGTCCGACAATGTCGGGGAAGCGCCGACTAGGCCGGATCTTAAAGCCAATGGTTCCGCAGATCCGCAATTCGTCCTTGGATTCTACGGATTCTCTCTTGATGGTGAAGAAATAGATGAACAGATCTAATATAGGTTTAATACCTAGGAATCCTTTGCACAATACTACGAAGTTGCTAAGAACTTAGATACTGTTGGGAGAGAGATTGTGGGGGAGTACCCGGAAGTGCCGGAGGACATCCAGAAAGAAGTCGGAGACTGGCCGGCTCACGCCACGCACCTGCTGAGACTTGAGGTACACCTTCTCTCCGGCTTGGGGAGAAGGGGCCACCTCGTCGGCCGGTGCCACCCACCAGACCAATTCCTTCGCTGCAGGGAGGTACCCCTCAGTGACCAGCTCTTGGAGGTCCTCGGCAGTGAGGTCAGAACCTCTTCACACCCCCTTGTGGGAGTCATTGTCTTCATCAGCAGCTTCTGGCGCCGCTCTTTCTTGGTCGTCGCTGGTGGTTTCCACCACGGAGGAGACAGGAACAACCACCCCCTCCGGCGGGACGGGAACTCCCTGGGATGGCTCTAGGATAGCCTCGGGTGTCGCCGCCGTTGAAGGGATGGAGTTGCTGGAGGCCATTGAGACGAGAAAGTGGGTGGAGAAAAGAAAGGCTCTGGCTAGGGTTTTCGCAGAGGAGCTCGAACGGTCACGTGGCTAGAGGAAGACGAAGGCTGGAAAGCGAATGCGGGTAAAGGAAAAAATAAATTGACTGCGGTAAAATATATAGACCCCGCGTCAAGATTCGTGCAAAGATATCTAATGGATGAATGTTGCTGACGTGGAATTGAACGTTCGTGGTAATTTCACCACGTCCTCTGTCTTTGCCGCTCCGCCGTTTCAGATTTCGGGCGCGTGAAAATAGCTGATGATTAAATCTCTGATTCTATGAGTTTCGAGGTACCATAGGCTGTACCCTACGTCATCCACCTGACAGTTGCACTGAAGGGTCACATCCTAAGATTCCATCGAAGACGAAGATTACCCAACTCTAGAAACGAAGACTCAAGGAATCTCCGGCTACATTGCGAAGCCGGAGAGGATTGCAGGGTTCTTTGGGAGACCTTTGAGATATTGCTTGACGGATTGTCGGCATCACTTAGACGGGACATTCAGAGATCAACGATCAAGACGGCGCAAGATTTCAAAGTCCTCCGGGTGCTATTGTTGGGGATATGCTATATGGGTATCCACATAGCATGTCACCAATCCGCCTAACCTGGGTGGCCCATAGTTGGTAGTAAGGTCTATGGCCTGCTGGGCGGTCCAGTTAGACGGATCTAGAAGGGAGGCTCATGCCGGATAAAGGAAGGATACGCAGGAGTCACTGACATACTCAGAGTCTTGAAGTACAAGACACGAAAGACTAGTTCGTATTATTGTAGGACTCTTTACCTTATCCGGCAAGGATCTTTCCCTGTAAACCCTAGGTCTTAGCGTCTTTATAAGCCGGCCTGTGGTAGCCTTTCGGGCAGACAACCTCTCAGATTGCTGCGTACAACGAGCAACACCTCGCACAGCGAATCTATCTCTGTAACTCGACGTATTGTCATTATAGTAATTTATAGCATGAGTAGAGTTCTGCCACCGTTATTGGACTTGAACCTGGGTAAGCTGTGTTACCTCGTACCTGCCAACTCTCCGCCTTACCACACGTCTCTAAACACGCACTGTGAGAACCCCTCCATAGCGTACCCGTTGGCAATACCACGACGGGTTGTTTATTTTTAAATCTAAACTATCGTAAAGGCTACGCAGATGAACCGGTAACCTTACCGGTTCACTCGCCGGTTTGGTTTTTTAAACTATAGCGGCGCCACTCCCTATGCGCCAATACCAAATCCGAGTATAGGCTACTACAACTTTTTTTTCTGCCTCACAATGTCACAGGCAGACAACTGCGTTTTGTAGTTTGTACGGGCTGATCAGTACGAAATGCTGTCTAGCCAATTCTAGCGTGCCGAGTTAAAATCGAACATGTGGGTCTTCTTTTAATGAGGCATATATCTAAATTCAAACCTTAGGTTTAACACTGTGTGTTGCATAAAAGGCGAAATAGTCTTAGTGGTTCCCGTCGACGGCGAGACGTTGATGGTGATTTCGTCAATCTCAAGACCCGATCGTCGGCTCAGTATCTCGAATGTGCTCGTAGGGTTAGGGTGTGTATGCGTGTTCATAAGAGTGGGTGCATGCACGTGTTGCGAGCGGCTACGTTTTGTGTTACGAAACAATAATCCAGTGAAACTTGTTACAAATCAAATAATCCAGTGAAAATTGGTCTACCAATTAATACTCACAGGCTAGCTATCACCGCATGTTGAGTTTACAACTGTGAAGTGAATGATCTCTGCAGAGACAGGGCACCTGTGTACTTTGCGAAGCAGAAGCAGTAATGGTTCTGCACGTCTGAGTAGTAATAACCCACCTCCGTTTCGTCCTCCTGTCTCCTTGGGGCCACCGACCACTGGGCCATTGGAGGCCCATGTACGAGATGTTAACTCGTCTGCACGTTACCCGCCCGGCTCCATCCCAAAAAAATCCTGTAGGCCCACCACTGTCCCTTGCACGTTGATAGCCAGTACGAACAAAAAAACAGAGAGAAGAGTCCGGTTCCTAACATGGAGCAGTGCTCCTCCCTCCTGAGATACTAACACCGTTGTCATTTGATTACTACAGTCCATGACCACGACCCTAAGATATTCCACATTAGCCCCATCTACCTTTGTTTAGTTCTCAAGTTTTGTAGGTCATGACACACCGAGACTTTGTGTATTTTATATGGCATGATGGGCACATGCGGCCTGCAGGTTCTACACACCCCACAGACATGCCTCCATCAGTGCAAAGGGAATTTTCCAGTCGGTGCAGGAAATAAAAACTCTAACATGCTTGCTCCAAGGTTAAAAAGCTAGCCATTACTAGTTTATTAATCATTTGTTTATCTGGCAAGATTGGGAGTTTGGATGGTAGTAGGAGCATCATATGATTGGTGCCCTGCAGTTGTCTTGCTCTACAATTGGTCCGTCTGATATCACCTAGTAGTATGCGCGCGGTTTACGAAACCTGACCTAACAAGTTACTTAAATGGCTGTGATGGAGATGGCTATTACTACTCACTTAAATTAGACTAGTACACTTATTATGGGAGGGAACTCGCCATCAGGTAAACTACAGGAGTTTTGGAGGTTTGCAGAGCTTGACCAACCAGTGATTGGTACCATGTGTCCAGGAGGATCCATCATTCCAGGTCCTAAAATGTTCAGAAGCGTGGCACTAGCTACAATGATGAGATTAATCGAGACAGGACAATTCGGCGTCATGTACGTATACTATGTCACTGTCCTGTACATAGATGTTCTAGGTAGTAGACAGAGTTCCCATGTGCGGCAAGCCCATGCCTAGGATCGATCCAATGTTTGCACACCCTGTGTATCTACGAGATAACAAGTGCACACACCACGCATCACTTGTCTGTTCATCAAATGATGATAACCGGTCGCACGGCTGAATTTGAATTACACACATAATCGGGTACGTGACCACGTAGCGTTTTGGGCGTGTTATGGGTGAAGACAGAGCTCGCGTTTTGGCAGTAGGGCGACTTGCCAACAACCATGTGTTTTTCTCTGTCCTTACCCAATGATCCTTTTAGCCTTCCACATGCTAATGCTTGCACCGAAATCCACTCAAATTCCTATGGAGTAGACCAGTTCATATTTGATGGGATTGCTGTGCTTTTTTGTAGGCTCGGTGATTTGATTGACAATATCTACCGTGACCTATGCATGGTTCGTTGTTCTCTCGCACGTCGTGGAAAAAGGTCATGGATACTCAAAGTGTGATGTAAATCAAAGGTGCGGCTGGATGAACTCTTACTAGTGTTTTTGTCATGTGGTTGCAGCCTATGGGATAGTAGTTTATTGCTTCATTAGTCTGAGACTTGCATAATCGCACTATGTAGGGACAAGCGCGACACTTCTCTTTCTTTCATTCTCCTGCCACACGGTCGCGGTCATCGTGTGGTGTGGATACAAAACTAAACATTGAACTAGTAGTACCTCAGCGCGTAGAATGAATTAAATGCGACTTCTACAAGTCAATGGCAATGCTGAAGGTAGTTGGATTCGCATTAGATGGCCTTTTTGTGGTACACATGCTTTTGACAAAATTGAAGCAAACCGATTTAAATTAATGTCTACAAATCGGACATTGTGGGCGGTGTGCTTCACCTCGTTCGATATTTAGGCGGCTCGAGTCCTTTCCTTCGACAGCCGTCTGATTTCTCTCCCACTCGATGGTGATGTAACATCCCAGAGTTTTAGGTCAGAAAATAAGAGAGCACAGGTGTGAGCATTGCATTCATACATCAGAAAATTCGAAAAAAAATCGCGTAAAACTAAAAGAGGATAGAGGGATCGAGATCTCTCTTGTTCTAATAGTAATGTCAGGACAAGTGCGATGGATTTCGACAAAACTTCTATTGAATTGTGTGTTCGAGGGAAAATGGTTTGAATTTAAATATTCAAATGCACTATTTAAATTCAAGAAGAATTTGAATTGAATTACTCCCTCCGTCCTAAAATAGATGTCGCAGATTTGTCAACATTTAGATAAATCCAGATATTTACTCTAGATACATCCAAATTTTGACAAATTTATGATATCTATTTTGAGACAGAGGGAGTAATAAATGAAATTGAATTTCACACCTAATTAAAGAAATGAATTCATATTTATTAATAATATACAAATAATTACAATGTATTTACAATTTAAGAATAAAAGTAAATTACAATTAAGTAAATGGAATCAGCTAAATAGAGAATGAAAATGGAAAAGGAATTACAGTAATGGAATAAAAGGAACTCTTGATTATGAAATGAATACATATATTACATTGCCCTTTGAAAGAGTATGAGTTTGATGGAATGTGATGGATATATTATTGAGTCTCATGGATGAGTATATATAGGTGTACAAAGGATCATCTTGGAGTAAACATATCCTAACTCTGTCTAAACTACCATAACAATCGTATATACCTAATACTCTAACATCCTTCTGCACTCATTGCGGTAGCGTCGTGAACAGCTGGAACGTCGCGGACGGTCAGACTGGAGATAAACCGAACTAAATCTAGTAGGTTGATATTCCCCCGCAGTCCAAGCGGGAACGTCGTAGACGATGTTGCGTCATGGTAGCTTGGATTATAGAGGAAGCTGATGATGCTCAAGCGAGGTGGTAGCCCTTGTGCCGATGTCGAGGGAGCCGAGAGCGTTCGGCAGGGCCATGGTCGAGGTAGTCGTGCGAGGGGTCGCCGTGGTCAATGTCATGGTCGGGGATGCCGGTGTCGAGGTAGCCGCACGTGAAGCCGCATGCGCATAGTGCGCGAGGAGCATGACGGAGACGCATCGAGGCAGTCATCATGGGACCGCGACAGCTTGCCGAGGGTCCGCGGAGGCTTGCCGAGGGGCCACAGAGGCTTGCCGAGAGGGGCTTGCCGAGGGTCCGTGGAGGCTTGTTGTGGGGCTGTGACAGCTTGCCGAGGGGTGTCGATGCCGAAGTCGATGCAGTCCGAGCCGTCGAGAACGAGGTGCGGCCATAGTTTTGCCAGAACTAGGCGCACATCGGGGAAGAACGTACACTCCAGTTTTGCCAGAACCGAGTATGCGAAGAAGAGCTTGTTAGTGACGCGGTCGAGGCAGTCGTAGAGGAAGGTGTCGATGCTGAAGAAGACTTTGTCGAGGCCGACAGAGACGAGTGAAAGGATAGAGATGTCGCCTAGAGGGGGGTGAATAGGCAATTTAAAAACTATTACGGTTTTGGCTTGATATAATACGGAATTAAACTAACGTTTATTTTACAAGCACAAAACTTAAATACATTAGGCTCAACTAAGTGCACCAACAACAAGTTAAGCTAAGAAAGATAACACAAGATAAATATACCACAAGTGATAAGCAAAATATAAGTACTTCAAGCACAATGGCTATCACAAGGAAAATAAGCTCGGATATAGAGATAACCAAGGCACGCGGAGATGAAGATGTATTCCCGTTTTCCCTTACAAGAAGGTACATCACGTTGGAGAGGTGTGGGATTCCACGAAGGATTTCCCAACGCCACGAAGGCTCACCTTCTTCTCCGAGTATATCCCACGAAGGAATAGGTCTTTTCCTTATGGCTAGATTTTTCTCCACTCCGGAGGTGGCAAGCTCCACGAAGGAGAAGCTTGGGTCTCTTCACAATCTTCCACAAAGATGACACCACGACACCAACCTCCAAGCCAACTAGGAGGTCACCCTCCAAGAGTAACAAGCTCATGGTCTCTCACACGAACAAATTATAATAGAGAGCTCAACACTTATGCAAGGCAAAGCAAGAACACCAAGAGTACTCAAATCCTTCACTCTCAAATCCCACCAAAGCATCAAGTGCTAGGGAGGAATTAGACAGGAAGAACAATGGTGGAAGTCAACAAATGACTTCAAGATCTATATCCAAAGGGTTCCCCTCACTTAGAAGAGGAATTGCTTGGTGGCGATTGTAGATCTAGATCTCCTCTTCCAAAGCCCTTAAAAAGATGCAATGATCATAGGAGGGAAGGGAGAGGAAGCAAGCTCAAGAGGGTCAACAATGGAGGTCAATTTCGAGCTCAAGAACACACAAAAACGTTGGGGGAAGAACCCCTTTTATAGGGGAAAGCAAATATGGTGTTGGGAAGAAATCTGTGAAAACTCGGTATAAAAGTCGGTTGGACCGGCCCCAGAACCGGGAAACTCGGTCCCCAGACCGGAGGACCGGCCTACAAACCGGAATGGCTCTGGTTGCCAACTCGGAATAGACTCGGTTGCGAAAACCGGAAAATCCGGTTTTAGATCTGGTTTAACCGGCACTGGCGTCGTACCGTCCGGTGTGGGAGTCAGTTGAACCGGATCCACAACCGGGATGAAACCGACTTCACAAAAAACGTACTAACTTTTGCATCCGAACTCCAATTTCGATGATCTTGGGCCTGTTTTGATGAGGACAACAAGCTCTACAAGATGGTGCATAAAAACATCATAGTCCAAGAAAGGAGGATATAACCAAATTAAGAAAGGCATGAAGCCTCCCTATAAGAAGAACCGGTAAAACCTTCAAACTCGAAAACGCCATAGAAGATGCATACGAATTCTGTTTTTGATGAACTTGGGCTTGTTGAAGATCTAGGAACAAGATCAAGAACCTCACATGGATAAACACCAAGAAGCAACAAAATATGAAGATGCAAATTATGCAAAGGATTGAGCTCCCTATGACGATGTGATCAAGTTACCCAACCGAAAGCCCCTCTTGATAGTGCGGTTATCTATCCTATAACCCAGTCTCGTAACAACCACCTTGAGCATGGTTAAAAGGAAAACCTAGCAAGGACATACTTTTTCCTTGTGCATCCCGCTTGATCTTGATGACAACGCTTCAAGATCCATCCGAGCCAAAATGCATCACTTGATCACTATTGCTTCATGAAGACTCATAATTTGCTCCCCATACACCACTATGGGGTAGATTCATTAAGACACGTCTTCACATGTACATTATCACCAATATGGAAGGCAAGCTTCAAGCAAATGATCTTCTCGAGATGCTTATCTTGAACTTGCCCTTCTCAACCTTGATGATGATCACCACTTGATGTCATCCTCTCATGGGCTATATGAGATCTTCACTTTTGAAGCATGCCCATGAAAAGATACCTAACTAATATAGATAACACAAAGACACATATTAATGGGTTAGTTCATGATGTTGGAAATATGCCCTAGAGACAAATAGTGATAAGGACTATTATCATATTTCATAAAGTTTATGATTAAGTTTTATATCATGTTATAACTGTATTGAGTGGAAACATCAATACATGTGTGATATATAAACAACCAGGAGTTCCCAGTGAAACTCTAGTCACTGGTTCATTGGTCAACAGATTGTTGGGGATATACTTTCCGGGTATCCTCACAGTTCCTCACTGACCAGGGTAGCCCACTTCGGGTTAGAGCTTTGCTTCACGGGCGGCCCAGTCAGGGAAAAAAAAGGAGTCCAATCCGGCTACGGGAAGGCCCAGAAGACTTACCGACTTAGGCCCATAGTGTTACTTGTAGTTCAAGATGTACTCTGTAACCGACTCTTAGTTGTAGCCGGATAGATCTCTCCTGTAAACCCTAGGTTGGATATCTATATAAGCCATTGATGTCTACGCACTTCTGTTCTTGTAGACAGTTGTTGGGCCTCCAAGTGCAGAGGTTTGTAGAACAGCAGCAAGTTTTCCCTTAAGTGGATCACCCAAGGTTTATCGAACTCAGGGAGGAAGTGGTCAAAGGTATTCCCTCTCAAGAAACCCTGCAATCAAGATACAAGAAGTCTCTTGTGTCCCCAACACACCCAATACACTTGTCAGGTGTATAGGTGCACTAGTTCGGCGAAGAGATAGTGAAATACAAGTGGTATAGATAATTATAAGTGGTAACGGTGCTAGAAAATAACTTGATGGCGTGGAAAAGACTAAAGGCAAACTGAAATAAAGATGGAAGCAAGCAAACATGTAATAGATCTAGTAGCAAACGGTGTTTCAATGCTTAGAAACAAGGCCTAGGGATCATACTTTCACTAGTGAACACTCTCATATAAATATATTCTCTTTATGATACTACTCTTAACTACTCTCCGGTTGGACACTCTAATCGTTGGTAGGGCTATAACAGCACACCTCAAAGTTCATCTTTCCCATCTAGATAACCCCACACTGTCACCTTGAGTACTGGATGAGTCCAACAAACACCACAATTTCATAAAGACATCCAACTCCAAATATAACTCATAACAAGTATTTGTAATCTCTAGCCTAAGCGCCACCATGGTGAGCACGCTGTCACTTTCACACACATGGAAGAGTAGAGATTCAATTAAGCACTTGAGTAGCAGAATAGGTCTACAGATTACAAGCTCATGATCTCAATAAGATCATGCATAGAGAGAGAGATGAACACATAGCTACCGGTAGAACCCTTAGCCTCGAGAAAGAACTACTCCCTCCTCATCATGGGAATCAGCAATGGTGATGGAGATGGTGGTGGAGATCGATGGAGATGGCTCCGGGGGCACTTCCCATCCCGGCAGGTTGCCGGAACAGAGACTTTCTGTCCCCCGAATCTCCCCTTCGGTAGCGGCGGCGCTGTGGAACTTTTCGTGGCTGGAGGCTTGATTATCTAGGGTTTATGCCTCGAGAGGCTTCTTATAGGCCAGAGGGCAAGGTCGGTGGGAGGCCAGGGGGCCCACACCACCTGGTGGCGCGGCCAGGGCTAGCCCGCGCCACCACATTGTGTGGCCACCCTATGGCCCCTCTCCGTCTTGTCTTCTGGCTCCGTGAGTGTTCCGGTAAAATATCGACTTTGGTTTTTGTACGGTCCACTTCCGAGAATATTGATTTTCTGACTTTCCTGGAACCAAAAGCAGCAGAAATCAGGCAACTGGCACTGTGGCTCTTGTTAATAGGTTAGTACAGGAAATCATATGAAAAGTACTCCAAAGTTGGAACAAAACACAAGAAAGTAGATAAAATCAAGCATGGAACATCAAAAATTATAGATACATTTGCAATGTATCAACATCCCCAAGCTTAACTCCTGCTCGTCCTCGAGTAGGTAAGTGATAAAAAGAAAGTAATTTTTGAGGTGACATGCACCATCAAAGACTTGACCAAAGTATTTGTAAAACATTCAAAGCTGGGATCATAGTACTTCAATCATAACATGAAAGACAAGGTTCTAGCAATAAGACAAAGAAACTATGTTGCAACATGAAAAGGTACAAACAAAAGATTCATGAATAACAATGCTTTGCAAGACGTTTGTTTGTTTCACATAAAGAGAACATAGCATAATGGCATTCAGCTTGTCCCTCATAGAGTAGCAAACATAAATGCATAGGACACCTTCAAAGTTTATAAGAGTGACTAGATACAAATAGTTTAAAACAAGAAATATCATGTTATGCATCAATCAACTAGTCTTGGGACAATGCACATAGAACTAAGAATGGCCACTATGCTCTCAAAGTAGGTGCATAAAGATAGAAGGTGGAGACTCAATATAAAAGTGGAAGAAGGGCCTTTATAAAAGGAAGTAGGGATTCAAGTCTCATAAAGAGCTTCCAAAAATTATGGTACTTATAGCTTTCAGCTCTCATTGCCCCTATCATAAGCATCTTGAAGTGATTAAGGTTAAAGTGACACAACTAAGAGGATATGCTTGACAAGTTATAAACCGAAATCTCATGCCCATTACTTACAAAGACCGATCCTCATGCTACTCAACTTTAGTCACAAGTAAGCTCTTGTCATTGTAAGTACATATGTATCATAGAGAACCGCCAACGGGGTACCCCTTACCCGATGATATGGAAGAATCCCCATATCAAAATGACAAGGCAAGCAGACAACGAGCATCTCAGCAATCTTCTTATTTACCATGGGAATATGGTGCTTTTTTCTCTCTTTCCTCTTTTCATAATCTCTTTTTTTTCTTCTCTTTTTTCTCAATATAGGACTCTTTTTTTATAATAAGAATGTTTCATAGACAGCTCATTATGGTTACGCTGCAGGTTTCCACCATGTCAGCATGGGTTAGACCAGCGGCCCAGGCGTTTCTCTAACACACATACAAACTACATGATCTTACAAGTTCCACTTTTATTTCACACTGTCGGGATCCATAAGCAAAATAACATGATATCAACGGGGTACAAAGTACAAGTGCAATGTTGAAAGCGTTCCCCATGATACATGGTTCTGCTAATTTCAACTTATAAAGTGCAAGCATATACGCAACAAAGAAGGACCCAATGGTCAAGTTTATTAGATGCAAAAAAGTAAAGTGTGTCATCAAGTTCGTGAGAGCTTTAATCACTAGTTTTCTCATAACAAGTTTAATTCAGAAGGTAAACAAAAGCATGAATATACTTGGAATAACATAAGCTAGTAGGTAGGTATGGTGGACTCTTTGGAATAACTTGGTTTAGGGAGTTGGATGCATGAGGGGAACTCATACTTGGTTGCGGAGGCTAGCAAAAGACTGGGAGCGACAAACTAAGAGAGCAATAATGGCCATAATCATGCAGAGCGACAAAACATCATTGATCAAAGCATAAAGTGATACTACAAGTTGAAAACTAAAGGATCATCAAGGCTCTGGTGACTTGGGATAGTCATAACATGGTGTGAGCATGCACCAAGTCAACCCAAATAAAGCATCAAAGGAGAATACCACTATATTATGCTTTAATATGCTAAAACAACGCATGATTCATCCAAGGCACATTAAGCAATCTCAGTTGTTTATAATAAGTCATGATACAACAAAGAATACTAAGCATAAAGCCAAAACAATATCAAGCATGGCAAGACAGAGCATAGGCCACAGTCAGAAACAATCTCCTTTTACCACTTAAGCATGAACTTTCCTACTCTTTTCCAATCCAAACCAAACTATTTGCAAACCAATGTATGAAATAGGGGGTCCAACCAATTTATTCAGAAAACTAAGCAAACAAAATACCAAAACAAAAACAAAAAATAAGACGCTCCAAGAACAACATAATTGTGTATGAAACAATAAAAATGAAGCGTTTGGAAGAAACCTGGGATTTTTATTGATGAAGAAGGGGATGCCTTGGGCATCCCCAAGCTTTGACGCTTGTACTTCTTGGATATTTCTTGGGGTGACACGCGTGGCATCCCCAAGCTTGAGGTTTAGTCCATCCTTCATCTCATTACTCATTCCTCCCATACACCTGAAATTTTTTCCTTCATACAAAACTTCACACAATCTTTATTAGCAACATTAGTACACTCAAGATAAATAAGTCTTAAGGTTCAGTTATAACACCAAATAAACTTCCATTAGAACATTAGCTACTGTAGCACTTCCCTCAAAAAGCTCAATTCCCCAAAAGAACTCAAAAAGGAACCAACAAGAAGCAAATGCAGAAAATGGCAGAAATCTGTCAAAACAGACCAGCAGGTAAAGACGGATTTTTTCGAATACCTTCTGTCGCTCAAATCAAAAAGTATTGAACTAACGAAAGTTATATAACAACCTGGGGCAGAAGCACAAAAATTCACGCCTCAAAAAGACGTTCAGAGATTTTACACGAATGTTTACGGTGAAGCACAGAAATCTGTTTCGGGACAGCAACTTTCCCAATCATTACTTCTCTCTCATTAGAGGTTACTCTTGGCAAAAAAAGCAAATAAAAAGGATAAGGAGCTGTTATTACAGAGGTAATAACTTCCAAGAATCATCTAAAACTTTTGGGTTATCTCCCAATAAGTACTTTTCTTTAACGCCTTTAAGTTAGGCAAGATAGTTGAGAAGATGCTCACATAAGAAATATGATTTGAAGTAAAAGAGAGCATCAAGAAGCAAATTCAAAGCACTTTTAAGTCTAACCCACTTCCTATGAAAAATAATCTTGTAAAGAAACAAGTCATGAACGCACAAAGCGACAAGCATAGGAAAGCAAAACAAGTGAAACTTCAAGACTTTCAACATAAGGAGGGGAAACTTAATATTATTGAGATGCATAAAACCATGTTTCCCTCTCTCATAATAACTTTCAGTAGCATCATGAATAAAAGTAACAATATAACTATCACATAAAACATTCTTATCATGAGCCACATGCTTAAAAGAATTAATACTCTCCACATAAACATAGTCATTCTTATTGATTATAGTGGGAGCAAATTCAACAAAATAGCTATCATTATTATTTTCATCACCATAATCATGAAATATAGGAGGCATATTGTAGTCATAATTAATTTCCTCCTCAATAGTAGGTGGACTGAAAATATCATATTCATCATTGTAATCATCATATATTGGAGGCATAGTATCATGAAAGAAAATTTTCTCCTCTAAAGATGGGGGACTAAAAAGATCATTTTCATAAAAGTGTCCCCCAAGCTTAGACTTTTCCATAGCATTAGCAATAATAGTGTCCAAAGAATTCATACTAACAACATTATTATTAGCATGCAAATAAAGTTCCATTGGTTTTTTAATTTTCTCTTCAAACACTTCATGTCCTAACTCAAGATAAATAATATAAAGCTCTCTAATTTTTTTGTTGTATTCCATTAAGCCTAACTAGTGAAAACAAGAAACAAAAAGACAAAATTGTAGAATCTAAAGGAAATAACTTCGAGCACTCACACCGGAGGATGTGAGTACCTTTTACTTACCTCCCCGGCAACGGCGCCAAAAAATAGGCGCTTGCCGTGGGAGGTTCTTCTTCTTTAATCCTCCGGTGTGAATACCGTTTACCTTACCTCCCCGGCAACGGCGCTAGAAAAGAGCTTGATGTCTACGCACTTCTATTCTTGTAGACAGTTGTTGGGCCTCCAAGTACAGAGGTTTGTAGAACGACAGCAAGTTTTCCCTTAAGTGGATCACCCGAGGTTTATCGAACTCAGGGAGGAAGTGGTCAAAGGTATTCCCTCTCAACCAACCCTGCAATCAAGATACAAGAAGTCTCTTGTGTCCCCAACACACCCAATACACTTGTCAGGTGTATAGGTGCACTAGTTCGGCGAAGAGATAGTGAAATACAAGTGGTATAGATAATTATAAGTGGTAAAGGTGCTAGAAAATAACTTGATGGCGTGGAAAAGACTAAAGGCAAACTGAAATAAAGATGGAAGCAAGCAAACATGTAACAGATCTAGTAGCAAACGGTGTTTCAATGCTTAGAAACAAGGCCTAGGGATCATACTTTCACTAGTGAACACTCTCATATAAATATATTCTCTTTATGATACTACTCTTAACTATCTCCGGTTGGACACTCTAATCGTTGGTAGGGCTATAACAGCACACCTCAAAGTTCATCTTTCCCATCTAGATAACCCCACACTGTCACCTTGAGTACTAGATGAGTCCAACAAACACCACAATTTCATAAAGACATCCAACTCCAAATATAACTCATAACAAGTATTTGTAATCTCTAGCCTAAGCGCCACCATGGTGAGCACGCTGTCACTTTCACACACATGGAAGAGTAGAGATTCAATTAAGCACTTGAGTAGCAGAATAGGTCTATGGATTACAAGCTCATGATCTCAATAAGATCATGCATAGAGAGAGAGATGAACACATAGCTACCGGTAGAACCCTTAGCCTCGAGAAAGAACTACTCCCTCCTCATCATGGGAATCAGCAATGGTGATGGAGATGGTGGTGGAGATCGATGGAGATGGCTCTGGGGGCACTTCCCCATCCCGGCAGGGTGCCGGAACAGAGACTTTCTGTCCCCCGAATCTCCCCTTCGGTGGCGGCGGTGCTGTGGAACTTTTCGTGGCTGGAGGCTTGATTATCTAGGGTTTATGCCTCGGGAGGCTTCTTATAGGCCAGAGGGGAAGGTCGGTGGGCGGCCAGGGGTCCCACACCACCTGGTGGCACGGCCAGGGCTAGTCCACACCACCACATGGTGTGGCCACCTTGTGGCCCCTCTCCGTCTCGTCTTCTGGCTCCGTGAGTGTTCCGGTAAAATATCGACTTTGGTTTTTGTCCGGTCCACTTCCGAGAATATTGATTTTCTGACTTTCCTGGAACCAAAAACAGCAGAAAACAGGCAACTGGCACTGTGGCTCTTGTTAATAGGTTAGTCCAGGAAATCATATGAAAAGTACTCCAAAGTTGGAACAAAACACAAGAAAGTAGATAAAACCAAGCATGGAACATCAAAAATTATAGATACATTTGCAATGTATCAGCCATCCTAGGGAGAGCCTTTAGGGAACCCCTCAATAGTCTACAATCTCAACTCGCATAGGCGAAACCCTTGTAACCCATATTCCGGCTTTGCCGTTTACTAGATTGCTAGCAGGAGTAGGATCCGTCCAAAGACGGCGGATTCGAACCTGGGTAAACTTGTGTGCTTACCGTCCCGGAACACCGTACGTCTCACACTCCTCTCTTCCACATGCCTTGAGGACCCCCTCATGGCGTACTTGTCATAAATCCGACGACAGTTGGCGCCCACCGTGGGGCAAGTGAGCTTCGGATCTGCGTTCTGAGCGGAATCTGCAAGAATCGGAATCGGCGAAACTATCGCCGTTGTTCGCGTCCTCTACGCTAGCGACGTCCCTCCCATCGTTCTCGACGAGACCTAGATTCCGGCTAGGGAGGTTGTGACTGCCAACACCATCATGTCTTTTGGCGAGATCGATGTTTACATCGGTTTTGTTGAACCTGTCCTACCCACCCCAGCGGTGATGATAGAGGCAGGAGAATCTTCTGGGTCCCCTTTGTCCATGGAGGCGGCAGAGTTCCGGATCTTAGGAAACCCTAATCCCACCCAGCCTGCACCAGTTGCGGAGATAGTGGAGAAATCCGAGCCTGAAGAAGACGTGGCGGTCCAAGTCGAATCTGGAGTGGATCTCCTTGGAGAGACTGAATCCTAGATCGACCCACCCGTTGAAGTCGAAATCCAGGAGGAACGTATCAATGACACTGATTCCAGCTCTGATGACGCCGGGACAGACATGCCTTTCCTAAGGTACACACTGTGACGTATGATAATGCAAGACGCAAGCGCAAATGCAATTCTCGAGACCATCAGGAGTTTCAACGAAGCTGATCGCGAGAGCCGCAGGTACCTCAGGAGGAACGCGTCACACTTTGTCGGATATGTTGGATCCGGATCCGGCTCTACCAATGCTGAAGAAAACACCGACTCTGTGCTGGAGGCAATTGGAACAAACGCTGACGTACCCGCATCCTCGGATGAATCGATGATGTCAGCAGATTTCCGAAAGTTCTCCGCGGAATATGAAGAGGAGTATAACTCCAAAGCTGCAGAGGAAGGAGAAGCCATGGATGAAGGATCCGGGGAACACTCTCCCAAAGCGCAGGATGACATGGAAGTCGGAGATAATCCTGAAGTCCAGATGTCCGAAAGTACCGATCAGAGCTTGACTCTGGGAAACGGACCCAGAGTCGTCTTTGCTACCGGCGCTGCCAAGAAGGCAAAGAACAAGAACAAGAAGGACAAGACCCCGGCAAAAGACCCTCTGGCAGAGGAGGTGATTGCCGAGGAATATGAGGAAGACTCGGATGGAGCACTTATCCCAGACGAGTCGAAAAAAGAAGAATCGGTGGATGGACACGTGATCATTGAAGGTGCGCGTAAACTCATCGATGCTGCATTAACCACACCTATTCCTATAGCTGCAGAAATTACTGCGGAAGAACTGGACAAGAGGGTGCAGGCCCTAAAAGCGCATCGTCAAGTACTCCTCGATGAAGCTAAAAACATTGAGGAGGAAAAGAAACACATAGCATATGCGAAGAAGTACAACTCCAGGCAATAGCAGAAGACCAGGAAGCGTCATACTAATGACAACCAATTCCCGCAGATTCACGCCGTCCTTTTCGGAGAAGAGATGGGGAAGCCTCGGAAAGATAGTAGAGGGGATGGGGTGTATCCAACCCCAGTACAGAATACCGTGGCGGCCCGAGAAATTCTATCGGCCAATCCAAGTCCGAAGGAGATCCGGTTGGGATTCAAACTACTCAACAAGGGACTGGAGCAGCAAAAGGTCGCCATGTCCGGAAGTCAAAAACTGGTCTCTGATTCTAACCAATGTCGCACGGATCCGGCATGGGATGACGTAAGACCCCGGTGCGTCCCGGAGCAACACTATCGCGCTGAACGCCGAGAAGACAATTATTCGAGAACCGGATCTTCGAGACATCACCACAAAGTTGGCCATGGCTGGCGTAACGTTAACCCAGTTGTGGAGCAAGAGGCAATTGCTACACTGAATCCGAGGAACCAGCCCCGGCGAGAGTCAAAAGACCGCAGGGATGATGATAAGGAGAAACATCGGGAGGAGGACCGACAAAGGATGCCACCTCCGGATGATGGACGAAGGAACGACGGAAACCATGTCGGGATAAGCCGGCAGGGGGCTCGTCGTAGTGAAGACCCTCCCCGGAACCGGAATAATGACGCTCCGGACGGAGGCCGGCGAACAGCCGGAAACAATCCAGCTGCCCCACCCTCTCCACCAAGCAGACATCACAATGGCTCTCAAGAGGGACAAGGAGGACGACATGGCAGGGGAGGTGGTGGTAGAAGCCGAAGTCTGGCTCCAAGGCACCGCAGCCATAGCCGGCATTCGGGACGATCTCTATCCCCGAACGACGCAAGGCACAGGATCAACTCCAATATAGAGGCGCGACGCTATGAAAACGATGATATCTACGTGGGCCCAAAGTGCTTCGGACCACGCATCAGAGCTACAAGATTCCCGGAAGGATCCAAGCCTACGACGGCATTGCTCGGCCAGATACTTGGCTACAGGATTTTTTCCAAGCTTGCTGCATCGCCAAAGGCGGAAACAGCCTGGTCGCAACCCGATATCTCCCACTTATGTTGCGGAAGATGGCACGATCATGGCTTAATGAACTTTCGGAAAACACCATTCATAACTGGTATGACATGCAAAGCGCGTTCTTTCGGAATTTCGAATGCACATACCGGAGGCCCTGTATGGTCGGAGACCTACGGCGTTGCACCCAGAAGGCCGGAGAAACTTGTCGGGATTACCTCGGACGATGGATCGACACCAAGAACTCTTGTGAAGGAGTAAATGATCAAACTGCGATTGAAGCTTTCATTGCAGGTCTCCCAATTGGTCTACTGCGCCATCGCTTGAAGTGTGACAAAGTCACTGATTTCGGAGAGATAATAGAAACAGCGAGCAAGTATGAAGATGCCGATGACGATGCAGAGGGATTACTCAATGCCCTAGTTGTGCCACAGTCAGAAAACAACCAAAGCAACAAGCTCAGAAGCGCAAAAATACCTCGGAAGAGAAACCCAACACGGAAACGGCAGTGGTTACTGCTACTTTCGGGTCTGGAGGACGAGGAGGACGCGGTGGAGGCCGCGGGCGTGGCCGTGGAACTTCGAGAGTCCAAGGTAGAGGAGACCAACAACCAGGCAAAGCATACTCTTGGGCCGACATTGCCAATAACCCATGTGTGCATCACTTAGACGCCAATGGGGGCTCGTCCCACACCAACGCCGAATGTCGTTTCAATGACGACATCAAAAGAGATGACACCGCGGGCTACAAAGCTAAGCAGAAGAAGGGAAAGAAGAATCCCGAAAAAGATAAAGAGACCAAGGAAGATTCTGACATGGAGGAAGCGGATGCTTCAAATCCCAAGCCGGAAGGGAAGAAAAAAATTCCGACCAAAAAAGACACTTATGTCACCTTCCTTGGATCTAAACCAACAAAGGTTAAGAAAGCAGTTCTACATGAGCTCAATGCAACAGTTCTGGCTGTCCCCCAATTTTTGGACTAGTCGGAAGTGGCAATCACGTTTGACCGCGCTGATCATCCGCCTAAGTTGCACAGGCGAGGAAAATACGCCTTAATCGTCAATCCAATTATTGACAGTTATGGTTTCTCCAAGACCCTCATGGACGGTGGTAGTAGTATCAATATTCTATATGTAGAAACGCTATGCCGGATGAAGATCTCGGAGACCCAGCTGAACCATAGCTCTGTGATCTTTCACGGGGATGTCCCAGGAAGACAAGCTAATTCCCTGGGAGGAATCACTTTGGATGTTACCTTTGGAACTCCAAAGAATTATCGGACGGAGGCACTTTCCTTCGAAGTGGTCCCATTCAAGAGCGCGTACCACGCTATATTCGGTCGTCCGGCTTACAGGGCTTTTATGGCTTGTCTGTGTTACATTTATAATATGATGAAAATTCTAGGTCCCAACGGCGTAATCACTATCAGGGGAGACCCGAAGAAAGCACGAGAGTGCGAGGATGGAAATGCCACCTTTGCTGAAGCCATGCTGCACGCCCAGGAGTACCAGGAGATCAAGAAGAGCATAGATCCGTCTGAGATGCCCACAACGAAGAAGGAGGTGACAAAGCCAAATCCGGAGTTCAAGGCATCAGAAGAAACGAAGAAGACGTCGTTGAAGGATGATGACCCCTCCAAGGTGACCTAGATAGGCGTAGGCCTAGATAGCGCATAGGAAAGCGCGCTCGTCAAGTTCCTCCAAGCAAATCTAGATATCTTCGCATGGCAGCCATCTGACATGACCGGAGTACCTAGGGAACTTGCCGAGCACTCTTTAAATGTAAACCCGAATGCTAAACCCGTCAAATAGTCCTTACGACGTTTCGGCGATAAAAAGCGTAAGGCAATAGCTAAGGAACTAGCACGGCTCGAGTTAGCCGGATTCATAGAAGAGGTCATCCACACTGAGTGGTCGGCCAATCCTGTAATGGTCCCTAAAAAGGACACCACTGATTTAAGGATGTGTGTTGATTATACTGCCTTGAACAAGGCTTGTACAAAAGATCCGTTCGCTCTGCCTAGGATTGATCAAGTTATCGATTCTACGGCAGGCTCGGAACTCCTCTGTTTTCTCGACGCATACTCCGGTTATCACCAAATCCGGATGAAGGAATCTGACAAAGTCAAAACTTCATTCATAACCCCCTTCAGAACCTTCTGTTTTGTGACGATGCCCTTTGGGCTGAAGAATGCAGGAGCTACCTACCAGCGCACGATGTAGCGTTGCCTCCACGACCAACTCGGACGCAATGTACATGCATACGTGGATGATATTTGAAGGGAATATGCCTGAGAGGCAATAATAAAGTGGTTATTATCTTATTCCATGTTTATGATAAATTTTTATTTTGCATGCTATAATTGTATTGATCGGAAACATCAATACATGTGTGTTTAATAAACAAAAAGGGTTCCTAGTTATGCCTCTCTTATAGACTAGCTTATTGATTAACAAGATGATCAAGGTTTCCTGATCATGGACATTGGATGTTGGTAATAACAAGGTCACAACATTAGTTGAATGATGTGATGAACATTCATCCGAAGTATAGCATTACGATCAAAGTCATTATGTTTATATTTCTATAACACCATACGAAGTAATCTTTATCCTTAGACCATTTTGGAGCTGCTGATTATTGATCGGAGAGGGGTCTCAATCATGTCTGCATTATTCGTGAACCATAGGGTGACACACTTAAGAGTTACCGGACACCATTTTGGAGCGCATATGTTTCAGACAAAAGAATTGCAAAGCGCAGGAATTGTTTCGATAGAAACCGGAAATTGTTTCGGGTGAAATTGCAGAAGGTGGTTCTGCATGTGATATTGAAATATTGCAAGGGGTTATATGTGAATGTTTGTTAATTAAAGTAATTAACAAAATTCTGAATAAATTTAATAAAAGAGTTTTATTAAATGAGAGAGCATTAAACTTGGAGAATTTTAATGCACTTAAAGTAGGGACTTTAAAGGGGAATGTGAAGAGGCATTTTAATGTGGAGGGGTTACCACCACATGAATGGGGGAGGTGAGGAGTCACCCCCCATGTGCCGGCCATGAAGGAGGGGCAGCCCCCTCCTCCTATAAAAGGCCACCATATTCCTCCTTCTTCCTCACACCTCCTTGTGAAGGATCTCTCTCCCCCTCTAGAATTATTCCCCCATGGTCTCGGATTAGCGAGATACATGTTCCCGGTGGCATTTCGTCTGGAAGGAGTTGCTGCTTCTGCTGGATCGCTGGAGCGAGGAGGTGGAGGTTGTCCGGTGGCTTGAACGTGTGTGCGAGTACGGATGCGCTGCTGAGTTGCGGCGCTCGAACTTCCTCACGATCTTGAGATCGGCAAGTGTACGACTACATCAACCACGAGTTCCTACTCGTTAACAAAACTCGTTGTCTTCGAGGGTAAGTTCTCGTTGGATGTATGTCCACCCATTGCTTTGTACCTAGTAGATATATCTTGGCGTGTAGTTCTCATCGTAGGAATTTTTTTGTTTTCTATGCTGCGGACCCAACTGTGGTATCAGAGCCTGATCTATGCATAGGTGCTTTGCACGGGTAGTACACATATGTTTATATGTGGGCGATGATGATCATGTTATTACATCTTCTATGTATTTTGGATATTGGTGGCATAGTGGGATGAAGCGGCCAGGACCAACCTTATATGTCATCGTACATGAGACCGGTTCCACGACTGACATGCAACTTGTTTTGCATAAGTGGCTGGTGGGTGTCTGTCTCTCCTACTATAGTCAATATCTTATTTACAACGAGTTGCTAATAACTTGGTTATCCTCGTTGTGGTTCATGTTCATAGGTGAGAACAGTTCTATCTCCGAAAGCCCTAAGCCACGTAAAACTTGCAATTGATAAATTAGAGGCGTCTAGTTTAGATCGTTGCTGGGCTAGTGTATTGATATGGTATTCTTGTAAGTAGATGTATGATAGATACTCTTACAACACACTCAACGTGTAAGTTCCATAGACATTGGCCTTACACACAAAGGAATGATAGAGATCATACCATGATGCATATGATAGAGATCAAATGCATGGACCATATCATCTCACTTTACACATTAGATGTTTGCATCTTATATTGCTAGTTTGGCGTTTTAGTAGCATTTTAAGATGATTCCTCATTTAGATAACAAGATAAAGATGTGTTCTTCCTTAAGTATGCACCGTTCTATGGATCATGTTTCGAGACATCACATGATGATCGGGTGTACTCGACTCTATGCTTTCATACAACGGGTGTAAGACAGTTTTACACATGTGAGTACTAAGGTTCTTACTTGGCGAGCCTAGCATGTAAAGGCATGGCCTCGGAACACGGACCGAAAGGTTAAGCATGAGTCATATAGTTGATATGATGCCCATATTGATGCTCTCCTTTGAAGCTACACCGACTCACGTGATGATCGGACTTGGTGTATTGGATTTGGTTCATGTAATCACCAAAAAGGCACGAGGAATGTTGTTTTTTAGTGGGAGTTCATTTCTAATTTGGATTAGTCGAACTCAATTTTGTCATAAACTAAATCGAAGTGAATTTGCATAATTTGTTGTAGTCATTGGCGTCTGTTCACTACGTTATGCTTAGTTTTAATTGAGATAATAGAACTATAGAATTCTGGATATTTACTTTACGAACTGGTATCGTATTGTTTTGAATGTCAGTTTAAAGTTTATAAGTCCTATTGCAAACTTTCAGCAAACTCTATTTACTCCATGAAGTTTAATAAGTAGTATTAAATCAAGAGTAAGAATTCCAATGTTAGTATCTGAAGTATCATGTTTGCCTCCATGATTATTGATATTCAAAAGTTGTTTTAATATCAAGATTATCTAGGAGCTGAAAAATTGTTTCAGAAACCATCATGTGTGGAAGATATTGTGATATCTGAAACAATGTTTTTGGTTGCATTATGATAGAGTATAATTTAATAAAATACACGTTCTCATATTGTATGAGAATTTGTGATGGTTGGAGACGCTAGGCGTCCTAATCTACCAAAAAGGTTTTGGGAACTGATATTATACTCACGATTCATCCTTATAGGCTATAGTAGCTTAATCATGAAAGTTGTCATGATAAGGATGAATAGAAGATGTAAGTAAAATGTTTACTACACTGAAAGATTACTAAAGAATGGATTTTTGAAAGAACACCAAACATTTGATGATGGTGATCCACTTCAAAGTGCAAGTCCAAAGGTATTAGTATTTGACTATATACGCTTTGTACTATGTGTCATGTGAATGACACCACTATTGATGTTGATAGATTCTTTTAAAAGAAAAAGGACTTGCTAAAAGAGAATCTATAAAATATTTGGCAGAAAAATAAAAGGTTGGAGATGTCCAACTTAGGTATATAGAAGATATACATGTTATGGTTGTATTCCTTGCTTGTTAAACAATGTGGTTCTTAGGTATTGGATACCGGTATTGGATACCGAATTGGTCGGTATGAAGTGTCATGCAGGACAACGCAGTTCATGAACTACAATGGCCTAAGTAACTAGCAAGAGAATAAGTGATGATGTTCATCGAAAACAAATAAAGTGTTATTGTGTTCTTCATTGTCGTCAAACCTAGCCTTCAAGATTTGTTTTAATAATTGTTATTTTGTTCCGGTATTACAAGAACAATGGTTGTTCAAATAATTATCGTATTCCATAAAGGATGGATGAACTTTTACAAGTCTAGTGGGAGAAATCACATCCATAAACACTATTGCTAAAATTTTGCAAGACAAATGATTAAAATATCACTTATGAAGTGACATCGCTATTTTAAATTATATTGGAAAGAAAACATGAAGAAACTCCATGTTGATGGAATTTTGGAGTCTTTGATTTTGATCAATTGACGCTTGTGAAAGTTTCCTCGAGATAATTGAAACTCTGTCCATAGGCCAAAGAGGAACGAATGACTAACTTATTTGGATATTATACATATTGATGTATATAGTCCATTATATGTAGCCATATGCGATGGATCTTTTTGCTTCATATGCTTTCTCCAGAAATTTAAGTGAATATATCTATATATTTACTTAATAAGGAAGAAGTATGAAACATTTGAAAATTGTTCAAAGACTTTCAAGATGAAGTGGAAAATCATTGTAACAAGAAAATAAAGAGTTTATGATTCGATCATAAAGGAAGATATTTGAGTTACATGTTTAGCAAAAACACCTAAGACTTGAGGAATTGTTCCATGATTTGTGTTTCCCGATAAACCATAGGAGTATGGCATATTCGAGAGATGAAATCAAACCATGTTTGACAAGATAAGATCAAGGGTGTCATTTATAAAACTACCATTATATTTTAAGGATTTAAGCTTTAGAGACTACCGTTTTTACACTGAAAAGAGCACCATCGTGATCCGTTGAAATCACACCATATAAGTTATGGTTTGGGATAAAACCCGAATTGTCTTTTCTTAAATTTTGGTATGCCATGCATCAGTAAAATGTTTACAACCAAAGTCGGATAAGCACGTCTTTGTAGGTTATCCCAAAGAATTTGTTGGGAATTTCTCCATAACACCGAGGACAAAAGAGTTTGTTACTTGGAACGTCAAGTTTCTTGAGAAGGAATTTTTCGTGAAAAGTTAAGTGGGAGGACAATAGAACTTTGATAAGTTTGTTGAACCTTAGCTATATGTGCTAAGTAGCGCAGCACCGGAAAGTGTCCTGGTGGCGGCCATAATGCTCATGGCTCCCATGATTACAAAGGGTGTGATCTCAGAGATTAGAGTTCCTATTGAACCGTGTGGGTCGGTAAGAATCAAATAGTGTGATTTGATAAGCAAGTCATTATTGTTTTGACAATGATGAACCGACTACATGCAAAGAAGCGATGATGGGCCCTGACTCCATAAAATGACTAGAAGTCATAGAATCTGTGATAGTATCCATACACGAGAAATCAAGTTTCTGAACTTGGAAGACCCTCCGGAAAGGCGTGAAGCCTATCGGTCATGTTTGGATCTATAAAGAAATAAGACATGGATGTTTAACATCTATGAAATAGTCGAAATGTCGGAAAGAAGTTTACGGCAATGTTCAAGGAGTTGACTATGACAAGATTTGATCTTTCATAGCGATATTTATTTTTGACGGATTAATGTAGCAACCACTACATATAATTTGATGTATGGTAGTTGAACAAACAAAACAATGTTCTTCTAATAGAATGGTTACCTAGGACGTGTACAAGACATGGTCCGAAGGGTTTTGTTAATTCAAAGGGTGCTAAAAGGGCATGCAAACTTCAATAGTTGAAGTAAGCATAGCGGAGTTGGAATCTTCACCATGATGAAACTGTTAAAAGAGTTTAAATTCATTAGAGATGATGAAGATGCTTGCATTTGCAAGAAATTAAGTGGGAGCGCTGAGACATATTTCTAATACATTATGTAGAGGACATACTGTTGATTCAAAATGATGTATCTTGTATTGACACAAGTTAAGAATTTCATTAAAATAAGATTTCGATGAAAGACTTGGGCACACCCAGAATATTTGGCATCAATATCTATATGGATAGATTAAGGGGCTAATATGGTTGTGCCAGACATACATATATGAGATATTGAAAGGGTTCAATATGGAAACAACAAGGTTCTTGCTGCATGGAAAGAATTGTATCAAGATTCTAGTGTTTCAACACTTGGTGAGTAAAATCACATGAAGATTTTGATCGATTATACCGTGATATGTATATATCCAAAATGTCCTATGCTCTAAGTGTTATGAGCACATACGAGGATGATTCATAAGATGATCATTAGACAATAGTAAATATATTCTTATGAGCTTTGGAAGAACTAAGAATATATCATGTATAAGTGACAAATAGTTAAAGGTAGTTCATTGTAAAGTGTTACATTGATACTAGTTTTGTCACAAGATACAAATTAAATTTATCTCAATTTAGACTATGGGTGGCACAATGTAATGGAAAGGATGTTCCATGATGGATTTGGATGCGTTCCAAAGTTGAGACATTGTGACAGATACTACAACAAAAGGCTAAGTATATAACTGTTATAGTAGCAGCAAAGGAGGGCATTTGTGTTAAGTAGTTTGTTATCAAACTAGGTGTGGTTCAAAGTGGGCTAATACTATGAAGATATATTCTGTGACAATAATATCAACATATTTTAACCTGAACGAACTAAAGGTCTCACCAGAGGACCAAATTTATACAATGCCATCTCATTTGAGAATGAGTGATGCGTAGAGACGCAAAGACATGCAAATACACACGGACCTGAAACTGTCAGATCCAGAGATTATCTTAACCACTAGCAATCGCGTATATGCAACACCAGCAAGCCATAGGTGTTCAATACGCAAAGTTTTTCAAACTAGATTATTGACTCTAGTGCAAGTGGGAGACTGAAGGGAATATGCCCGAGAGGCAATAATAAAGTGGTTATTATCTTATTCCATGTTTATGATAAATGTTTATTTTGCATGCTATAATTGTATTGATCGGAAACATCAATACATGTGTGTTTAATAAACAAAAAGGGTTCCTAGTTATGCCTCTCTTATAGACTAGCTTGTTGATTAACAAGATGATCATGGTTTCCTGATCATGGACATTGGATGTTGTTAATAACAAGGTCACAACATTAGTTGAATGATGTGATGAACATTCATCCGAAGTATAGCATTACGATCAAAGTCATTATGTTTATATTGCTATAACACCATACGAAGTAATCTTTATCCTTAGACCATGAGATCATGTTAATTGCTAACACTGAAAGAGTATCCTGATAACATCAAACGTCACATCGTAACAGGGTGACTATAAAGATGGGTCCAGTGCTACGAAGGTGTTATGTTGAGGCTCATGGATCAAGAGTGGAATTTGTCAATCCCGATGACGGATAGATATACTCTGGGCCCTCTCGGTGGTATCACATTAAGATAACTTACAAGCAAGTGATGTGATCACTAGAATGTTATATCACGGGAACGAGAAAAGAGTGCATGTCGGTAACGATATCAAACTAGGTATGGAGATACCGATGATCGAATCTCGTACATGTAATATATCGCGAGACAAAGGGATTTAGTTACTAGCGTTAAAGGTTCTGACGATCACAGAAGTCATCGTGGAATGTGTAGGAGTCAGTACTGATCTCCAGGTCCCGCTGCTGATTATTGATCGGAGAGGGGTCTCAATCATGTCTGCATTATTCGTGAACCATAGGGTGACACACTTAAGAGTTACCGGACACCATTTTGGAGCGCATATGTTTCAGACAAAAGAATTGCAAAGCACAGGAATTGTTTCGATAGAAACCGGAAATTGTTTTGGGTGAAATTGCAGAAGGTGGTTCTGCATGTGATATTGAAATATTGCAAGGGGTTATATGTGAATGTTTGTTAATTAAAGTAATTAACAAAATTCTGAATAAATTTAATAAAAGAGTTTTATTAAATGAGAGAGCATTAAACTTGGAGAATTTTAATGCACTTAAAGTAGGGACTTTAAAGGGGAATGTGAAGAGGCATTTTAATGTGGAGGGGTTACCACCACATGAATGGGGGTGGTGAGGAGTCACCCCCCATGCGCCGGCCATGAAGGAGGGGCACCCCCCTCCTCCTATAAAAGGTCGCCATCTTCCTCCTTCTTCCTCACACCTCCTTGTGAAGGATCTCTCTCCCCCTCTAGAATTATTCCCCCATGGTCTCGGATTAGCGAGATACATGTTCCCGGTGGCATTTCGTCTGGAAGGAGTTGCTGCTTCCGCTGGATCGCTGGAGCGAGGAGGTGGAGGTTGTCCGGTGGCTTGAACGTGTGTGCGAGTACGGATGCGCTACTGAGTTGCGGCGCTCGGACTTTCTTATGATCTTGAGATCGTCAAGTGTACGACTACATCAACCACGAGTTCCTACTCGTTAACAAAACTCATTGTCTTCGAGGGTAAGTTATCGTTGGATGTATGTCCACCCATTGCTTTGTACCTAGTAGATAGATCTTGGCGTATAGTTCTCATCGTAGGAAATTTTTCGTTTTCTATGCTGCGGACCCAACAATATTGTGGTGATGTACAAAAAGAAGGAAACGCTGATTTCCGACTTGGAGGAAACATTTGCCAATCTACGAAAATACAAAATCATGCTTAACCCGAAGAAATGCTTCTTTGGAAAACTAGCCGGAAAATTGTTAGGTTTCATCGTGTCTCAAAGAGGCATAGAGGTGAACCGGGACAAAATCAAGGCTATACTCAATATTTCCAGGCCAACTCGCCTGAAGGACGTACGAAGACTAACTGGTTGCATCGCTGCGGTCAGTCGATTTGTAAGCCGGCTTGGTGAAAGAGCCGCACCATTATACAAGCTCCTGAAAAAGACCAAGGATTTTGTTTGGACCGACGAAGCTGAAGCTGCACTACAGGACCTGATGAAAGTACTCTCATCTGCTCCTATCCTTGCCGCACCGGAACCACAGGAACCGATGTTGCTTTATCTTGCTGCGACAAACAAAGTCGTTCGTATCGTGATGGTGGTGGAGAGACCGGAGGAAAATCAGGAACACCTGGTGTAGCGTCTGACTTACTTTGTCAGTGAGGTCCTGACAAAATCAAAACAGCGGTATCCGCACTATCAAAAGTTGGCTTACGGTGTTTTTCTAGCATCTCGTAAGTTACGACACTATTTTCAGGAGCATCCAATTACCGCTCTCAGCACAGCTCCCATGAGAGATGTAATCAACAATAGTGACGCCACAGGACACGTCGCCAAATGGGTCATAGAGCTTTCAGCTTTCGATATTGAGTATAAACCCCGGACATCAATCAAATCCCAAATCCTTGCCGACTTTGTCGCTGATTGGATAGAGACGAAGGAGAATATGACCCTCCCTGAGTTGGAATATTAGACCCTCTACTTTTATGGGTCTAAGGCTCGAGGGGGGTCGGGGGCTGGCGTGGTGCTCAAATCACCCCAAGGAGATAAACTTCTATACGTGTTACAGATCCACTTCACAGCGACAAACAATATTGCCGAGTATGAAGCACTGTTGCATGGAATCTGGATTGCTAAGGATATTGGCATCCGACGTTTGATGTGTTATGGAGATTCGAATCTTGTTTCTCAGCAAGTTTCGGATACTTGTAATGCAAATAAACATATGGCAGCATATAAAGCTATCGTGGATGATCTATCTAAATCGTTCGAAGGGTTTGAGGTTCAACACATCCCTCGAGCAGAAAACGAGGAATCAGATGCATTATCTCGGATAGGCTCCGCACGGAAAGAGGTCCCGGATGGTGCTTTTTTAGAGCACCTCAAAGTTCCCTCAATAAAGGGAGTAGATGAGGAATATCCGACCAAATCCGACTCACCTCTAATAGCAGTTCTGGCTGTAATTCCCAGCCGGACTCAACCCTACCTAGATTATCTAGTAGATGGCAAATTACCCGAAGACGAGGTTCTGAGCCGACAGATCCTCCGACGAGCGAAAGCCTATACTATAGTTAAAGGTGAGCTCTATAAGCAGAGAGATTTTTGGGGTTTTTCAGCGCTGCGTATATCCGGAAGAAGGAGTGGAAATCTTAAGAGAAATCCACGAAGGTGAGTGTGGTCACCACGCTGCAGCCAAATCTTTAGTGGCAAAAGCTTTTAGACACGGTTTTTTCTGGCTTATAGCTCAGGCAGATGCCGAACGATTAGTCAAGACGTGCAAAGGCTGCCAAAAGTACGCCAAACAAGCTCATGTTCCGGCTGATCAGCTGTGAACAATACCTATAACATGGCCTTTTGCGGTCTGGGGGCTTGACATGGTAGGACCGTTTAAACGAGCTCCAAGTGGATTTACTCACCTCTTAGTGATGGTGGATAAATTCACCAAATGGATTGAGGCTAAACCTGTCACTAGTTGTGATGGAGCAACAGCCAAAAAATTTGTCGAGAATGTTATAATCCGGTATGGTTATCCACATAGCATTATCACAGACAACGGGAGTAACTTTTCTATGGGAGAATTGGCCAAATTCTGCAACGAGCAAAATATTCGGCTTGACATTGCGTCAGTCGCACATCCACAGGCTAACGGACAAGTCGAAAGAGCAAATGGTTTAATCCTACAAGGCCTAAGACCGAGACTCAAAGCACCACTACGACATGCTGCGGGGGCTTGGGCGGAGGAATTACCCTCTGTAATATGGAGTTTACGAACAACTCCAAACAGGTCAACCGGATACACACCTTTCTTCTTAGTCTATGGCGCAGAAGCAGTTCTTCCTAGTGATTTAATTCATACTTCTCCAAGAGTGGCCGCGTATATTGAAGAGGATGCCGAGATTTCTCGACAAAATGATCCCGACTTAGTCGAAGAAGTTCACGTCGTTGCTGAAATGAGATCAACAGCCTATCAGCAGAAGTTATGCAAGTATCATAGCCAGAGAGTCCGAAACAGATCTTTCAATAGAGGTGATTTGGTTCTCTGGCTTGTGCAACAAAGAAAGCACAAACTTTCCCCAGTATGGGAAGGGCCCTTTTTAGTTAGTCGAGTATTGCACAATGGATCGTACTACTTAACTGACATGAGGCCAGTCAAAGAAAGACCTACTACTAAGAAGAGAAAGAGAGCTGGAGGCAGTACAAATCCGGATGAGTAGACAGTCCATGGAATACTGCTCAGCTACGTCCCTTTTATTCTTAGTTTATCCTTCTTTGTAATCATATATATGTACATGTTCTGTGAGAAATAAAAGTTTTGGTTGCCTCAAGTTTTTTTGAGAAGTTTTTACCATCTTATTTCTGAATGATCATGTCATAGTCGAAAATCCCAGAATGCTTGAAAGTAATTTATGCTCATGTTCGTTCTGGTTTAGATTTCCGATTCTAAAAATGCTACCTTCGGGTATAACTCTAAAGTTTCTAGTCTATACTTTGGTTCTTTATCTGATTGCTGGATGCGGGTTTCCGAGTAGTGAATTGTTCGTACTAGAAGCCGACTTTGTTTCCGAGTTTAAACTAGTTTAGCAATTGAGCTCCGTTGCTCGGCAAAGTTTCTGGGCAGAAGGTTTAGCCAGCTCACGAAAGGGACGAGGCGGAAAGCCAGATACACGATAAGTATAGGCAAAAAAATACAAGTGCTTATGTAAACATTTCAGGCACGCAAAAAATTTAAAGCCAAAAGTGCTGAATAGATCAAAAGCTTAGCACTAGCAAAATTATAGTACTGTATATTTACAGGCCCATCATGTTTTTCAGAATAATACAAATGTTTCTGGCAATCTATGATGCAGGAGGATAGGAAGGAGCTGCCGGCTCGCTGGATACATCGCCTTGATATCGTTCCGAGATGTCCACATACGAAACGGTGCGGTCATCGTCGGAAACTTCTGCTGATTCTTCTGGAGGCGGAGGCGGAGTGTCCACGCGGGTGAAGAAAGGAGTTTTGTAGCTGGTCAAATCATCCACGTGACACCCATATCTGGCGCAGGAGTCCATAATGGCCTTGATATCTTGCTCATGGACGTCTTCATCTACTTTGCAGTACCCTCTGGTCACTTGCCATATTTCTATGTTTCCATGGTGGATCATGACCATGGTGAGAGCGTTCTGTGTTGCAGACTGCGCGTAGGACATGTTCCAATCCTGGACAAGTTGAGGCATCTACCTTTCCTTGTTCCGCACCTAAAAACCCGACATGCTATGCATATTCGGAATCTTGAGAGCTTCACCAATGTCCTCAAGGGATTGGCGGAAGTCATGAAGCAGGTCACCGACTTGGGTAAGCCGATGGGTGCGGGGCTCAGTGGAGGTGGAGTCCGTCAAGTTTAGAGGACCTATAGACAAAAACAGTTAAAGAAATTCCGACATTGAAAGAAGTCGAAGAAAATAGACAAATCAGACAGGTGGAACATACCGAAGATGACGTCGTCAACTTTGGTCTTCTCTTCCCGAAGACTCTGGAGTTCATCCCGGAGCGCCTCGGAAAGATCCTTCTCTCTGAACAGCTCATTATTGAGGTCCGAGATTTTCTGATCTTGAGCAGCAATCTTATGATCACGCTCGTCAGTGGCCATGGAGGACTCGAGAATTTGAGCAATGCTGTTTTCATGATCCGCTTTGAGCTGATCCAGCTCTTGGCAAAGTTCCTTGTTCTCCACCACCAAAGTTTTGAGGTTTTCGGCCTCTTCAATCATAGCGCAGGACTGTTTCACCAGCGCTGTAAGTCAAAAAGAACAACAGTTCAGTAAAAAATCGACTGTGAAAAAACATGAAAGACAAGGTTTGAGTCTCAGAATGTTTACCTTCGGCCTCATCCTTGGCAACTTTAAGCTCAGCATTCTTAAGTCGGAGAGTTTTGATCTCTCTCCGCTTGTCGCAAACATTTTTCAACAAATCCTGGTTATAGGAATATACTTTCTGTAAGTCAGAATACCCAAAGTCAGAAGTCTACTAAAGACTTGGGCTAATATTTTTACTAATATCAGCACGAGCCTTGGGGGCTACACTAGATTGTTCTTTGGCATCCTAAGGAAGCATAAACCCGGATTATTTATCCTACTTCATGCTTGGGGGCTAGAGGATATGATATGAAATAAAGGAAAAACAGGAGTTAGAATTCTCACTTACATATTGTTCGTGAGTAAGTTTATCCAAACTCGCACTCATTTCAACAACAACCTTATCAACGAGAGTCAGAGGAGTCATTGGAGCAGTTGGACGCTCACCGGTCCTTATCCTCTCATCGCGAAGACGCACTTGTTCAAGAAGATCAGAGTGCTTGATGTCCTCTGCTTCTTGCGCTTCTTCTTCGACAGATAGATTTCTTTTCTCCAGGCACTACCTGGCCAGCCGCTGGATCTCTTCAGTAGATTTCTGAGACATGCCAAACTTGGCAAGTCCCGGATTGCTGAGAAGGTTTTCGGCAAAGGTTTCTGCCGAGGGATCATTACCCAAAGAGGGTTCACCCTTATCTATACCTGACTCACTCATGGTGACGTCAGTTTGCGATTCAAGGATCGCAGGCTCCGTTGAAGGAGCCGGATCTTCTGGGACAGCCGGAGAAGGAGTGATCACCGGCGTTGCGAAAGGCTGAGGGGCAGGAGTTGGAGGATCCACGGCAAGAGAAGCTATGGTAAGCTTCGTCTGTCGCAGGGGCTTCGAAGAAGTTCCCTCCCCTTATCCTTGAAGAGCTGCTTAGCTCTGAGAATGTAATAGAATGGAAAACATTACATCTCGGAAGAAAATTCAAGTAAAGTACGAATGCGGAAGTTGTGATCGAAAGTTACCTCTTCACGACGGGCACCTCCTTTGTGCCAACAGCCACTGTTGAAGCCTTGCGCTTTTTAAGCGCAATGTCCGGCAATGGGACCAGTTCTGCCTCCTGAGAAAACTCTAGAGGATATCCTTCGAGTGGAGCAAGTTCCGACTCGGGGAGGTCAGCAAGCTGAAAAGAGGAAAACATATCAGTATTGCAATGTAACTTAAAGATTGAAACACATAAAAAGGTTTACTATTAGAAGCTTACCGGCACTACTGGGTTTTCCGCTGTGTGCATGTCCAGAGAAACCTCCGGGATCCTCCTCTCGATCCGCTCCCATATCAACCATTTTATCTGGCTTATATAACCTTGCATGGTATAGGCTCTAGGGCTGATGCAGAGGGAATCTTTCTTGGACGACGTGATGGAGTGCATCAGTCGGTCTCCGTGGTACTGAAGGGGTTGGATCCGGCATGACACCCAACATTGGACCAAGTCGGATCCCTTCAGTCCTTTGTGTTTGATCAGATATTCGATCCGCCTCTTAGCGAGGATCAGATTGTCATTGAGAGCCGGAGGAGCCTTGTCCCAAGACGGTTGGGCCGTCGCAGCTCCGTCGATAAAAGCCGGCAAAGCGGTGGCTTTGCCGGGAGCCGGAACATCCTTGTGATAAAAGAAGGCGGTTGGCCATTTTTTGACCGAGTCACTAGCTAAGATCTTAGGATATGCGCGCTCACGTCTAAGTGAAAAGCTAATTTTACCGGTGATGTAAGGAACACCGGCAGTGATAGAATTTCTCCAGACATGGAAGTAGTACCGGAATTGAGTAAGACTTGGCCTAATGCCGATGTATCCCTTGCACAAAGCCGCGTAGGCACTCATCTCTACGAGAGAGTTGGGAGGAAGTTGGTGGAGTTGAACACTATAGTGATTTATCACCTCAGAAAAGAATTCTGAGGGAGGAAACAACAAACCTCTGTCAGGTGGGTGCCCAAGTGGACCCGCTCGTCAGCATGCGAGTTAGGGACGGTCTCCCCGGCGCCGCTCCGCCAGTCGCCGGCGTGGAGGAGCCCTTCTATCTCCACGCCGCGGAGCTTCTCATCATCAAGAACGCAGGGGATCCAGACCCCGCGAAAGCTTTCCTTTTCTGTCGCCGCCGCCGCCGCCAAGCCGAAAGAGGATGAAGAAGCCATTTCTCCAGTGCGCCGGTGACCTAAGATGGGCGGCGCTGGGAGTTTTTGGGGAAAGCAGAGGAGCTCTGTGCGTGGGGGAGATTTGGAGGAGGAGAAACACCAAGGGAACATGTGAAGAAAGGAGGAGGAGAATCCTCACCCCTTATATCCACCTAACCGCACCAAGGTTTGTGCAAATGACACTGTATAACCGCCACGCATCGTGGAAGGAACTGGGAAGGACCCACGCGATGATTATGTCGCCTCGATCTCCGCGTACGCATTGAAACGGTGCCTCGGTTCCACGAACTGTGGACCCACCAACGGTCATGTTGACATGATGTCTGTCAGATGACGTCACTTGACCATGACTGGTGTCAGGTGGCGTTAGAGACCAAGTTCCGGCTTAGTTTGAAATCAAGCTGGAAAATCCGAGTAACCTGTTGATAGGTCCGACTTATTTTTAAGACCCGGATCGTATATTTTGTTGTGAAGTTTCAGGAACCCTTCAAGATTCTGCAAGCCGAAGATCAAGCTAGACGATGATAAATCCGACTTTGGATCTTGGAGGCCTCCGGGGGCTCCTGTTGGGGATATACTTTCCGGATATCCTCACAGTTCCTCATTGACCAGGGTGGCCCACTTTGGATTAGAGCTTTGCTTCATGGGCGGCCCAGTCAGGAAGAAAAGACGGAGTCCAATCCGGCTACGGGAAGGCCCAAAAGACTTACCGACTTAGGCCCATAGTGTTACTTGTAGTTCAAGATGTACTGTGTAACCGACTCTTAGTTGTAGCCGGATAGATCTCTCCTATAAACCCTAGGCCGGATATCTATATAAGCTGTCCTAGGGAGAGCCTTTAGGGAAACCCTCAATAGTCTACAATCTCAACTCGCACAGGTGAAACCCTTGTAACCCATATTCCGGCTCTGCCGTATTACTGGATTGCTAGCAGGAGTAGGATCCGTCCAAAGCCGGTGGATTCGAACCTTGGTAAACTTGTGTGCTCACCGTCCCGGAACACCGTACGTCTCATACTCCTCTCTTCCACACGCCTTGAGGACCCCCTCATGGTGTACTTGTCATCAATCCGACGACACAGATGATCAAGTTTCCTGATCATGTGGCATTTATGCTAGTTGGAAATGGAGTCAGCTCATTCTAAGAATGAGATGATGAACCAATACCCAACCTAAACATCGTGACCCGATCATGTCACGAAGTTCAAGTTACGATGATTAGAAAGGCATCCTCGTAGACTATTCCTTAGACCGAGGCTATATCAATCACTGTCTCCTGAGAGTGCTTAGATAGCATCAAGCGCCGCTTGGTAATAAAGTGGTTATAAAGGTGTGTTCATGTACTTGGAGGAAACCTTAGAGGCAATATATGTCAAGAGCGGGATTTGTCCATCCTTGTGATGGAAAGATACTCAAGGGCCCACTCGGAGAAATTATATCCAATAGCTGCGCAGTGTGTGATTTGATCACAGGGATATCACTTGTTGGAATGAGTCAAGTAGCATTGTTCGGTAACGAGATTGAACACGACATGGTGATGTCATTGATCAGATCTCGGGCAATGCAAGTATGAAGAGACAAAGGGAATAAGACACGGCCGTCCCGGTTCAAACGACGAAAGATCTTCGTAGAACAGATAGGGGTCACATGGCCATATAGGTCCCTGTGTTGATCATTGGTCCAGGAGTGTCCCGACCATGTCTGGAGTGTTCCCGAACCATAGGGTATCACGCTTAAGGGTTTGATGATGCTTAGAGAGTGTTTATAGGATCGGAAGAATCGTTGTCGGGGGGATAAGCCCCGGGTAGGCCAAGACGGGACCAACCGGCCGGCTCCAAGGAGCTCAAGCCGTCTGGACCTAGACCAAGGAACCATAGCCGTGTGGAATCTCACACCCGGTTCACATCCAAGTTTCCCTGGTTGGCCCGTCTAGCCGGGTAGCCAGAAGAACCGGCTGGGAGGCCGCTCCTAGCCGGCCGCCTCGGATCCGCTGGAGGTAGTACGGTGGGAATGACGCTCCCTGCTGAGCGCACCTTTGACCGAATAGGTTGGCTAGCCTGGCCGGCGCTACTGGACAACTATGCCGAAGCTGGAGGCTGATGAGCAAAGCAAGGGCTGACGAGGAAAGCTCCGGCTTACGCATAAAGAGTCGGCTCATGGATAAAGAGTCGGCTGACGAGTAAAGCAGGGGCGCTGGACACTATAGCGTAGTTCTCTCCTGTACTAGAGGCTTGACTAGACCCGAGCCTACTGTTTGGCCCTGTCCAGCCAGCCCACTTTGTAAGGCCCAGATCCAAACAGTAAACCCTAGAACCCATCTTGTAAATTGCCTCCTCAACCAGTATATAAGGGGAGTTAGTGCCAGGGTTCTAGGTAGACAATTACAAGTTAGAAGTTCTCCACATTGGACAAGTTCAGTAGCTCCTTCTTCTCCTTCTAGGAAGGAGTAACTAAGGAAACAGCTCAAGGAGCATCTGTATTGGGCATTCGCCCCCTTTGATAGTAGATCCTTGCAGGAGTAGGAGCTTTACCTCGCCAAGAGGGCTCCGAATCTGGGTACATCATTGTGTTTGTAGTATATGTGCCCAATCCGTTGCGAGTAGCCACCGGTAGCATCCTAATTGTCCCCCTCAAGCCATCCCCGATGGTACTGCCGTGTTCCACACCATGACAGTTGGCGCCCACCGTGGGGCACAACGCTTTGGCTGGGATCATCTTTTGCATGGGACTTCCACTCATCGCCGGTGAGCGAGTCGCCTCTGGCCTCGTCCTCATTGTCGGCTCCTTCGACTGCGTCCTCGACAATGCATCCTATTTTGCTGGGGGGATTTTCCCAAGCGGAGGCTCCATCATGCACTTCGACGAACACCGCGTCTATGTCGCCACCGTCGCTGAGGCTTTACCTCGTGAGGTCGTCACCATCTCCGGTGTGCCCCCTGGTTTCTCCGCTTCACGTGTCGCCAGCGGCAGCGTCGAGGTCATGATGGTAGGCTCGGTGGAGAACCGTCGTCCGCCTCTAGAGCACAACATGGACGACTGCGCCACCAACTCACACCTCCTGAACCAGGACCTGCTCAACGCGTCCATCGAACACCTCCGCAACCCCATCACCCCCATCAAGGCAGTCCCAGCCGCAGCTGCGGCGGCCCTAGACGCTACTTGTCAGAACCTTCTAGAAGAAGCTGGCAAGGTGGCAACCGCCCAACGGTGGATGAACGCAACCATGTGGGAGTACAACATCGTGCACTGCTTCGCCCGCTTACCCGGCACTAGTCGCCTGGCCCAGCCACAAGGCCAAAACCTCGGTTCGGAGATGGATCACGCCGCTGATCCGTGTACGCCCGCGGTACAACCAGTCTACAACACCCCCGCCAAAAACATGAGGGCCGCGGAGGCGGCAGTTGCAGAGCTAAGCCACTTGGAGGGCGAGGAGCTGCTCCATCAGCAGGAACGTGTTCAGCTCCTCGTGGTCACGGCAAACAAACAGCAGGCTGAGGCAGAACTCAGCATGGCCGGCAACAACAGAACCCAACCGGCTCGCCGGATGGCGGATCCGATTGCATGCGACAGCAAGGCATCTTCCCCAAACAGAGCAAGGCCGAGCAACCGCCCACACGGTGGATCTACAGGTCGTGGGCACAACGCCCATGATGCGGCCGTTGTTACCAGCAAAAACCGCGAGCCGGCTCAGGAAGCCGGAAAAGGCCAAGCGATGCCCAAGTCCCGCCTATCCGGCCGGCTGGGACCGCTCGAGCCAGAGGAACAGCAAGACACGCGCGCACGAATCGACCTACTGGTCCAGTCATGCACGCTGGAAGAAGAAAGTCTAGCTGGGCCAAGATGTTTCGACCGCGCATCCGGAATGAGCCGTTTCCAAAGGGATTTTCGCTCCCAAGGGATATGCCAAAATACAACGGCTCGGTCAAGCCGGAGGACTGGTTGGTGGACTACACCACCATTGTGGGCATCGCAAACGGCAACCGTCGGGTGGCAGTACGCTACACCCCTCTCATGCTCCTCGACTCAGCCAGGACGTGGCTCAACAGCTTCCCCGACAATAGCATCAACGCGTGGATCGATTTCGAGCAGGTGTTCGTCCGCAACTTCACCGGCACCTACAAGCGCCCAGGCCGACCCGGCGAGCTCGCTCTTTGCATACAGGGTCCGGATGAATCGGACCGCTCCTACATCACCCGATGGACGATCATGCACAACTCCTGCGAGGGGGTACGCGAGCACCAGGCGGTAGACTTCTTTCTCAACGGCTGCAGAGATGGCACCATGCTCAAACACAAGCTTCGCCGGGTGGAGCCCACAACCATGGCGCAGACCATGGCCATCGCAGACAAGTATGCCACGGCCCTTGGGTGGATAACCAAGGGAAAATAATCGTTGACGTCGCTGTGGATCGGCACCAGCCGGAAGGAAATGGCCACAATTCCAGGCGACATGAAAACCACCACGGAAGAGAAAGGATGACCAGCCGGATAACCAATATGGTTCCAGGAAGGTAGCGGTAGTGCAGGAGGATCCGGCTACAGGCGGAAGCCGGAGACAGTAGCCCGATGACCGTCTTCCGAGGCCCAAGTACACCATTGAGTCGATGCTTGATGGGCCATGCAAGTTCCATAGCGGGGGCAACAAATAGGCTACGCATACCACACGCCAGTGCACCTGGACGAAGAAGATGGCAGAGATCGCTGGTACACCGGCTGCATAGGCACCGCCTCCTCCAGCCGGTGGGCCGCCAGGCGATCGCAATAACTAGCGCCGAAGGGAAGATGATGATAACAGCTACCCCCGCTAGGTGGGGAACTACCACATCTTCACAAAGGAGCCGAAGACGAAGCACAATGTAACATCCCAAAACTCTAATCCAAGGTTATTAAGATCCAAATCATCAAAATTAGGGTTAACAAAAACTTCTCCATTTGAAAATATTAAAGCATTCATATGTGTGTGCATATAATTTAGGAATTGATTTGAATTGCCTTGATTAAGTAATCCATTGATTGTAAAATGATTCTTAGGTGAAATAAACATCTTCTAGATCATTCCCAAACAAATCCCAAACAAAAACAAATCAAAATGAATAAAATAAACAAATGGTCATTTGTGCCATTTTAACTACTATGCCTACTTTGGCTATTCCTAGAACTCAATTCTTAACAGAAACAATTGTGGATCTTTGCACCCCTTGCTAGTATAAGTAGTGATGTACCAAGGCCCACTTTGTGATCTACCAAAAACTTTCAAACAATAAATTTAAATGGCATTTGAAAATTGAATCTAGTGTAGGTACCAAGATCACACTTATTCAAAAACTACTCAAATGAACTCCATTTTAAAATCCCAAGCAACCAGAGATGCTCAAGCATGTGATCACCAACTCCACCAAAAATCAGCCCAAAATTCAAATGTTTTGTTCTTGCGGCCATTGTGTCGAACACCTGGCAGACAGAATCAAATTAGCCAAACTATTACTGTTTTTGATCAAATCTTGTCGAGCAATTTGAGTTTCATTGATCACTCTTGTCCCCCTGAGTCCAACCAGACCCTCACCGGCCTACCCCTTAGCCACAGCAGTAGTGGAGCGCTGCCACATTTTGTTCACTGTTGGCTAAACGTGGGCAAAGCGCCACAAACAACGCCGCGCCATTCTAGCACCACCACTAGCTCCGCCTAACCCTACCGCACCTCCCTGCCCCTTCCCCAAGCCCAGCCAGGCCCTGGACCACTCCCCAGCCTCGCCGCCCATTCTCTCTGCGCCGCCAGAGCGCGCTAGAGCGCCCTCACCACCAGCACGCCACAGACCGCCCCTTGACCCAATACAGTGCATGTCGCTCCGCCTCGACCCCAGCAACCCGCCAGACACGGTTGTGCGCCGCCGCGCGGCCCATAGTCACAGAGCGCCACGTCGAGCACCGCCTCTGTCTCCCAGAGCGCGGGACGCTCCCGACCAAACGCCATTGCCCCTAGCCGCGCATTTAAGCTGTAGAGCACCGCCAGGAGGCATGCCACCCTCCCCTACCTCCAACCACGACGATAGCACGATGTACAACCCTCGCTAGAGTCGCCAGCCCATCCCGTTCGGTCCCCTCGTAGACCTATAAAAGGAGGCCACCCCAGCACAAACTCCTCACACCATCTCACTCCCCTCTCTCCACTGATCCTTCCACCCCATCCCTGGAGCAAGGCGGACCGCTGTTCATTGGAATTTTGCCGGAGCTTGCCGCGGCAGAGGAGGAGAGGCGTCATTGATTGCGACTGCCCTAGGAGCCGCCGCGGCCACGCCTAGAACCGCCGTCGTCCACCAGTTCGATCGACCCCATCGCCACGTCTAGCTGGAGCCCTGGTAAGCCCCCACGTACCCCCACCGAGCCGCTAGGGTTAGCTCTCGCCGGCGACCTGTTCATCGGAGACGACGATCCTCAGCTGTTGATCCACCTTTTAATCGTAGCGCTGAGAGTGTCTCGTACCGCTTCACGTTTGATGTGTCGCTAACCTGTGGGACCCCCCTATCAGTTGCCATCCGCACCGTGGAGCATCACTGGGCCGGCCCATTAGTTTTCCCGCGCGACCCAGTTAGTTCAAATATAAATTTTTCTATTTTAGTTTGAACTCACTTCTGTCCCTTAGTTCAAAAATCAATTCAAGAAGATCTACCGAACCAAATTGAGTGATTCAAATTTTGGTAGAAAGCCTCTGAAAAGATCTATCCAAGCCGGTTGGATTTAATTCATTTAGAGTTAGAGATCTCTCCTAGTAAAAATAACAAGACAGAAGTTTTTGCACATCAAACATTTTTATAAAATCAACCATAATAGCTTTTGAGTTGATTCCAACTCTCAAAAATCACATTTAACCATACCTATCTAAATATGTAATAATATTAAAGTTTGCATGCAGTGACTTTGGACTAGTACCAAAATAATGCTATATAAGCATTTCTAGTCACTTTAAATCATTAATTATTAAACTTAAACTTATTCAAATGTGATCCCACCCTTAAATCACATTCCCACATGTTAGAATATGTGGTGATGACATGTGTCCACATGATCCCATATTTTAATTGGAGAATATTAAATCTTAGTTATTTTCCATGAGTATAAATTACTTTTCTTAAATAAAAAGAATGAAGCTAGTTAATAAAACCTTGTGATGCTTGTGATGATAATAGATCATCAAATGTGTGCCTTAGAGTGCTAAGTAGACTAGTTAAGTATTGTTTGGTGATTGTGTACTCTGTATGTATTTATAGACAATAGTACCGACCAAGCTTTCGAGGAGGAGGAGTTCTATCAAGAGGAGAGGAAGAAAACTTCAACCACCGCACTACCCAAGGCAAGCCTAGCACTTCAAGTAAACTGAGCAAGCTAACGCTTGCAAGTACTATACTAGCAAGCCATCATTAACAATGCAAGCTAACCCTTGCAAGCTAGATAACCTAAGCAAACACATTAGGCATGCTTTGGTGATACCAATTGGATTTATACCTAGTCCAAGATTTAATTTCAAGCTTTTACTTTCTTTACTTTACCAAAGTCCCTTACTTGTCTGAAGGTAGCATAAAAAGTATAAAACTTAACCTATCTAGATAACTTTAGATGTCATTCTATGGCATGAGATTGATCTTAGCATCCCACCTTAGTGAACACTCTTAACTTAGTAGCTTAGAGCTAAATCAAAACTTGAGTTACTTTGGATGGGAATACTTGGTGAAAATGAATTGTGAAAACCTTGGAATGATGAGTCATTCTATTGAGATGTTTTGACATGTGTTGAGAAACACAAATGGTTGATGATGATGAAAATGTTGAGGCATGAGCCTTAGCCCTTTACAAAACTGATGGTTGGACTCGGATGCGATACCATTCCAATTTTACCGTACAACCACAATACCTGAATTGGGTAAGGCTTATCTGGAAATTTATATGCATTAGTATTAGTTCCCTCGCAAGAGAGGTTTGAGCTGAGGCTACTTCTCAATGTTGTCCACCTATGCAGTACCCAAGATGATAGATGGTCATGGTTGGGAGGCCTTACTCATAGGAGAGGTGCTTATACTAGGGTGTGTAAAGGAAAGGTTATGTTTGATTATGTGCATACTAAGTATGATGATTTAGGGTTATCCCTGACAGATGTATCGAATCTTGTGGTGAAAGTGTACCACCCCTAAAGAGTGTCAAACTATTCGAATAGCCGCGTCCGCGGTTATGGACAGTTGGAGTGGCCATACTGTTTCATTGCCAGATGTTTTCAAAATGACTTATGAAAGGAATGATGAATCTTGACTTGACCACAATAGAGTTGTGACTATGACACTAGCTTCCCAACTTAAGTGATTCTAGAACTGTATTTGATCTTTCTTTGTTTCTGAACTCAGCTTAGGTTTCAAACTTAACTTTACAAATAAACATAGAGTTAGCTCTCCCACTAGAACTACCTTACTTGTTAGTGGTAGTTTGCGAGTACTTAAAGAGTACTCATGGCATTTTGTCCCTGGCTATTCCTATGGCCAGACTATGAAGGAAACTACCAAGATGAAGGACAACAGGACGGCTATGATAACTAGGACTATCTGCCTTCGTCAGAATTGCCTATGCCACTGAAGATGGACCCCACCGCTATGCTATTTATTCTGCTGCTTGATTGTACTAAGACTGGATCATGAGATCCTTTATATTTGTGTAAGACCTTATTTATGGTTTGTAATGGATGATGTACTGTGATATCCAATCTGTTATGTCTCGCAAAAATGGTAATCCTGGGATTATGATGTACATAACAGGCATCTGGGATTAAAAATTCAGGTGTTGACACACAACAAGAGGCGTCGTGAGGCGGAAGTGAAAACAATCATTCCTCATGTTCCCTAGTACCTCAATCGGTTGGAGTAAGAAGTTGCATGGAGCCGAAAGGACCAGCCAGCTGAGCTGCCTCACCCAGGCACCTACGTGATGGTTTTGGATCCTATCATTGTCTCCCAGAAGCATTCCTGCAGGTTCTCCTGCGTCCTCGTAGACGGAGGGAGCAACATCAACCTCCTGTACCGTAGCACGCTAGACCGGCTCGCTATTAGCGAGTCGCAGCTGGAGCCGTAAAGCACCTCCTTCCACAGAGCCGTCCCGGTCCCGTCGAACTCGCCCATCGGAAAGATCCGTCTGGACGTCATCTTCGGCATGGAGGATAACTTCCGCCGCGAGCCCATCTGGTTCGAGGTGGTAAACCTCTGCAACACGTACCACGCGATCTTGGGGCACCCGGCACTCACCAAGTTCATGGCGGTACCGCATTACGCGTACCTCAAGATGAAGCTACCAAGACCCAAGGGCGTCATCACCATGGCTGGTTGCTACAGACAGGTCCAAGATAGCGGAAGCCATGATCATCGTGGAAGAGAAGCACATAATCATGCAGAACGTGGTGGCCCTATAGAAGGACATGCCGGCTGGCGAGCCCAAGCCGGCCGGAGAAGCGTAGTTCAACCCATCCAAGGGCACGAGAAAGATCCTGTTAGACGAGGCCGAGCCGGACAAGTTCGTCCTAGTCGGAGACAACCTCGACAGCAAATAGGAAAGCGCGCTCGTCGATTTCCTCCATGAGAATCGAGATATCTTCGCATGGTCCCCCAAGGACATGCCAGGTGTTCTGAGGGAGCTCGTCGAGCACTCTTTACATGTTAGGTCGGACACAAAGCCGGTCAAACAGTCACTATGCCGCTTCCCGGAATAAAAAAGAAGAACCATTGGTGAGGAGATCACCCGACTACTCGTAGCCGGATTCATCATGGAGCTTTTCCACCCTGAATGGCTGGCAAACCCCGTACTCGTGCTAAATAATAACAAGACTTGGCGCATGTGTGTTGACTAAACCAGTCTAAACAAAGCGTGCCCCAAAGACCCATTAGTCCTGCCAAGGATATTCCAAGTGATCGATTCCACGGCTGGCTGCGAGCTGTTGTCGTTTCTAGACGCGTACTCCGGCTACCACCAGATCCGGCTGAACCCCGCTGATCAAATAAAGACATCATTCATCACTCCCTACGGAGCCTACTGCTACACCACTATGCCGTTTGGGCTAAAGAACGCTGGAGCCACTTACCAGCGTTGCATGTAGAAATGCTTGTAGACTCAGATTGGCAGAGACGTACACGCGTACGTCGATGATGTGGTAGTCAAGACCAAGGAGCACCAAACACTCCTTGAAGATCTAAAGAAAACATTCACCAACCTCCGCCGGTTTCAGATGAAGCTAAACCCAAAGAAGTGCATGTTCGGCGTCCCAGCTAGTCAGCTCCTCGGTTTTCTCGTATCAGAGCGAGGAATCGAGGCGAACCCAGAGAAGATCGGCGCAATCGAGCGCATGTAGCCGCCCAAGAACTTACGAGATGTCCAGAAGTTCACTGAATGTCTGGCCTCCCTCAGCCGGTTCATCTGTCGGCTAGGCGAGAAAGCACTCCCACTGTACGAACTCATGAAGAAGACGGACAAATTTGTTTGGACATCGCAGGCGGATGAAGCTTTCCGCGACCTCAAGCGCATGCTTACTTCACCACCTATCCTAGCAGCACCAGCAGCGAAGGAGCCCATGTTGATGTACATCACAGCAACCAACCAGGTCGTCGGTGTGGTGCTAGTAGTGGAGAGGCTAGAAGAAGGAAAAGCGCTGCAGGTGCAACGACCGGTATACTACCTGAGTGAGGTACTCTCGCTCTCGAAGCAGAATTACCCTCACTACCAGAAGATGCTGTATGGCGTGTACATGGCCACCAAGAAATTGAAGCACTACTTCCAGGAGCATTCCATCCGGGTGGTGGCGCTCGCGCCACTTTCGGAGATCATCAGCAATAGATATGCCACGGGCCGGGTGGCGAAATGGGCCATAGAGCTCGCCGCTCATAACATTCAGTATGAGCCAAGAACGACGATCAAGTCTCAGACCTTGGCGGATTTCCTCATTGATTGGGTAGAGACACAGTACCTGCCGCCTTGCCCTGACTCCACACATTGAAAGCTGCATTTCGACAGCTCCAAGATGTATGGAGGGCGCAGAGCCAGAGTGATCATCACCTATCCCAAAGGAGACCGGCTGGAATATGTGCTACAGATCCACTTCCGCGTGTCCAACAATGTCACAGAATACGAGGCACTCGTCCATGACCTCAAGATGGCAAAAGAAATAGGCATCTGACGCATCCTATGCTTCGGTGGTACAGCAAGTGTCCGGCGACTGGGACACCAGGGACACAAACATGGCTCTATATCGTTTCTTCGTGCAACAGTTGTGCGCCTGTTTCAAAGGGTGCGAGTTTCACCATGTTCCCGGGATAAACAACGAGGCCGCGGACACGCTCGCCTGCATTAGGTCGACAATACAAGCAATTCCACCTGGAGTCTCCCTCGAGCACCTGCACAAGCCATCAATCCGATTCCATAATATTGGACGCAGACCCGGGGATTGGCGGCTCCAAGACCTCCGCGACTGCTCCACCGCACTCAGGGACTGCTCCACCGCACCCGAGGACTGCTTCACCCCACCCGGAGACTGCTGCGTCCAGCCTGGGAGCTTCCAGCTCCGCTGCTTCGCCGGGTCGACCACCAGACGGATCCGGCCTGGCCATCCGCGCAGAGGTGAATCTGCTCATGCAGGCGGTATACACCATCCGAGAATCCCCAACATGGGCCAAGCCATTCATGAAATTCCTGGCAAGCGGAGAACTGCCCGAAGAGGAGGTAGAAGCAAGGCAGGTGAAGCGCAGAGCCAACGCATACACCATCATCAACAACAAGCTCTACAAGTGCAGTGTTGGGGGTATTTATCAGCGGTGCGTGAGCCGGGAAAAAGGAATTCGGTTGTTGACCGACATTTACCAGGGCGAGTGTGGCCACCACGCGTCGTCACGAGCCATAGTGGCAAAGGCATTCCGCCATGGGTTCTACTGGACCACGGCACTGGAAGACATTGAGCAAATCGTAAAAGTACGCAACGGTTGTTAGCGGTTCAGCCAGCAGAAGCACACTCCGTTTGCAACACTAAAGACAATTCCCATCACCTGGCCGTTTGCCGTCTGGGGGCTCGACATGGTCGGCCCTTTTAAAACGGCCAGATCTGGCATGACTCACTTGCTGGCGGCAGTGGACAAATTCACCAAGTGGATAGAGGCAAAGCCAATAAAGAAGCTGGATGGACCAACGGTGGTCAAATTCTTCACAGACATAATCACATGCTTTGGCTACCCCAACAGCATCATAACCGACAATGGCACAAATTTCGCCAAGGGAGCTTTCGCATGATTCTGCGGAGACAAGGGCATCCGCCTAGAACTGGCATTTGTGGCTCACCCCCAATCCAATGGACAGTGCAAGCGAGCAAATGGCCTAGTCCTAGCCGGAATCAAGCCCCGGCTGATCGAGCCACTGATGTGATCCCCCGGCTGCTGGATTGAGGAGCTACCGGTTGTGCTTTGGAGCCTTCGCACCATGCCAAACCAGTCCACCGGCTATACTCCTTTCTTTCTCGTCTACGGGGAGGCGGCGGTTTTGTCCATAGACATCGAGTTCGATGCGCCCCATAAACTGCTTTACATAGAGCAGCAAGCCAAAGAAGCACATGAAGACAGCATCGATCTTCTTGAAGAAGCACGCGACCTGGCCTTGTCCAGATCCGCCATCTACCAGCAAAACTTGCATCGTTACCATGCCAGCCGGATCCGCAGCGTCTCGTTCCGCGAGGGCGACCTGGTGCTAAGGCTAGTACAGACACTAAGGGGATGCACAAGCTATCTCTGCCTTGGGAAGGCCCATTCATCATCAGCCGGGCACTGCAAAACAACTCATACTACCTCATCAACGCCCGCTAGCCGGAAAAGAACAAGATGGATCGCTCAAGCGAAGAAACTGAACGCCCATGGAACGCGAGCCTGCTTTGCCCCTTTTACACCCGAACAAGAAGTGTATGTATCTTACCTTTATGTAATGAACAAGCATGGGAGCCTCGACACAGTCTCGGGGACTCCGCAATAAATTAGCAAGTCATGCTGCACAATTTGGTTTTCCGGCTGCATTGCTCTAACCCCGGTGCCGGCGATCCGTCTTGGGGACTCGCCAGTTGGCCCAGACGGCTGCGCGACCCATGCAGCAAAGTACTGTACGTGGTTCCTAGGGCTTCCACTTCGGTTCCGACTGTAGACCGCAAGCCGGCTGACAGATCCGACAAGAGCAGAATGCTCGAAGGCCCCTACACAAAAAAGCCACGAGAAAAACAAAGACATCTGGACGTCCCGGATGCGCTTGCTCGCCCAAGGCCAATGACCCAAACCCGAAGTATCGTGCAGTACGCCTACTAAGCTACCCGGCTAGAAGCTAGCAAGGGAACAGCATCAAAACTAGCCAATGCTCACTGAGAAAAGGGCAAAGACATTGGATTTGCACGAAATAGCAAAATTTCAAAACTAGTAAATCTAAGATTACAGTTTAACTTGCATATGCTTAACCAGGCAAACAACTTGTTTGTTTCTATGTTTGCATGAGCCAAAGTTCCACGACGAACACCCGAGCCGGAGGCTAGTAGCTTCCAGGCGGCAGCAAAGCAGGTCAAGGAGATTTGACCCGGTTGTATCCTCCAGCCGGCCCGAACCTCGGGGACTACATCTTGTGGGTGTGCTTGCGCGCCCCCACACAGAAACCTGCAAACATACAACAACATAAAGGAGCTTCGACCCGGCTGTATCCTCCAGCCGGCCTAAACATCGGGGACTACATCCTGTGGGTGCGCTTACGCGCCCCTACACAGAAACAAGCATGTAGCAAATGAAAAATAGAAAGTGCAAAAAAAAAACAAGACGATTGTTCAACAGGGGGCGATGCTCCCACCAAGGCTCAGTAACAAGAGCAAAGACGATTGTTCAACAGCACAAAGAAAAGACAGGTTCTTCATCCACAAATACCCTCGGCATACCGAGGATCAAATTTAACTAGCTGCCAGAGGGGCCGGAGGCACTGGCTGGGGCTTGGCTGCTGGAGGCAACGTTGGCCAAGGCGTTCCGGGGCGCAGTCGAGGCTTCAGTGAGCGGCACAACCGGGTCTTGGTGATATGCCTTCGTGCCATCCGGGTCACTGAAGTCCTGGTCCAGCTGGACGAAGCTCTCGATCTTCACGCCATAAGAGCGGATATCAGGAACCTCGGCGCGAACCTGATCGTAGTTGGTGCCCTGGTGAAATCGGCGAGAAAGTCTCCGCAGATCCACATCTAGGTACCATGACTTCAATAGCGCCTACACCATCTCCGCACCGCCACGCGCCGCCCATTCCCCGAGCCACATCATAAGATCCAGAGCGCCCGACAGTTTCCCGGCCAGAGCATCCATGGTGGCCGGCTGGACGGTGTCGGGCCAGACGGTGTCGTGGACCTCGAGAGCAGCGGCGCGAAGCCAGTTCGCCTCCCTGCTCACGACCACCAGTAGCTCTCCCGGGTGGAGATGCCGCTCTAGATCCGTCTCAAGGATGCGGGTCAGCGCCTGATCAGTCGACTCAGGATACTGAGCTGCACTCGGGAAAAGAGACAATGGTTAATATGGGTTGCAGAAGACAAAACCGCAATACCGGCTGAGATTGAAAAACTTACTGACGATGATCTCGGCGATCTGGCAGAGCTCTCCCAGCGCCGCCGCCGCCTCCCCGGCCTTTGAAGCTTTGAGGGCATCTTCCTGGGTGGCATAGAGCACCTCCAGATTCTTCAATGCCTCAGTCCGGCTGTCCACCACCTTCTTGGCTTGGCCAGCCTTGATCTCCATTTGCTGCTGATGCGCAGCCAGCTGGGCGATCTGGTCCTAGCGAGTCTTGTTGGACTCCTCCAGCAGGGCAACCTCTCCCTTTAGTCGGGCCACCTCACGGTCTTGGTCTGCCAACAGAGCTGTAGGAGGGTAACCAATATTCAACAAGAAGCACGAGAAATTGCGCAATCGAGAAGATACAGCAGAGCAAGCAATATTACAACCCAGGTCCCGCGAGGTCTTGGCGGCGTCGACGAGAGACCTCCGGGTAAAAAGAGAAGTAAGAACGAGTCGCGGTGCGAGATGGTGAACAAACATCAAGATTGACAACAGGACGCATACCTCGACGGAGGCCCCTAGCGCCTTGGCCTGGCCAAGCCCCTGCTCCAGCGCCTCCACCAGCTGGTGGGCCTGGCCAATGGCCAAGGGCGCCGCCCCCGACAACTGCGCCAGGGCGGCGTCCAGCGGCGGTGTAACCCGAGCCGGTGACCTGAAGGTTGTCGTCGCTCACCGGAGCCACGAAGGGCCCACCCGCCGGCTAGACAGGGACCTCCGGCTGTGGCACCTCCACCGGCTCCTCCACCTGGTAGGCGCCAGAGTCAGCGCCCATCATCGAGCCAGAGGGAGGCGCGACCATGCCGGTGCGCCCAAGCAGATGACCCTCGGTGAGACGAGAGACGGCCCCGGCCTAATGAAGTGTCACGGGCGTAGCCGGTGGCACCACCTTCGTCGCATCCGCACCGGCCCCAGCTGGCGGAGCGGATGCCTCCTTAGGGGCTGGAGCCAGTGCGACCTCGGGCGTCGCAGCCGGTGCACTTCCCTCCCCGGCAGGTGGAGGGGCGGACATGGGGGCGACGGTCACAGAACGAGGTAAGGCCATCGCCTCGCTAAGGAAAAGACAAGGGTGAACAAAGCAAGCGTGAACCAATCAACGCAAGTATCAGGAGTCAAGAAGCACCTACCCGGTGACGCTCGGCATGGTGGCCATAGGTTTGGGGTGGCGGCTCTTCTTAGCGCCACCTCCAGTCGGCGCAGCACTGGTCGGGGCGGCACGTTTCCCCTGACCCTAGGCGTGGTGGCGTCAGCAAGATCCACATCCTCGCCATGCGTGGCTGTTCCAACACAAGAAAAACATCAGGTGGGTGGCTAGAGCGCAGCAGGAGCAAGGCAGGCAAGGACGAGGAAGAAACTCTCACTGGGTGGGAACTCGCAGCCCTCATCGGCCCGCATGGGGAACCAATCCGGCTCCACCGGCGGAGCCTTTGCGGGCTTGTGGTACGCGGCAAAGTTGGGGACCTCAGTGTCTCCCATGCCGTCCTCCGCTAGCTGCGCCATAAAAAGCTACTCAACAAGAGAAGATAAGAGGCACGAAACAGGAATCCCTCGGGAAAATCCACTAGGAAAAGAGAAGAAAAGGCACACCTTCAGCGGGAGCCAGCCGTGGTGGTACGACCAGCAGGAGAACTCCCAGTCCTCCTCTAGCGCCTCCTTGGAGATGGCAGCAAGCCACTCGCGGAGGGCCGCGTACAGCACGTCCAGCCGGGACACCCGGGTGGGGTCCAGATGGCTGGAGAGGTGGCACATCTTGTGCGACCGGTGCTGCAGTGGTAGCACACAGCTCGCCATCCAGGACAGCAAAATGTCCTGGGCGGTGAGCCGCTCCTTCTCCACTAGGACCTCCAGCCGGGCGGCCATCCGGTCAATATCACCCTGGCCGCCCAAGTGCTGGATGCTTCAGGCCTTCTGGGAGGAGGGGATGTTCGCGAAGACCGGAATCTTGATCTAGTCCACCTTGGTGTTGTTGCACACGTAGAAGTACAAGCACTACCAGAGCTTGATGGTGTCCGGAAGATCCAGGCGCGGCATCACCGCCGACGGCCGCGGATAGATGGCGCAGGAGCCCGTCTCCGCCAGCGGGCCGCCCTTGCCAACCACCTGAACCTTGAAGTGAAAAAACTTCAAGAAGTTTGCAGCGTCGGGGCGGACGCCGAGGTACGCCTCGCAGCAAGCCGCGTGATGCGATAGCATCGCCACGGTGTTGGCTCCGAGGTGGTGGAGTTGAAGGTCAAAGGAGACAAGCAGCTCTAGGACGAACCGGCTAAGCGGCAGCCCAAGGCCGCAAGCGAAGTGGGCGAGGAAGATGACGGCCTCACCAAGCTGAGGGTTGGGCACCCACTCGCCCTCCAGCGCAAGGCGGTGCTTCACCAACCGCTCCGATGGCAGGAACCTCCCCCGCCAGTACTTCCTCACCAATTCCTCGGTGACATAGGAGCCACACCACCCGCCGGTGACATCAGGCAACATGTTGTTCGGGAAGGTGGCCGTGATTGAAGTGCGGGGGCCCGTTGTTGCGGAAGAAAAGGAACAACGCCGGTTACCAAGAAGTAGCGCGCGCAGAGGAGCAATGGAGGGCTAGAGCGCGAAGGAGAGTAGGGGTAGCAGACAGGAAGATGAAGTAAAAAAACCGCTCCTTGGCGTCCCTATTTATCGAGCGCGCCAGTTACCCTCCCTTCGCGCCACGTGGCAGGCAACTGCCCCACTTCTCCATGATGGTTCGGGGCCGATCGCGTGCGCCAGCGTCACACGCACAGAAGATCCCGCAGGAGTTACCGCAGGAGGAAAACCACGCCCACGATCTCTAAGAAACCAAAATGATGAAAGCATGCGCGCACTTACCAAAAAACTGCCGCGGCAGAATAAGAAGTCCAACTGAAGCGACGCGCGCCAGAAATGGCAAGCGTGGCTGATGCAAGCAACGACGACAGCAAATTGGCGATCCCTCTCCCGGCCGAGTGTGGCAGCCGGTCAAGAAGATCACCGCTCACACCCTGTGGGTGGGGCCATCGGTCCCACAGCCGGTAGACCCCAGCCGGGAAACAAAAAAGAATCTCAAGCCGGTACAAGACAAAGACTACAAGATAAAGAAAAATGACAAAGCACCTGCACCATCAATCATTTCAAATGAGCACGCAAGAACTTCTCCACGAGGCCAAGTCCTGACGCGCTCGGGGACTAGTGCGGGGGGATAACCCCCGGGTAGGACAAGACGGGACCAACCGGCCGGCTCCAAGGAGCTCACGCCGTCTGGACCCAGACCAAGGAACCACAGCCAAGTGGAATCCCCACCCGGTCCACATCCAAGTTTCCCTAGCTGGCCCGTCTAGTCGGGTAGCCAGAAGAACCGGCTGGGAGGCCGCTCCTAGCCAGCCGCCTCGGATCCGCTGGCGGTAGTACGGTGGGAATGACACTCCCCACTGAGCGCACCTTTGACCGGACAGGCTAGCTAGCATGGCCGGGGCTATCGGACAACTGTGCCAAAGTTGGAGGCTGATGAGCAAAGCAAGGGCTGACGAGGAAAGCTCGGGCTTACGCATAAAGAGTCGGCTGACGGATAAAGAGCCGACTGACGAGTAAAGCAGGGGCGCTGGACACTGTAGCATAGTTCTCCCCTGTACTGGAGGCTTGACTAGACCCGGGCCTACAGTTTCGCCATGTCCAGCTGGCCCACTTTGTAAGGCCTAGATCCAAATAGTAAACCCTAGAACCTATCTTGTAAACTGCCTCCTCAACCAGTATATAAGGGGAGGTAGTGCCAGGGTTCTAGGTAGACAATTACAAGCTAGAAGTTATCCACATTGGACAAGTTCAGTAGCTCCTTCTTCTCCTTCTAGCAAGGAGTAGCTAAGAAAACAGCTCAAGGAGCATCTGTATTGGGCATTCGCCCCCTTTGATAGTAGATCCTTGCAGGAGTAGGAGTTTTACCTCGCCAAGAGGGCTCCGAACCTGGGTACACCATTGTGTTTGCAGTATCTGTTCCCAACCTGTTGCGAGTAGCCACCGATAGCATCCTGATTGTCCCCCTCAAGCCATCCCCTATGGTACTGCCGTGTTCCACACCACGACAATCACCGAAAAATAATAGAGAGAAAATCAAAAGGGTTTCGGTAAGTCCGGAGGATGTATGGAGTGGAGATGGAAGGTGTTCCATAACCACGGAGATTGAATAATATATGAATGAATGTTAAATATTGATTTAATCATTTATTCATAATTATTTAATAAAAGAGAAAATCATTTAAATGGTCAAAGGGCTTAATGGGCTAATTCCTGGAGGGGAAAGGGCCCAAGAGGGACCATACCCCTAGGAGAGGCCTAGGGGGTGGCCGGCTGCCCTAGTGGGCCTGCCCCACGTGGGGCCCATGGGTGGGGGCTGGCTGGCGCGCCTCCCCACCTCTCCCTCTCCTTTAGTCCCACCCCGGGACTTTGAGGGAGGTAGTACCTCCCCTCCCCCTATATATAGTGGGGGTATTTGGCCAGATAAATACAAACAATATTCAATAGAGGTTTCCTCACTTTTGGGGCGACCTCCAATTGATATTCTCTCTCTCTCATGACCGTGGTCCCAAGTTCGGACTGCGCGAATGAGAGACATCTTCACCGCGGAGCGCCGTCGCGCTGCGGGATTCGGATCCAGGAGCTCTACTTCCGCAACTGCTGCTAGATCAGGGAAGCGGGAGTCATCGTCAGGCACCGTACATGTGTAACTCCCCGTGAGGTGTCACACTTGAGGCACTCAAGTCATTGGAGCCGCTGGAGCGCAAGGACTTCATCACGACCTTATGGTCGGCTTCGGCTCGTCTACATCAACCATGCTCTCCTGAGCATTGACAATGCTTTTCGGTCTTTAAGGGCAAGTTTGTGAAAAGCCCCTCCCGTTACTACATTACTAATAGATAGGCCCTGGCAACATTAGGGGTTCAGGGGCGTAGGGCAAAAATTATTGTTTTCATACGCGGAACCCCTACAATGGTATTAGAGCTAGATCTATGCGTAGTAATGCTAGTACGAGTAGAACACACGAGATGTAGCGTGTGGGCGTTGATCTTTTAGTTGTTACCCTCCCACGTGTACTTGTGTATACCGCAGCTATGCTTGATGAAGCGGCCCCCAACCAACTTTACGCGTTCATTCGTGAGACTGGTCCACGCTTGACATATGGCTTGTACCATATAAAGTGGCTTAGGGGGTGTCTGTCTCTCTCGCATTAGTCTGTATGCCATTTGCAACGGAGGGCCCTGAAAGGGGTGTAGTAGAGACAACTACTTTATCAGTGTTGTGCTGAAAGTTTGTAGATAATAACGGTTCTTATGTGAAAGATCATTCAGCCACGTAAAACATGCAAAGATAAAGTAGAGGCGTCTAACTTTGTTTTGCAGGGGGCGTTGCTTTGCGATATGGTTGTGGCAAAGGTAAAGTGATTACCTTATGTTACATAGTACTAGATAGTCACGGAGGTGACGGACTACCACGCCGGAAAGACACCGGTACCCTGGTGTCTACGGCGCCGGAACCCTGGCGTCGGAATCTGGTGACGACAGATGGAGATCACGACGTGAAGGACCATATCACATCACATTTACATTCAATGTTATTGTTTGTATATCTTATTGTGTGCTACTATTAGATACTCGACGGTAGCCTAATAAGATGATCCATGTTAAAATTACCAATGATTGTGTTTCCCCTTAGTGTGCACCACCAAGAAAGTTCTTCGGTATGAGGCGACCCGCGGTGAGAGGGTGTCAGACATATCTACGTTCGCATACAGTGGGTGTAAGCCATGTTGCATAGTGGATACACTAAGGTTGAGTTGGTGAGCCTAGCATGTGTAGACATGGCCTCAGAACACGGATGGTCGAAAGATCAAGCATGAGTCGCATGAATGATGTGACCGACGTTTAACGTCCACCCTAGAACCCACATTGATGGTCGTGACGATCGGGGGAGATGTGGGGAAAAGGGGTCGTGTTATCACTAGGAACCCTTCATGGGATAGGTCTTTCGGAGTGGACTTATTATTAACTTGTTTAATTATAAACTTACTCTAAATTCCTTTTGCAATTATAAATGTAGAAAAGGTTCTCCCTGATGCCACCTTTCCTGTTGACGATTGATTGGTTAGAAGGAGAGAAGCTCAGGCTAGACGGATCAAACTTCTCTATGTAGGTTGCGCGTCTCCACGTTCTCCTTAGCAAGAATGATGTGGTCGACTACATACTCGACGTGATGGATTTGGATCAGCCCATTAACCTAGAGACCCCAGAGCAGCGGGAAGACCGCTATTACCGTCGGGAGATGGCCTCGTTCATTCCTGTTATAATGCGTTTCGGAATGGTGGATGAGTTGTGGCCTGTCGTGGGTAATGTCAACCCTCGTACAGTAATGCTACAGCTTAGGGAACATTTCGTGGAACAAGCATGCATATGGGAGAATGAGCTGATGGGATACTTCCTCTCCATTAAGATGGAGGAGAACTCATCGTTTGATGACCACTTGGAGCACATGCATGATGCGTACATGAAGCCCGCATACTTCCTAGATAGCTAGATGACGGGATCTTTTGCAAATGGCATTGTGTTGTGGTCGCTGCCAGCAAGCTACCAAGCACAAGTCAGGACTTGCATTATGAGAGGCGACACGGAAACACTGGATTTCCTCAGATTCATATCACATCTCAGGAATGTGATGGTTGAACCTGTTGTCGCTGAGGTCATTAATGACAAAGGTATATATTTGATATACAATTTTATAAATGTTATAATCTTGCAAACACATTTGCAGTGTTAAGTATATTTGGTACTTGTTCTGTTTTACTAAAAACAGGTCCTTCTACATGAGAGGTGCTTGCTGGAGAGGAGGTGACCTTGCGTGTTGATGGCGAGCATGATGATGATGGCCAACGACACACTCCCTCAACATTTATCACTTAGTTTATGTTTTAAGATGATTATTGTAATCAAAAGATTGTGAACTTCTTTAGTGTGTCTCACATTTTGTGAGATGGTTATTCATATCAGTTTGTAACAAAAAGTTGTTCCACTTTTATGAATGATTTCTATTTGTGTTCATATCTTGTTTGATTATGTGTGAATTATCCTAGTTTTGAAACTAATTGATAATACATGAACATTCGTAACATATTGAAATCCCTTAAAATACCCAACTTAATGATATGTTCATTAATGAATGAAACCATTGTTTAAATTCAAAGTTATGTGATAATACGTGAAAGTCATTTGATTTCTTGTCACATATGAATCATGCCTAAGTTCGGCAAAATAACTTGAACACCGTGTATTACTTGAATACAAAGTGTTTTAATGAATTGTTGAAAGTAAATACCTATTCGATGTATTATGTTTTAACAAAATGGTAATTATCATTATATGATTGTTTGAATGTGTAAATAAGTTTACCAAAGGAAACATGAGTATGAAATTATTTGATATGATCAAAGTGTTTCATCAACAAAGGGTATTAAAGATAAAAGAGAATCTAATTACTATGATTTGATCAATAGTAATGAAATTTGACATTATAAGAATGGCATAAAGAAGAAATTATGGAACGCAAAGCGTTTTGAAATGTCAAAATGCAAAGCATCACAATGTGATATTAGATATCAAAGTGGGTGAATAGATGGCGCCAAATAAATTGTTGTAGTATAGATGTAGAGACCATTAGTTAGAAGTAGTTAGCACTCAATTAGAATATATAGTGAACCATTTGAATTCGTTAAAGCGGCTCCATATCTGGTATGGATCGTCCTGAAAGTTTTGGGGTTATTCGATATAACAAAAACAATAGCAAATAAGTCCTTGTAGAGTATTCATTTGGACTTTGAATACGAAATCCATAGCTAAAACCAAAAGAGAAGCAAAACTTCTATTGCTTTGTTTTTGGTATATTTTCGAGAAAGTTCACATTTAGTGATATTTCTCGATTATGAAGCAAATGGAAGATAGTGAAAAACACGATGAGGTTTCAAAACCCTACATCAGAGTGTTGAGAAGCGCAATGGAAAATGTTCCTAAACGATTCTCTTCACAAAGGAAAGAATCAATGATAATGATCATTGTGTTTTCCCCACTAGTGTTTTCACTACATGAAGTAGGATTCAAATTGTAACCCATATCTTGTATGGAGACATTTGTGAATCATTTGTAGTGATTACCAGAATATGACATACCTACGAACTCCTAAGGAAATAATGGTAAACTAGAATCATGAGAAATCCTAAAAGCAAAATTCACTTGAGATTAGAAAGCAATTTGTTGCTGAATCTCACAAGTAAAATGGGTTACTTGGTTTTCCCAAATGACTGCAAAGCCATAGTGGAAAAGGGGGTGAATGAAAAAAGCACAATTTTTCAAGTATTGGATGAATTCAAATGAATTTGATTCAAGTGTGCTAAATGTCTAGTGGATTTAAAACTAGTAAAAGTACTAATATCTCATAGTAAATCTCCAAGTTTGATATTTGATCAAAGGATTTTGAAGTTGTTCAAAATAGTGAGTGGTATGCAATTGCATAAAATTGAGTGGGAGCTATAAAAGTCTTCCTAAAACAATAGGTGAGTGACATATTTTTGAGTGGGAGCAATATAAGTCTCAAATTCAAATATGTAGGAACATAGTTTGAGTAAGAGTAATGACTCATACCCAAATATGTTGGGAACATATTTTGAGTGGGAGTGATACGTCCATTTTGCATCACTATTCTATATCATAATTTACTTTTATTCATTGATATATTTCATATTAAGAGATGATACTTATGTTATTTCATCTGTTTTTGCATGGTTGATGACTTTTGGAGCATGGACCACTGCAGTCAGGATTCTGATGGAAAAGGTGCTGTTTGGAGGCAAAATTCGCGAAGATCAAAAAATCCGGGAAAATACATGGAAAATTCTATTTTTTCCAGAAGACGAAGATTGCTAGAAGGGAAGTGGAGATGAGCCACAGGGGGCACACCACCCCCTCGCGCAGGCAGCCCTAGGCCGCGTCACCAGGTGGTGTGGCCACCCTGACACACTCTAGGCTCTCCCCTCTGGCGTGTATTATCCTCCCGAAACCCTAAGACTCGGGGAGCGACGAAAAAAAGATTCCGCTGCCTCTACGGGGCAGAAAACACCGAGAGAGAAAGACCTCTCCCGCAGACAGAATTCTGCCAGGGGAATTCCTTCCGGAGAGGGGAGATCGTCGCCATCAACACCACCATCAAGATGGACTTCATTGGGATCATCATCAGCATCATCACCACCATCATCTCCACCAGCACCATCATCACCACTTCATACTGCTGTAACAATTGGGTTGAATCTTGCATAGTTCTTAGGGGAAACTTTCCCGATGTTGATTACTCCTTGTAGTTGATGCTATTGAGTGAACCATTGAATTATCATTTATGTTCAGATTGTTACATATCATTATATCATCTCTGATCTTGATCCATATGATGTCTTGTGAGTAGTTTGTTTTGTTCTTGAGGACATGGGAGAAGTCATGTTGTTAGTAGTGGAATTGTGTTGAGAAAGATTCAATGGTGTGATATTTAAGTTGTGGTTTATTTCTTCTAGTGGTGTCATGTGAAGGTCGACTACATGACACTTCACCTATATGGGCCTAGGGGAATGCATTGTGTATTTGGCTACTAATCGTAGGGGTTGCCAGAGTGACAGAAACCTGAACCCCCGTTAGGAAACCTTTGCACAAGGGACGTCAGGGTCTTAGAGTTTAAAGTTGTGGTTAGGTTTCTACCTTAATTACTTTCTTGTACTTGGGGATGCTTGCAAGGGGTATAATTACAAGTATGTATTAGTCCTAGGAAGGTCGGTACATTATCACAGGTTCACCCACACAACACTTAGCAAACTAAAGAAGATTAATCAACTATATGAAACGAAAGCACTTGACGATATTCCCATGTGTCCTCGAGAACGTTTGTTCATCTTAAGTAATACAACCGGCTTGTCCTTTGCTAAAGAAAGGTTGGGCCACTTGCTGCATTTATTCTTATTATCTTTTATTTACTCGTACTTTATTTACCTGCATTATCAAAAAACCCTAAAAATCCGTTTGCTAAGTATTTACAGAGAATTCCTGCTCCAAGCCATTCGCCAACACCTTCTGCTCCTCGTTGGGTTCGACACTCTTACTTATCGAAAATACTGCGATACACCCCCTATACTTGTGGGTCATCAAGACTATTTTCTAGCGCCATTGTCGGGGAGTGAAGCGCTATTGGAGAGTGGAACTGGTAAAGGAAACTTCTACGGTGAGTATTGTTTACTACTGTTAGTTGCTTTATTTCAACATGGATAATTCGCTGAGTTTCTTATTTCGTAATGCTACTACCACTTCTAAGGTAGTAGATGAACCACCACCTACTGAGAATGATACTTTTAAAATACCTACAAGAATTATTGATCGTGTTATGGATAACTATTATGTTGGAGATGGAACTGTCCATCCCGATGATCATTTGCTCTTTATACACGAATTATGCGGGTTGTTCAAGTGTGCAGGTATTCCAACAGATCAAGTCAAGAGTAAGTTATTCTCATTATCATTGAAAGGAAGAGCTGAGGAATGGTATAAGCTGATGAAGAATGGCCAATCTCTTGAATGGGAGAAACTAGTACCTCTTTTTTTTCTAAATTTTATCCTCCTAGTGAGATTCATAAAGATCGGAATCAAATATACAAGGTTTGGCCTCTTGATGGAGAGAGTATAGCTCAAGCTTAGGGGAGATTGAAGTTACTAATGCTCAAATGTCCTATTCATGATCTCCCCAACAATATTATTATCAATAAGTTTTATGCAAGGCTTTCTCTTCATGATAAGGATTTATTGGATGCTTCTTGTGTTGGATCATTCACACGCATGGAATAAGAAGCTAAATGGGATCTTATAGACCGTATTCAAGACAATGTTTAAGCATGGGAGAATGACAAAGGAAGAAAGTCAGGTATAAATTATGATTATGAATGCATTGAATCTTTTATGGGAACTGATGACTTTCAAAATATTAAAAATGCTTATGTTCTAGACTCTCAAGCTATTGCAACTTATTTTAAGGCTTTTTCTTCCTATATTGAAGTGCCTAAAAAGAAATGGAATATGTATCATGCACCTTATAAAGACATTGTTAAGTGTGTTCCTGCAAAAAATACTGAAGTTTATACTGCTAATCATGTTTTACCTGACCTTACATTGAGAAAATGCCTTTCCCAGTTAAGATAAAGGAACATTCTATGATAGCTAGTGTGGTTAATGAAGGTACAAATAAAGCTGTTGAACCTGATAAACAAATGGATGATGAACCTATAATAGCAAATGTGAAAGATTTTGTCGCTAAATATGTAGAAGATGGACACACTATCCTCTGTAAGGATATCCCTAATACTGTTTCACAAAGTAGTGTTATGAGAGCTAGTGTTCCAATGTTTTCTGTTAGGATAAGTGATCATTACTACAATTGTTCTTGTGATAGTTATATCATTAAGTTTACGCATGATACTAAAAGTTATTATGAGAGAGGGAAGATTGTTCTTATGCACCTCAATAATATCAAGTTTCCTCGTTTTATGCTTAAAGTCTTTATGTTGCACTTGTTTTGCCTTCCTATGCTTGTAGCCTCTGGTTTCAACAACTTGATCGTTTACAAAATTCCCTTGCATAGGAAGTGGGTTAGACTTAAACATGTCTTTTTTTTCTCGATGCTCTGTTTTACTTCAATTCATATCTTATGTGAGCACCATTGAAATTATGATGCCCATCTTAATGGCTATAAAGAAAGAGCTTTTTGGGAGACAATCCAATATATTCTTGATTTTAGTTTGTTTTTGTTTATTTGAGTCTTGGAAGTTATTCTTCAGTAATAACCTATCCCTACCCTTTTTGTTTGGCTTTTGTGTCACGATCAACCTCTAATGAGAGAGAAGTAAGATTTGGGGAAGTTGTTGTCCCGAAACAGATTTTTGTACTTCACCGTAAAAATTCATGAGAGATCTCTATATGTCGGATTGAGCTGTAATTTTTTGTGCTTCTGCCCCAGGTTGTTATTTAACTTTCGTTAGTTTTGCCATTTCTTATTTGAGCAACCGAAAATTTTCGGATAGATTGATCTTTACCTACTAGTCTGTTTTGACAGATTTAGCCACTCTTGCATTTGCTTCTTTATATCGATTTCCTTTTTGAATTCTTTTTTTGGGTTTTCGGAAGGAGTTGCTACAATATCTTATGATTTGATGGATTTCAGTTGAAATTGGACCTAAAAGGTTTATTACCTCACTTACACTAATGTTGCTAATGAGAATTGTGTAAAGTTTTGTGTGAAAGAAATTTTCAGGTTAGTGGAGAAAATGGTGTAATAAGATAGTGAAAGGTTTCATGACTCGAAAAATATGTGTATGAAGATGAAGATATTGATGTTATTCAAGCGGTGACTCCATAAGAATCTGCTAAATGCCAAATTCAGAGACCTGCAGAGTCTGTTTTCGAATAGGTAACAGTTCTGGTAAGAAAAGTTCCGCGAAAATTCTATCCAGTTATATTTTTGCAGTTTTTATCCAACAAGGAAAGCTATGAAGCGAAAGAGGGACGGAAACGGATCCAGGGTGGCTGACACCACCCCCTAGCGTGGGCCCCTTGGCCGCGCCAGCAGGTGGTGTGGCTGCCCCGGACTCTATCTCCGACCCGTTTTCTCCCAGTACCTTCCTTTTGTTGTAAAACTTCGTAATATATAATCCCCCGGATACCCAGAGGTTCGTATATCGTGTTCTTGTCGTGTTTTCGTTTCGAGCTATTTCAGCCAGGAACTATTCTTAAAGTTTAGAAGCACAATGGTCTCCGCCAAGGATAAGGGAAAGGAGCCTATGGAGGAGGATCATCAAGTCCCTGGCCAGGAGAAGGAGATCAAGAGTGAATATGAAGATGAGGCAAAGGAAAGCCAGCATCCGCACACCGGCACTACCATTTCAAGCAATGGAGTGTTGGCAAACCTTGCCAAGATCAAAAGGACTGCACGGATGTCAACTGGAGGGAAGCCTCCGCGTCACTGTTTGGCTCCACGGTCACTTCCTCCACGCACCAAGAATCCCTTCCATACTGTTATCCATGAGCATCAGTTTAGAATATGCTCAAGGAGAAACTACCCTCCAATAGGGATATGCCTCATTCTAACCATGCAGGAAAAGAAGACTTCAAGGAGGAAGAGTGGGGAAAGAATCGCAAGAGCTGGAATTCGCAACCCGACATGATCATGAGCCGCATTGAGCAAAACTCGGAGTTGATTCGTACTCTCACCTTCGAGATTGAGGACTTGGGGAAACTAATCAAAAAGCTCATCGAGAGAATACCACCACCACCAAAGGAGTAATTCGTCATCAGGTTTTGGCATCCCCTTGGTTTGTTCCAAGCTTGGGGGAGTGCCACGGTATCATATCACTATATTCTATCTTTTTACCTTTTTAGTAGAGTCATATCATGAATAGAGAATTTATCATGTAGGATGGTTTGTATTATGGAAGTGTCCCCCCTCTCGTTAGATATCTATGTATCCATTGGTGTGAGTTGTCGTTATGGAATATTAATGAGAAGTTCTATCATTTACTCTTTTGCATATCTTATATTAGTTTTCAATTTATGGTTATATGATTGATCTTGTCGTTAGTATTGGTATCACTTTGGGATCATTGAGTTAATTTAGTTGGTTTTGGCAAACCTGGCTTGGTCAGTAGCAACACTATTTTGAGAATTGAATAAAAATATAAAAGAACTCTTAAAGAAATATAATTTCATCATCTTTATTTCTTGATTTGCTCATAAGTTTTGTATTCTCTAGTTAAGATCTTTTGTGCTTCCAAGAAAGATTGCATGTTTGTTTTTATCACTTGTATGTTTGTTTGTTTCCTTAAACTCTTATGCTTGCTACCCAACCTTGCTAGCCAAAAACCTGTACTGAGAGGGAATGCTTCTCATGCATGCAATTCTTAAACCAAAACCCATGCCATTTGTGTCCACCATACCTACCCACTAGCACTATTGCTATTCCAAGTAAATTCATGTTTTTATCTACCTTCCGAATTAAACTTGTTATGTGAAAATTAGTGATTAAAGCTCTCATGAACTTGATGGCACACTTTACTTTCTTGCATTTAATAAACTTGAACCATTATGCCCATCTATGCTGCGTATATGCTTGCGCTTTGTAAGTTGTAAATTAGCAGAACCATGTTGTCATGGGAACGCTTTCAACATTGCACTGGTAATTTGTACCTAGTTGATATCATGCTCTTTTGCCTATGGATATCGTCAGTGTGAAATGAAGGGGGAGCTTGTAAGTCCATGGAGTTATGTATGTGTGTTAGAGAAACGCCTGGGCCACCGATCTAATCCGTGCCTAATCATGGTGGAAACCTGCAGTGTAACCATAATGAGCATCTATGAAGAATTCTTCTTATAAAAAATAGATAGAGATTGAGAAAAAGAAAAAAAAAGATGAGAAAAGAGAGAAAAAGCACCATATTCCCATGGTAAATAAGAGGATTGCTAAGATGCTCGTTGTCTGCTTGCCTTGTCATTTTGATAAGGGGATTCTTCTGTATCATCGGGCAAGGGTTACCCCGTTGGTGGTTCTCTATCATACACATGTACTTACTATGACAAGAACTTACTGGTAACTAAACTTGAGTAGCATGATGAGCGACCCTCGTATTCAAGGGACATGAGATTTTCAACTTGCAACTTGTCAAGCATATCCTCATATTTGATCACTTTAACCTTAATCACCTAAAGATGCCTATGATAGGGGTAATGGGAGTTGAAAGCTAATAAGTATCATAATTTTTGGAAGCTCTTTATGAAACTTTAAATCCCTGTTTCACTCTGCGGAGGGCCTATCTTTTACTTTTTAGTTGAGTTAGTAAACCTATTCCCCTCTATCTCAGCAAGCATTTTGAGTTGTTGTGTTTCATTCATTCATATGATGATTTATTCAATCATGTTTCTTATGTTCCTTGTTTTGCATATTTGCTCTTATCTTAGTGTTTACTACTTTGAAAGTTATCATTGAAAACCCTTTATGTGTGAACTCCTGCAAATTGTCAACTATTCTTCGACCAAGAGCTAAGTTTGCCATTACCAACTATGATTTACTTTATGTATCTTTATTGTGCTTCCTTTACTTATTGCAAGTTAAGTTATATAATAGTGAGTTGTTTTCTATTATGATTTATGTATTGATGAATGTGATGCTTCTTGTCCGTATTCTTTTATCGACTCGTCACTCCATAAACCCGAGGTCATGTTTATTGAGATCAGCTATCTCTTAGGGACAAGCGAAGTCTAAGCTTGGGGGGAGTTGATACGTCCATTTTGCATCACTATTCTATATCATAATTTACTGTTATTCATTGATGTATTTCATATTAAGAGATGATACTTATGTTATTTCATCTGTTATTGCATGGTTGATGACTTTTGGAGCATGGACCGCTGTAGTCAGGATTCTGATGGAAAAGGTGCTGTTTGGAGGCAAAATTCGCGAAGATCAGAAAATCCAGGAAAATACATGGAAAATTCTATTTTTCTAGAAGACGAAGATTGCCAGAAGGGGAAGTGGAGATGGGCCACAGGGGGCCCACACCACCCCTGGCGCGGGTAGCCCTAGGCCGCGCCACCAGGTGGTGTGGCCACCCTGGCCCACTCTAGGCTCTCCCCTCTGGCGTATATTATCCTCCCGAAACCCAAAGACTCGGGGAGCGACCACAAAAAGATTATGCCGCCTCTACGGGGCAAAAAACATCGAGAGAGAAAGATCTCTCCGCAGATAGAATTATGCCGGGGGAATTCCTTCCCGGAGAGGGGATATTGTCGCCATCAACACCACCATCAAGCTAGACTTCATCGGGATCATCATCATCACCACCACTATCATCTCCACCAGCACCATCATCACCACTTCATACCATTGTAACAATTGGGTTGAATCTTGCATAGTTCTTAGGGGAAACTTTCCTGGTGTTGATTACTCCTTGTAGTTGATGATATTGAGTGAACCATTGAATTGTCGTTTATGTTCAGATTGTTACATATCATCCTGATATTGATCCATATGATGTCTTGTGAGTAGTTCGTTTTGTTCTTGAGGACATGGGAGAAGTCATGTTGTTAGTAGTGGAATTGTGTTGAGGAAGATTCAATGGTGTGATATTTAAGTTGTGGTGTATTTCTTCTAGTGGTGTCATGTGAACGTCGACTACATGACACTTCACCTATATGGGCCTAGGGGAATGCATTGTGTATTTGACTAGTAATCGTAGGGGTTGCCAGAGTGACAGAAACATGAACCCCCGTTAGGAAACAGTTGCACAAGGGACGTCAGGGTCTTAGAGTTTAAAGTTGTGGTTAGGTTTCTACCTTAATTACTTTCTTGTACTTGCGGATGCTTGCAAGGGGTATAATCACAAGTATGTATTAAACCTAGGAAGGTCGGTACATTAGCACAGGTTCACCCATACAACACTTAGCAAACTAAAGAAGATTAATCAACTACATGAAGCGAAAGCACTTGACGATATTCCCATGTGTCCTCGAGAACGTTTGGTCATCTTAAGTAATACAACCGGCTTGTCCTTTGCTAAAGAAAGGATTGGGCCACTTGCTGCATTTATTCTTATTGTCTTTTATTTACTTGTACTTTATTTACCTGCATTATCAAAAAAAAACCTAAAAATTCATTTGCTAAGTATTTACAGAGAATTCCTGCTCCAAGCCATTCGCCAACACCTTCTGCTCCTCGTTGGGTTCGACACTCTTACTTATCGAAAATACTGCGATACACCCCCTATACTTGTGCGTCATCAAGGAGCTTATAGGAGTGATTCTCAAGTGTGTTAAGAATAAAAGCGCAAGTATAAATAATGATTTATAAGGTGTAGAAGTTAATAATAAGTGTATTATGATATTATGTAGTATTCCTTAAGGGATTATGAAAAGGTTTTCAGAATAAAAGTTAATTAAGGAACTGGTCCTTAATAACACAAATTAGGAATAGGATTAAGTTTAACATCAATGGTTGAAAGAAAGAAAAGGATGATCATCATCCACTATGTTAAGACATAGGGTCTATCTTAGAAAACCATGATGATAACTTAACATAATATATGATCCAATAAGGAACGTTTAAAAGTGATTAAGTTTGAATCACGGAACATTGAGCTAGGTTTGTCCGTAGTGTCTAATAGAGAACCGTAGACATATTTTCCAAATCCATAAAGGATGACATATCTTAAAGCATAAAGAGTTATGTTATAAGGGAATATGTTGGAAACTCCCGTAATACCAATTAGAGTCAGGTAGGAAGCGAGGTGAATAAAACATCAAAAGTTGCACAGGATGCACTCGTGTTTCGATGAATACATTTATAATAATAGATAAGGGTACCTAATACGTCCATTTTGCATCACAATTCTATGTCTTAATTCACTATTATTCATTAATATATTTCGTATTGAGAGGTGATGCTTATGTTATTTCATCTGTTTTTTTGCATGGTTGATGACTTTTGGAGCATGGATCGCTGCAGTCAGGATTCTGATGGAAAAGGTGCTGTTTGGAGGCAAAATTCGCGAAGATCAGAAAATCCGGGAAAATATATGGAAAATTCTATTTTTCCAGAAGACTCAAGATGCCAGAAGATGGAGTGGAGGTGGGCCACAGGGGACCCACACCACCCCATGGCGCGGGCAAGCCTAGGCCGCGCCAGGGAGTGGTGTGGCCGCCCTGGCCCACTCCAGCCTCTCCCCTCTAGCGTATATCATCCTCCCGAAACCCTAAGACTCGAGGAGCGACCACAGAAAGATTTCGCACCTCTGCAGGGCGGAAAACACCTAGAGAGAAAGATCTCTCCAGCAGACAGATTTCTGCCGGGGGAATTCCTTCACGGAGGAGGGAGATCGTCGCCATCAACACCACCATCAAGCTGGACTTCATCGGGATCATCATCATCATCACCACCATCATCAGCAGCAGCACCCTCATCACCATCTCCATATTGCTGTAACAATTGCGTTGAATCTTGCATAGTTCATATGAGAAACTTTCCCGGTGTTGATTACTCTTTGTAGTTGATGCTATTGAGTGAACCATTGAATTATTGTTTATGTTCAGATTGTTATACATCATTATTCCATCTCTGATCATGATCCATATGATGTCTTGTGAGTAGTTCGTTTTGTTCTTGAGGACATGGGAGAAGTCTTGTTGTTAGTAGTGGAGTTGCGTTGAGAAAGATTCAATAGATTGTTATTTAAGTTGTGGTGTACTTCTTCTAGTGGTGTCATGTGAACATCGACTACATGACACTCCACCTATATGGGCCTAGGGGAATGCATTGTGTATTTGGATACTAATCGTAGGAGTTGCCGGAGTGACAGAAACCTAAACCCCCGTTAGGAAACCATTGTACAAGGGACGTAAGGGTCTTAGAGTTTAAAGTTGTGGTTAGGTTTCTACCTTAATTACTTTCTTGTACTTACGGATGTTTGCAAGGGGGTGTAATCACAAGTATGTATTAAGTCTTGGATGGGACGGTACATTAGCACAAGTTCACCCACACAACACTTAGCAAGCTAAAGAAGATTAATCGACTATATGAAGCGAAAGCACTTGACAGTCTTCCCATGTGTCCTCGAAAACGTTTGGTCATCTATAGAAATACAACCGGCTTGTCCTTTGCTGCATAAAGGATTGGGCCACTTGCTGCATTCATTCTTACTGTCTTTTATTTACTCGTACTTTGTTTACTTGCTTTATCGAAAACCCCTAAAAATCCGTTTGCTAAGTATTTGCACAGAATTCATGATCCATACCACTCGCCAGCACCTTCTGCTCCTCGTTGGGTTCGACACTCTTACTTATCGAAAATACTGCGATACACCCCCTATACTTGTGGGTCATCAAGACTATTTTCTGGCGCCGTTGCCGGGGAGTGAAGCGCTATTGGAGAGTGGAACTGGTAAAGGAAACTTCTACTGTGAGTATTGTTTACTTCTGCTAGTTGCTTTATTTTTGTTATGGATAGTTCGTTGAGTTTCTCATTTGGTAATGCTACTACCACTGCTAAGGTAGTAGATAAGCCACCACCTGCTGAGAAAGATGTTTTCGAAGTACCTACAAGAATTATTGATCGTGTTATGGATAACTACTATGTTAGGGATGGAACTGTCCATCTCGGTGATCATTTACACTTTATACACGAATTATGCGGGCTGTTCAAGTGTGCAGGTATTACTACATATCAAGTTAAGAAGAAGTTATTCTCATTATCACTGAAAGGAAGAGCTGAGGAATGGTATAAGCTACTGAAGAATGGTCAAGCTCTGGAATGGGAGGAAATAGTGCCTCTCTTTTATTCAAAGTTTTATCCTCCTAGTGAAATTCATAAAGATCGGAATCAAATATACAACTTTTGGCCTCTTGATGGAGAGAGTACTGCTCAAGCTTGGGGGAGATTGAAGTTACTAATGCTCAAATGTCCCATTCATGAGCTCCCCAACAATATTATTATCAATAACTTTTATGCAAGGCTCCCACTACATGATAAAGATTTATTGGATGCTTCTTGTGCTAGATCATTCACTCGTATGGAAGAAGTTAAATGGGACCTTCTGGACCGTATTCAAGACAATGCTAAAGCTTGGGAGAACGACAAAGGTAGAAAGTCAGGTATAAATTATGATTATGAATGCATTGAATCTTTTATGGGAACTGGTGACTTTCAAAATATTAGTAATATTTATGGTCTTGATTTGCAAGTTATTACGAATTGCTTTAGAGCTTTTGCTTCCTATATTGAAATTCCAAAAAGGGGATGGAACAAGTACCATGCACCTTACAAAGATATTGTAGATTATGCTCCTATTGGAAGTGGTGAGTATTGCATTATTGATCCCATCTTACCCGAGCCTTATATCGAGAAGATTCCCTTTCCCGAAAAGGTGAAGGACCATCCTATGATAACTAATGTAATCACCAAAAGTGAAAAAAGAACTGTAAAACCTGATGAACAAATAAACATTGAACCTGTGGTAGCAATTGTGAAAGACCTTGTCACTAAAAGTGTAGAAGATGGGCACATAGTCTTTTGTGAGGATGCTTCTAATATTGTTTCACATCCCAATAAGTCTAAAAAGGCTAGTGTTCCTGTGCTTTCTGTTAGAATAGGTGATCATTGCTATTATGGTTTATGTGATATTGGTGCAAGTTCTAGTGTTATTCCTTATGAGCTTTACAGAGAAATTATGCATGAAATCAGTCCTTGCGAGTTGGAGGAGATTTATGTGGTTATTCACCTTGCTAATAGAGAGACCATCTCTCCAATTGGTATTATGCGAGACATGGAAGTTCTTTGTGGTAAGATTAAGTACCCTGCTGATTTTCTAGTACTTGGTTCAGCCGCTAGTAAAACTTATCCTATCATTTTTGATAGACCTTTCTTGAGTACTTGTGGAGCTATTATTGATTGCAAGAGGGAGAAAATCTTGACTAAGTTTGATGGGGAATCCTATGAGTTTAATTTTTCGAAATTTTCTAAAGAACCTTGTGAAGAGGAAACCCATAATGAGGATTTTAGGGTTGAACAACTTGCTTCTATTTCTCTTGCACCTAACAATGCTTTGCAACAATTTATGGAGGAACATGAAAGTGAAATCTTCATGGAAGAAAGAAATGAGGTTGACATGATTCTCTGTGATCAACCAGTGATGCTTAAGCATGACTTGCCTGTAGAAGACTTGGGTACCACGATGCCACCTAAAAAGGATCCGGTCTTCGATCTAAAACCTCTCCCTAATGATCTTAAATATGCTTTTATTGATGATAAAAAGATATATCCTGTTATTATTAGCGCTAAACTTTCAGGGGAGGAAGAAGAAAGATTATTGGAAGTTCTGAAGAAACACCGAGGAGCTATCGGCTATACTCTGGATGATTTGAAAGGGATTTCACCTACTATATGTCAGCATTCTATCAACATAGAACCAGATGCGAAGCTAGTAGTGGAGCACCAACGACGTTTAAATCCTAAGATGAAGGAACTGGTAAGGAATGAGGTATTGAAACTCCTTGATGCTGGTATTATTTACCCTATTGCTGATAGTGAATGGGTTAGTCCTATTCATTGTGTTCCTAAAAAGGGAGGTATTACCGTTGTCCCTAATGATAATGATGAACTTATTCCTCAAAGAATAGTGGTAGGCTATAGGATGTGCATCGATTTTAGGAAAGTCAGTAAAGTCACTAAGAAAGATCACTACCCGCTTCCTTTTATTGATCAAATGTTGCAAAGGTTGTCTAAAAAGACCCATTTTTGTTTTCTTGATGGTTATTCTGGTTTCTCTCAAATTGCTGTCAAACAACAAGATCAAGAAAAAACTACTTTTACTTGCCCTTATGGAACTTATGCTTATAGACATATGCCTTTTGGTTTATGTAATGCTCCTGCTACTTTCCAAAGGTGCATGTCTGCTATCTTTCATGGCTTTTGTGAGGAAATTGTAGAAGTGTTCATGGATGACTTTTCTGTCTACGGAACTTCTTTTGATAATTGTCTACACAACCTTGATAAAGTTTTGCAGAGATGTGAAGAAACTAATCTTGTTCTTAATTGGGAAAAATGCCACTTCATGGTTAATGAAGGGATTGTTCTTGGGCATAAAGTTTCTGAAAGAGGCATAGAGGTTGATAGAGCTAAGGTTGAGGCAATTGAGAAGATGCCATGCCCAAGATACATCAAAGGTATTCGTAGTATCCTTGGTCATGTTGGTTTCTATAGAAGGTTTATTAAAGATTTTTCTAGGATATCAAAACCCCTTACCAATCTTCTTCAAAAAGATGTACCCTTCGTTTTTGATGATGATTGTAAGAAAGCTTTTGAAACTCTTAAGAAGGCTTTAACTACAGCCCCTATCGTTCAACCACCTGATTGGAGTTTACCCTTTGAAATAATGTGTGATGCTAGTGATTTTGCTGTAGGTGTTGTGCTTGGGCAACGTATTGATAAAAAGCTAAACGTTATCCATTATGCTAGTAAGACTTTAGACGCTGCTCAAAGGAATTATGCTACTACTGAAAAGGAATTTCTAGCTGTTGTTTTTGCTTGTGATAAGTTTAGGCCCTATATTATGGACTCAAAAGTAACCATTCATACTGATCATGCTGCTATTAAATATCTTATGACGAAGAAGGACGCTAAGCCTAGGCTTATTAGATGGGTACTGCTTTTACAAGAGTTTGATCTACATATAGTAGATAGAAAGGGTGCTGAAAATCCTGTAGCTGATAATTTATCTCGTTTGGAAAACATTTCTTTTGATCCTATGCTTGTTAATGATAGTTTCCCAAATGAACAATTAGCCGTAGTAGGGGTGAACTCACGAGGAAGCCCTTGGTATGCTGATCATGCTAACTTTATTGTCTCCAAGTATTTGCCTCCAACTTTTACAGCTCAGCAAAGAAGAAAGTTCTTTTATGATTTGAGGCATTATTTTTGGGATGACCCACACTTATACAAAGAAGGGGTTGATGGTATTATGCGAAGATGTGTTCCAGAGTATGAACAAAAAGAGATATTGCGTAAATGTCACGGGAGCGCCTATGGAGGACACCATGCAGGAGATAGAACTGCACAAAAGGTATTACAATCAGGTTTCTACTGGCCTAGCCTTTTTAAAGATGCAAGAAAATTTGTTTTATCTTGTGATGAATGTCAACGTGTTGGTAATATTTCTAAACGCAATGAAATGCCTATGAACTACTCTCTAGTTATTGAACCTTTTAATTGTTGGGGAATCGACTTTATGGGACCTTTCCCTCCTTCGAAGGGTTACACTCATATTCTTGTTGCCGTTGATTATGTTACTAAGTGGGTAGAAGCCATTCCTACGAAAAGTGCTGACGGGGAAACCTCTCTAAAAATGCTTAAGGATGTTATCTTTCCTAGGTTTGGAGTGCCTAGGTATCTCATGACTAATGGGGGTTCTCATTTCATTCATGGCGGTTTTAGGAAGACCCTTGCTAAGTATGATGTTAATCATAGAATTGCTTCAGCTTATCACCCCCAAACTAGCGGCAAGTAGAGTTATCAAATAGAGAAATTAAATCTATCTTGCAAAAGACTGTTAATAGGTCTAGAAAAAACTGGGCTAAGAAGTTGAATGATGCTTTATGGGCTTATAGAACTGCTTATAAGAATCCTATGGGAATGTCTCCTTATAAGATGGTTTATGGGAAAGCTTGCCACTTACCCCTAGAATTATAACACAAAGCTTACTGGGCAGTGAAAGAACTAAATAGAGATTGTAAGCTAGCTGGTGAGAAAAGACTTTTTGACTTAAGTTCTTTAGATGAATGGAGGAGTGAAGCCTATGAGAATGCTAGGCTCTTTAAAGAAAAAGTTAAAAGATGGCATGACAAGCGAATACTTAGGAGAGAATTTCATGTTGGTGAGAAAGTTCTATTGTATAGGTCTCGTCTCAGATTTTATTTAGGTAAGCTACTATCAAAATGGGAAGGACCTTTCATCATTGAAGAAGTATACCGTTCAGGAGCAATAAAAATTTCTTGTCTAAAAGATAATACTACACAAGTAGTGAATGGACAGCGACTCAAACACTATATTGCTGGAGATTCTTACAATGAAGATGTTGATGCCTTTCAAGTTATAACTCCAGAGAAATTCATTGAGGACCAAATTCAGAGACTTGCAGAGTCCGTTTCCAACTAGGTAACAGTTCTGGTAAGAAAAGTTCCGCGAAAATACAATACAACTATATTTTTGCAGTTTTCAGTCAATAAGGAAAGCTACAAAGCGAAAAAGGGACGGAAACGGAGCCAGGGTGGCTCACACCACCCTATGGCGCAGGCCCACCCCTGGCCGTGCCACCAGGTGGTGTGGCCACTCCGGACTCCGCCTCCGACTCGTTTTCTCCCAGTACCTTCCTTTTGATATGAAACTTTGTAATATATAACCCCCGGATCCCCCGAGGTCCGTATATCGTGTTTCCATTGTGTTTTCGTTTCGATCTGTTTCTGGCAGGACATACTCTTTGAAGGCTTAGAAGCACAATGGTCTCCGCCAAGGATAAAGGAAAGGAGCCTATGGAGGAAGACCTCCGAGACCCCAAGCTAGGGATGTACCGAGACTTGAAGAGGAAGGTGGACATGCTTCAATGGGAGAATGATAGGCTTCGCAAGATGCTGGAAGATTTCCTCACGACAACTAAGGAAATATTACCACCACCACCAAAGGAGTAATTCGTCATCAGGTTTGGCATCCCCTTGGTTTGTTCCAAGCTTGGGGGAGTGTCGCGGTATCATATCACTATCTTCTATCTTTTTCCCTTATTAATAGAGTCATATCATGAATAGAGGAGTTATTATGTAGTATGGTTTGCATTATGGAAGTGTCCCCTCTCTCGTTAGGTATGTATCCCTTGGTGTGAGTTTCTGTTATGGAATATTAATGAGAAGTTCTATCATTCACTCTTTTGCGTAGCTTATTTTAGTTTTCAATTCGTGGTTATATGATTGATCTTGTTGTTAGTATTGGTATCACTTTGGGATCATTGAGTTAATTTAGTTGGTTTTGGCAAACCTGGCTCGGTCAGTAGCAACACCTTTTTGAGAGTTGGAAAGAAAAAGACAGAAGTACTCTAGAGAAAAATAATTTCATCATCTTTCTTTCTTGATTTGGCCATAAGTTTAGTATTCTCTGGTTAAGATCTTTTGTGCTTCCAAGGAAGATTGCATGTTTGTCTTTATCACTTGTATGTTTGTTTGTTTCCTTCAACTCTTATACTTGCTACCCAGCCTTGCTAGCCAAAAACCTGTACTGAGAGGGTACTCTTCTCTTGCATCCACCTCCCTTAAACCAAAACCTTTGCCATTTGTGTCCACCATACCTACCTAGTAGCATTATTGCTATTCCAAGTAAATTCCTGTTTTGTCTACCTCCCAAATTAAACTTGTTATGTGAAAATTAGTGATTAAAGCTCTCACGAACTTGAAGGCACAGTTTACTTTCTTGCATTTAATAAACTTGAACCATTGGGTCCTTCTTTGTTGCATATATGCTTGCGCTTTATGAGTTGAAGTTAGCTGAACCATGTATCATGGGGACCGCTTTCAACACTTCATTGGTACTTGTACCTAGTTGATATCATGTTCTTTTGCTTACGGATCCCGGCGGTGTGAAATAAAAGTGGAACTTGTAAGATCATGGAGTTTATATGTGTGTTGGAGAAACGCCTGGGCCGCTAGCCTAAGCCATGCCTAATCATGGTGGAAACTTGCAGCATAACTAAAGTGAGAATTCTATGAAGCATCTTCAATAAAAACCTATGCAAATAGCAAATAAAAAGATCGCTAAGATGCTCACTGTTTGCTTGCCTTGTCATTTTGATTATGGGATAGCTCCTGTGTCATGTGCAAGGGGTACCCCATTGGCGGTTCTCAATGATACGCATGTATTTACAATGACAAGAGCTTGCTCGTGACTGAAGTTGAGTAGCATGAGGATCGGTACTCATAAGTAAGGGGCATGAGATTTCAACTTATAACTTGTCAAGCGTATCCTCTTAGTTGTGTCACTTTAACCTTAACCACCAAAAGATGCCTATGATAGGGGCAATGAGAGCTGAAAGCTAGTAAGTATCATAATTTTTGGGAGCTCTTCATGAGACTAGCAATCCCTGCTTCCCTCCGCAAAGGGCCTTTCTTTTACTTTGTAGTTGAGTCAGTAAACCTATTCCCTTCTATCTCAGCAAGTATTTTGAGTTGATGTGTTTCATTCATTCATATGATGATTTATTCACTCATGTTTCTTATGTTCCTTGCTTTGCACATTGCTCTTATCTTGAAGTTTACTACTTTGAAAACCAGCTATTTGTAAACTCCAGCAAGTTATCAACTATTCTTCGACTAAGAGCTAAGTTTGCCATTACCAATTATGATTTACTTTATGTGTCTTTATTGTGTTTCCTTTACTCATTGCAAGTTGAGTTGTATAATAGTGAGTTGTCTTCTATTATGATCTATGTATTTGATGAATGTGATGCTTCTTCTCCGTATTCTTTTATCGACTCTTCACTCCATAAACTTGAGGTCATGTTTATTGAGCTCAGTTTCGCCTGGGGACAAGTGAAGTCTAAGCTTGGGGGGAGTTGGTACGTCCATTTTGCATCACTATTCTATGTCTTAATTCACTATTATTCATTGATATATTTCGTATTGAGAGGTGATACTTATGTTATTTCATCTGTTTTTGCATGGTTGATGACTTTTGGAGCATGGACCGCTGCAGTCAGGATTCTGATGGAAAAGGTGTTGTTTGGAGGCAAAATTCGCGAAGATCAGAAAATCCGGGAAAATATACGGAAAATTCTATTTTTCCAGAAGACTCAAGATGCCAGAAGATGGAGTGGAGGTGGGCCACAGGGGGCCCACACCACCCCATGGCGCGGGCAAGCCCAGGCCGCGCCAGGGAGTGGTGTGGCTGCCCTGGCTCACTCCAGCCTCTCCCCTCTAGCGTATATCATCCTCCCGAAACCCTAAGACTCGAGGAGCAACCACAGAAAGATTCCGCCGCCTCTACGGGGCGGAAAACACCGAGAGAGAAAGATCTCTCCGGCAGACAGATTTCTGCCGGGGGAATTCCTTCCCGGAGGGGGGAGATCGTTGCCATCAACGCCACCATCAAGCTGGACTTCATCGGGATCATCATCATCATCATCAGCACCCTCATCACCATCTCCATATTGCTGTAACAATTGCGTTGAATCTTGCATAGTTCATAGGAGAAACTTTCCCGGTGTTGATTACTCTTTGTAGTTGATGCTACTGAGTGAACCATTGAATTATTGTTTATGTTCAGATTGTTATACATCATTATTCCATCTCTGATCATGATCCATATGATGTCTTCGGAGTAGTTCGTTTTGTTCTTGAGGACATGGGAGAAGTCTTGTTGTTAGTAGTGGAGTTGCGTTGAGAAAGATTCAATAGATTGTTATTTAAGTTGTGGTGTACTTCTTCTAGTGGTGTCATGTGAACGTCGACTACATGACACTCCACCTATATGGGCCTAGGGGAATGCATTGTGTATTTGGCTACTAATCATAGGGGTTGCCGGAGTGACAGAAACCTGAACCCCCGTTAGGAAACCATTGCACAAGGGACGTAAGGGTCTTAGAGTTTAAAGTTGTGGTTAGGTTTCTACCTTAATTACTTTCTTGTACTTACGGATGTTTGCAAGGGGGTTTAATCACGAGTATGTATTAAGTCTTGGATGGGATGGTACATTAGCACAGGTTCACCCACACAACACTTAGCAAGCTAAAGAAGATTAATCGACTATATGAAGCGAAAGCACTTGACAGTCTTCCCATGTGTCCTCGAGAACGTTTGGTCATCTATAGAAATACAACCGGCTTGTCCTTTGCTGCATAAAGGATTGGGCCACTTGCTGCATTCATTCTTACTGTCTTTTATTTACTCGTACTTTGTTTACTTGCTTTATCAAAAACCCCTAAAAGTCCGTTTGCTAAGTATTTGCAGAGAATTCCTGATCCATACCACTAGCCAGCACCTTCTGCTCCTCGTTGGGTTCGACACTCTTACTTATCGAAAATACTGCGATACACCCCCTATACTTGTGGGTCATCAGTACCATCTAAAGTGTTGTATAATGTTATGGCAGGGCTAGTTCGCTTTTAACGTAGAATGATGTGTCCCAGGGCAAAGTGCCCATGAGAAAGCCCTCGAGGTTGATCTAAAGTCACTGTAGGCTCCTGGAATCAGGCCTCATTCTGCTGCCATAGCGACGATGCATACACACAGATGTTATCATGTGATGATAAAGTATTAATGTCAATCAAGGTGACATTAGTAAGTTGCAAAGGATTTGGGACTGTAAAGTACAGATCCAAGACTCAACCTCTTCCATGAGCAAGCATGTTCAGGGTACCGGATATATGGTGCCAACGATTAAGAACAAATGCAGCTAGTTTATTTGTACTCTAGTGCAAGTGGGAGACTTTTGGAAATATGCCCTAGAGACAAATAGTGATGAGAACTATTATCATATTTCATAAAGTTTATGATTAAGTTTTATATCATGCTATAACTGTATTGAGTGGAAACATCAATACACGTGTGATATATAAACAACCAGGGGTTCCTAGTGAAACTCTAATCACTGGTTCATTGGTCAACAGATGATCAAGTTTCCTAATCATGTGGCATTTATGCCAGTTGGAAATGGAGTCAACTCATTCTTAGAATGAGATGATGAACCCATACCCAACCTAAACATCGTGACCTGATCATGTCACGGAGTTCAAGTTACGATGATTAGAAATGGATCCTCGTAGACTATTCCTTAGATCTTGAGGCTATATCAATCACTCTCTCCCGAGAGTGCTTAGATAGCATCAAGCGCCACTTGGTAATACAGTGGTTATAAAGGTGTGTTCAGGTACTCGGAGGAAACCATAGAGGCAGTATATGTTAAGAGCAGGATTTTTCCGTCCACGTGACGGAAAGATACTCAAGGGCACACTCGGAGAAGTTATATCCAATAGTTGCGCAACGTGTGATTTGATCACTTGGATATGACTTGTCGGAGCGAGTCAAGTAGCATTGTTCGGTAACGAGATTGAACACGACATGGTGATGTCATTGATCAGATCTCGGGCAATGCAAGTATCGAGAGACAAAGGGAATAAGACACGACCGTCTCGGTTCAAATGACGAAAGATCTTCGTGGAACGCACATGGGTCACATGGCCATCTAGGTCCCTCTGTTGATCATTGGTCCGGGAGTGTCACGACCATGTCTGGAGTGTTTCCGAACCGTAGGGTATCACGCTTAAGGGTTTGATGATTCTTAGAGAGTGTTTATAGGATCACAAGAATCACCTAAGAATAGTAGAGAGAAAACCGGAAGGGTTTCGGTAAGTCCAGAGGATGTCCGGAGTGGAGATGAAAGGTATTCCATAACCACGGAGACTGAATAATATATGAATGAATGTTAAATATTGATTTAATCATTTATTCATAATTATTTAATAAAAGAGAAAATCAATTAAATGGTCAAAGGGCTTAATGGGCCAATTCCCGTAGGGGAAAAGGCCCAAGAGGGGACCACACCCCTAGGAGAGGCCTAGGGGGTGGACGGCGGCCCTAGTGGGCCTGCCCCACGTGGGGCCCATGGGTGGGGGCTGGCCGGCATGCCTCTCCCTCTCCTTTAGTCCCACCCCGGGACTTTGAGGGAGGTAGTACCTCCCCTCCCCTATATATAGTGGGGGTATTTGGCTAGATAAATACACACAATATTCAATAAAGGTTTCCTCACTTTTGGGGATACCTCCAATTGATATTCTCTCTCTCTCGTGGTTGTGGTCCCAAGTTTGGATTGCGCGAACGAGAGACATCTTCACCGCGGAGCGCTGTCGTGCTGTGGGATTCAGATCCAAGAGCTCTACTTTCACAACTGCTGCTGGATCGGGGAAGCGGGAGTCATCGTTAGGCACCGGACGTGTGTAACTCCCCGCGAGGTGTCACACTTGAGGCACTCAAGTCGTTGGAGTTGCTGGAGCGCAAGGACTTCATCACGACCTTGAGGTTGGCTTCGGCTCGTCTACATCAACCACGCTCTCCTGAGCGTTGACAACGCTTTTCGGTCTTCAAGGGTAAGTTCGCGAAAAGCCCCTCCCGTTACTACATTACTAATAGATAGGTCCGGGCAACATCAGGGGTTCAGGGGCGTAGGGTAAAAATTATTGTTTTCATGCGCGGAACCCCTACACATGAATCATAATTGACAAGCTTACCATACCACAAGACACATGGTGCATTCTTTATGCTTCACGTGTTAACCAAGATTGAATCTAATCTTCACTCTTTGTATTGGTCAACCAAGTATCTTCTCATGCTCCATCTCAATATCTTGAGGTACATAAAGGACTCTTCATTTGATTACATGCTCTAAATCTTAATCAACCATAGCTCAACTAATGAGGCTATCATGCCACCGACTTAGAGCCATATCTTGAATTCTTCTATTGAGATCACCCTCTCAAGATGTTGATCATACCATATTCTTATTCAACTCGATGAGCTTGATGCCAATACTCAAGGTATATCTTTATCTTCATGGCATCCATACTTGAATCCAACACACGGACTACAAGCATGACCTATGGAATATTCCTTCATATAAAACTCAATGAAAATATTAGTCCATAGGGATTGTCATTAATCACCAAAATCACACATAGGGGCAATTACCCTTTCAATCTCCCCCATTTTGGTAATTGATGACAATCACAACAAGAGGGTTTATATAATGAATATTAGAAACAAGTACGCAACTTATCCGAGAATAAGTTGTATACAAGAGTTTGTATTTGCTATGCTTAAGTAACACAAAGATACTAGTCCATATCAAAACCGATTCTACTCACACAAACTACAACTAATGAAAGAGATGTGAGTAGAACCAACATATATAGAGCAAACTCCCCAACAATATATGCACGTGTGATAAGAGTTTCCGCTATATATTCAACCATGCAAAACATAATAAATATGAAATGCATGAAAGGCAAACACTTAAGAACAAACCAATCTTAAGTACAAAAATATTTCCCTTAAAACCCTCTAAACTTCGCCCACATTGACAACAAGTGCCAAAATGGATGACAAGATTAGAAGGACAATATAGTATGCGTTCCTACCCAAGGTGTGCATTATTCTTAATATGAGTGAAAACATATGCACATATCCAATGACGAATACTTGGAGGAAGGTCAAACTATATTGAGGATCAAATATTGCTAAAAGGATAACAAGGTGAATAAACTTCAATGGATGAAGTAAGAAATAAAAAGATCCAAATAATCTAATGGACAAATAGTGCTCTAAATGAAATAAGGAAGCTCCCCAAGGTTCGTGCATAAATTAGTTGTTTCTCTTGAATACAATATGCACAAACATGGAATCTTCACTCCCTCTATATCATTTAGAACACAACCAAGATACAAGGAGTATATATATATAAATCAATACACTTGTCAAGACAAGCTTAAGTCCAAAAGAAACCAAATATGAGATATGAGTGCGTGAATATGCAATAAAAGTAAACGGAGCACTCATAAATCAAGACCTTAACAATACCTTTAAAAACAAGAGGATAAGAGAGATGGTTGGCAAAGAGCAAGGATATTAACACCCTTGTGTATATAAGTTTCTGAGTGGACAAGACATGAGAATAATCCACAAATAAACATCCACACATAAGATGTTAATAAAAATAAGAATACAAGATATCCAAGATGAAGTCATAAGATATACCAAAAAGGATATTTTGCTTAAGTGCATATATAGCCCATGGATCTATTTTATCTTATGGTATATCAATGAACTTCACCAAAGAAAAAGAAAAACATCAAAAACATCACAACTAACACTAAGGGAACTAATGCTAGTTGGGATATTTTGAGAAAGGCAACAAGTATCAAAAGGAAGGATTCAATGCAATTTTAACAATATTGCACATGAGAGTACCCTAAGGAATTGATATGCAATAAATTGCTAGAAGGCATATTTGGAATTGGTGAATCATGAACATGATTTTATATACTCCCCAAAATATGCATCATCTCAAATTACTCACATAAGCAATAAGGATAGAGAAGTCTTTCAAAGATCCTTGCAAGAACCACAACATTTACAAATAAATAAATTCATGCCAAGATGTAACCTACAAGAGATTGGATGGAAGAATAGTATGCATGAATAAGATACTTGTTACCGAGATAACAATGGTATGATGTAATAGATAAGAATTCTTCGATCATCCTAGCTTGGCTCCAATTATCATGTGGTGACAACACCTTCCTTATAGATGAGACAAGCATCCATTGCATCTCCAATGTACCTAAAACAACATTAAAGTACATCTTGATCCCCAAACTTATTGGGTCCAAAGTGGTTAGACTAACCACAACACATAGGACATACTCCATAAAAATATGTGCATATTTAGAGATGAAATTTGAATTTCATGCACATCATAGCCGTTTAAGGATTTGATGGAGTATACCCTATATGTTGGATCAAAGAAAGAAAAACATGATATAAGATACACATTTAGTAAACATGCATGCACGAGACTTTCAAGAACCAACAAAGATATAATTTGGAAAAAACACCAAAATATTCAAGAACGCATACAAGGTGTGACAAAACACATTTGTTGTCCAAAATATATCAAAGAATCAAATCAACACAAGATTTTTTCAACAAAGTTCAACAAACAAACCAAGCAAAAACTATTGATCATAAAAGATGAGATAAAAACACAAATACTCAAAGATTTATATAATTCAAGCAAATAACATAGAGAAGAAATACTGAGATAACGAACTCCCAAAAGAGCAAGGTTTCAACAAATAAACCAAACCCTTAACCCTTTTCACAATGGCACAAGGTTCCAAGAAGAAAAGGTTTGTCTTCCACTAAAAACAAATTTATAATAATCAAAAACACCATCAAAAAGATGTTCAAAATCCAAGGAAGACAATGGGAGCCACAACAATTTTTTGGAAAGAAAAAAGGCAATAAGAGGTGAAATGCAAGGTGGAGATGATCCACAAATGCTACCACACCCAAGTATATCAATTGTCGAAGACAATGAGTGTATTGTAATTTGTTTCCGGTGGTATATTGCACGGATATTAAAGATAAATCTTCACAATAAAAAGCATAGGATAGGAATAAAAAGATTAATCACTATGGAAAGATAGAGATTCTTGATAGCTTCAACTAGTCACACAATCATGCAAATCAATAATTATAATAACTTGAAGCAAATGATATCCCAAATAAGATATAGAGATATGCCTTTGAGGAAGGCCACACCAAGAATTTCTTACTCAAGCAAAGACCAAAAAGACGAGCAATAAAATCTTTTAACAAAAAATAGGACCTTGTTTGAGCTAACATGACACCTAGATACAAGATAATCAACAATATCAACTCTAAGTGGCACCACCTCATATGTTCACATTTCCTAGGATTGTGATATGCAAAAGAAGCATATTACTCCCCCATAATGTGGTATTCAGTTTTTCTTAATAAGAGGAAAAACAACCTCAACTAGAGATAACTAATGGACATTTATAATTTCAATTTCTCATGAGTATGACACACCACATAGTGACTAGATAAGCTTGAAATATCAATACTAAGTGGTATTACTCATGTACACACATTTTAAGGTTTGAGAGATGCGCGGGGCATATCACTCCCCCATAATGGGATGTTCCATTAACCTCTCAAAAAGAGCCAAATAAGATATCATCAAGATGCATTAGAGGCTCAAAGCGAAACACACGAGTAAATGATGTGCCAAACACCTAGACATACTTGAATACACAAAATAAGCAAGCATGAGGCACAACAAATACAAACACATACCTGGTACAAAACCAAAACATGTAAAGGGGCAAGTAACTTACAATATAAAAGAGTTGAGTTCGAGTTACCGCAAAGATGCGCATTGGGTATATGGTAGGGAGATGATAATCCTTATAACTTGGCTTGATCAAATATAGTATATGAAGATACCTTAATTATTCATGTGTTAGCCAAGTATCTAATGCCCTCCACAAACACCTATTGATCAAGTTTGAGCTTGTTGGTCCCCAACCAATTTGGGTCCTAAGAGGTTAGTCATAATAGGCTTGCAAACTCAAATGGTTCTTTTCTTAACACCACTTTGAGTTTCAACAAACTTGGAAAACACATTGCCATCCTTATCCTTCCCAAGAGAATAATCATCATCAACAATGATATGGTTAGATAAGGTACCATTTGAACATGAAGAGGCCAAGTGCCCCTTCTCACGACATATGTAGCAACAAGTGCTCCCCTTTCTCTTCTTTATTAATTTCTTGTCTTGGGGAGCCTAATCTTGATTATTATTAGGAAGTGGCCTAGCTTCAACTTGAGGTTGAGATTGGGCTTGACCTTGACCTTGTGGCCGCTTCCCTTGTTGCTTCTCATTCAAGTGCTTTTTCCTCAATGGACAAGACCTTACATGATGTCATTTAACCTTGCACCCGAAGCAAATAATCTTGGTCGAATTCTTGACTTGGTCTTGTCCCTTCTTCTTGTTGCTCTTGGACTTTTTATTGTTATTAGAGTTGAATCCAAGTCCACTTTTATCATTGGGGTATTTTTGTGCACTCAAAATATTATCGAGTGTGGATTTTCTTTCATGACTCTTTTCCAAGTCTTTCTTCAAAGAAGTGACTTGGACCTTGAGCTCTTTGACTTGCTATACATGGTTAGTAGAAATAGAGGTACTAGAGGAAGTAGAAGCTTCATTGTTAGAGCAACAAGGCAAATCAAGTAATCTAACACAAAGTTTATTAATAGTATGACAAGAAGGATCACTAGGACTAGCACACGACAAAATAGCATTTTGAGTAGAAGTTGTGCTAATGTCCAAATGAGGCTCACAACATGTTACCTTAGTGATACTTGCCTCACGAGCTAACTTTAGCCTGTCATAGGAGATTGGAAGATCATTATGAGAGGCCGAGAGCTTTTCATGAATTCCTTCCAATTTCCCATAATTACTAGTTAGCAACTCAAGTTGAGCCTTTAGCTCAGCATTCTCCTTTAACATAGATGCTTCACAAGAATTAGAGTTAGTAGCACTAGCATCATTAATAGATTTTTCATTTTCAAGATCATAAGATTCAATTTTTTGTGTGAGAATACAATCAGTGTGCTTCTCCTCGGCAAGCTCTTGTTTAAGGAGATGGAATCTATGACTCACATCATCAAGTTGGAAATCCAACTCCTCTATGGTTTTCGTTTGTTTAGTTATGGTGTCCATAACATGTTTGAGACAAGCAACGGTCTTATTATTACCATGAAGAGAGGTACAAAAAAAAGTCAACTCAAGCACAAGAGCACTAGTATCCTCATCAATGTCATCACCACTATCATCATTATCATTACTATTATCTAGAGAAGATATGTTGGGATCCAAAGTAGGAGATACCTTTGATCCTCTTGCCATAAGGCACATGTGAGCACGAGAGGATAAAGATGAGGATATTCTTGAGTTTCCATTCATCATTGTGTCTTTCTCCATAGAATGTTTGATTTCCTTTACATTGTTAGATACACAACTAGAGGAAATAGAAGCATTTTGCACATGGGAACAAGACAAATCAAGCATATCATCTACATTAGTACTCAAATAGTTTCTAGACGATATACAAGGACTAGCAACACTAGGGGATATAGAATTATTATTGCAAGAAGTGTCTAAGTCCAAACTCTACACCATTATCATTTATAGAACAAGACTCATTGGTGTAAAGAGAAACACTACCATCATCACATATGTTTTTTTCACTCACTATACCATTACCTTATGACTTGTCACATGTAAGTGAAGTGGAAAGAATTGAAATCTCATCACTGCCGCGGGGGTGGAAGCAACTTGGAGATCCTCATGATGTGAAGAAGAAGAAGAGGGCTCCTAAGAGAGACCACCGACTATATGAGAAATGGAACCACCAAATATTTCTTTAAGCTTGGTCCACTTCTCATGAGACGACTTGCGCTTTACAATCATCAAGAACAAATTAACTATGCAACTCAAAGAGAAAATAAGCTTATTAGATACTTGAGCTTCGAGATGTAAATTTTTCTCATCCTCTAAAGATAGATTTTGAGGATCCATCGGAGGAGAAAACCCTACATCTAGAAATCGCTCAATATTTGGACACGAGGTCTGAAGATTACAAAGCAAGCAATTTCTCCACAAAGCATAATTTGTGCCATCGAAGATAATTGTGTCATTGTGCACTATACTACTAGCCGGTATCTTTACACTCTATGCGGTGAAGCCTAAACAAGGATAGACCTTGCTCTGATACCAATTAAAAGGATAGAGATGTCGCCTAGAGGAGGGGTGAATAGGCAATTTCAAAACTATTATAGTTTTGGCTTGATAGAATGTGGAATTAAACTAACGTTTATTTTACAATCACAAAACCTAAATACACTAGGCTCAACTAAGTGCACCAACAACAAGTTAAGCTAAGCAAGATAACACAAGATAAATATACCACAAGTGATAAGCAAGATATAAGTACTTCAAGCACGATGGCTATCACAAGGAAAGTAAGCTCAGGTATAGAGATAACCAAGGCACGCGGAGACAAAGATGTATTCCCGTGTTCCCTTACAAGAAGGTACGTCACGTTGCAAAGGTGTGGGATTCCACGAAGGATTTCCCAACGCCACAAATGCTCACCTTCTTCTACGAGTCTATCCCACGAAGGAATAGGCCCTTTCCTTATGGCTAGCTTTTTCTCCACTCCGGAGATGGCAAGCTCCACAACCACTTCATAAGCTCCACGAAGGAGAAGCCCGGGTCTCTTCATAATCTTCCAAAAACAGGACACCGTGGCACCAAACGTCAAGCCAACTAGGAGGTCACCCTCCAAGAGTAACAAGCTCATGGTCTCTCACACGAACAAATCATAATGGAGAGTTCAACACTTATGCAAGAATGCAAAGCAAGAACACCAAGGGTGCTCAAATCCTTCACTCTCAAATCCCACCCAAGCAACAAGTGCTAGGGAGGAATTAGAAAGGAAGAACAATGGTGGAAGTCAACCAATGACTCCAAAATCTAGATCCAAAGGGTTCCCCTCACTTAGAGGAGGAATTGATTGTTCGCGATTGTAGATCTACATCTCCTCTTCCAAAGCCCTAAAAATGCAATAATCATAGGAGGGAAGGGAGAGGAAGCAAGCTCAAGAGGTTCAACAATAGAAGTCAATTTCGAGCTCAAGAACACACAAAAACGTTGGGGGAAGAATCCCTTTTATACGGGGAAAGCAAATATGGCCGTTGGAAGAAAATCTATGAAAACTCGGTTTAAAAGTCGGTTGGACCGGCCCTAGAACCGGGAAACTCGGTCGCCAAACCGGAGGACTAGCCTACAAACCGGAATGGCTTTGTTTGCCAACTCGAAATAGACTCGGTCAAGAAAACCAAAAAATCCAGTTTCAGATCCGGTCTAACCGGCGCTGGCGCCGGACCGTCCGGTGTGGGAGTCGGTTGAACCGGATCCACAACCGGGATGAAACCGACTTCACGAAAAACACACTAACTTTTGCATCTGAACTCCGATTTCGATGATATTGGGCTTGTTTTGAAGAGGACAAAAAGATCTACAAGTTGGTGCATAAAAACATCATAGTCCAACAAAGGAGGATAGAACCAAATTAAGAAAGGCATGAAGCCTCCCTATAAGAAGAACCGGTAAAACCTTCAAACTCGAAAATGCCATAGAAGATGCATACGAATTCTGTTTTTGATGAACTTGGGCTTGTTGAAGAGCTAGAAATAAGATAAAGAACCTCACATGTAAAAACACCAAGAAGCAACAAAATAGGAAGATGCAAAATATGCAAAGGATTGAGCTCTCTACGATGATGTGATCAAGTTACCCAACCGAAAGCCCTTCTTGATAGTGTGGCTATCTATCCTATAACCCGGTCTTGCAACAACCACCTTGAGACCGGTAAAAGGAAAACCTAGCAAGGCCATACCTTTGCCTTGCGCATCCTGCTTGATCTTGATGACAATGCTTCAAGCTCCATCCAAGCCAGAATGCATCACTTGATCATTGTTGCTTCGTGAAGACTCATAATTTGCTCCCCATACACCACTATGGGATAGCTTAATTAAGACACGTCTTCACATGTCCATTATCACCAATATGGATGGAAAGCTTCACAAATGATCTTCTCGAGATGCTTATCTTGAACTTGCCCTTCTCAACCTTGATGACGATCACCACTTGATGTCATCCTCTCATGGGCTATATGAGATCTTCACTTTTGAAGCATACCCATGAAAAGATACCTAACAAATATAGATAACACAAAGACACATATTAATGGGTTAGTTCATGAAGCATAATTGACAAGCTTACCATACCGCAAGACACGTGGTACATTCTTTATGCTTAACATGTTGACCAAGCTTGAATCTAATCTTCACTATTTGTATTGGTCAACCAAGTATCTTCTCATGCTCCATCTCAATATCTTGAGGTACATAAAGAACTCTTCATTTGATTACATGATCTAAATCTTAGTCAACCATAGATCAACTAATGAGGCTATCATGACACCGACTTAGAGCCATATCTTGAATTCTTCTATTGACATCACACTCTCAAGATGTTGATCATACCATATTCTTATTCAACTCGATGATCTTGATGCCAATACTCAAGGTATATCTTTATCTTCATGGCATCCATACTTGAATCCAACACATGGACTACAAGCATAACCTATGGAATATTCCTTCATATAAAACTCAATGAAAATATTAGTCCATAGGGATTGTCATTAATCACCAAAACCACACATAGGGGCAATTACCCTTTCAACGAGGCGCCGATCCGAGATTGCCAGGATCGGGGACGCGTCAGGGACGAAGGCACGCACTGGTGTTGCCAATACCGGGCACACAAGGGTAGGGACGAAGACGTAGAAGGTGGTGAAACTAACGACAGACTGGAGTGGTCATGTTGGATGCCTAGATTGGCGCGACAACGGTAATCGAAGTTGGCGAAGAAGAATCTAGCGTGACAAAGACCATGCGCAGACATAGATGACCCGCACCATGAGAGGTGGCGCGGAGATAGCCTAGGGCGTCAGGGCGCAGGGACGGCGATGTAGACTGCGTGCAGGGACGCTACGACCTGAGGGGGCAACATAGCTGTAGGGCGCAAGTCAGTGCAGCGGCTAGACTACTAGTGACATACACACCAAGGAAGGTGCGTTGGAAGCCGGTAACATGGACCAAAGGCGGCGGCGCTGCGGCCCGAAGGGGCAACGCAGCGGTAGCCCGTAGCTCGATCGGTGGTAGACGTGTGCTCGGTAGGGCTAGAATTCGAGCCGAGCTGAGCCAACTCGGCTCAACTCACTAAAGCTCATTCAACTAACGAGTTAGCTCGACTCGGCTTGTTTACACAACGATCTCATATTTGAAACTCGGCTCGATTCGTTAAACTCACGAGTAACTCGTTTAGCTTGTTATAAGTTACGAACAAGAGCACATATAAGAAAAACTAGTAATTATCCTACTAATTTGCAACTAGAACACCGATAGTACTTCCATAATAACACAAAAGAAGATCAATGAAAAATATAGTAGCTCTACACCATTACAGGTTCAAGAAACATTCATAGTATGTCACTCATCTATGAAAAATTTCAAACTTTGTATTTGAACGAGTTTAACGAGCTAAATGAGTAGCTTGCGAGTAGCTCATTTAGCTTGCATGAACAAACAAGCTCAAACCAAAAACTTGGCTCGACTCATTAGACACCGAGTTCGAGCCAAGTCAAGCTAAGTCACGAGTTACTCATTTAGCTCACGAGTTTCGAGTTATAATTCCAGCCCTAGTGCTCGGGGACGTGCTGGTATGCGCCATGGCATGGACAAGCGCGGTATTGGTTCATCAGACTGATGGTGCATCGTATGCGCCATGGCATGGACAACATGTAGATGGGAATCGATGGCATCGTAGTCGGTGTAGTCCTGGTCGATGACGACAAAGATGATTCGGGGAGGGTTAGCTGTGGCAGCCTTTCGAGGAAGGTGTAACAGCCGTCAGCGGAGAGGGCAGGCACATAGGCGCGATGTAGATCGTCGATGCCGATGGTCGGAGTAGAGGCACGAGTAGACGATGGCGGTGGATAACTCAATCTAATCTAAGATCAGTAAACCAAAAAAGAAAGTCGATCAAGAGATCAGAGAAAAAGACTTATAGGACAGCCGATCACGGATCGGTGGAAAAATCCTGCGTAGGGGTTACGCAACCCCCGACGGAGATCATGGAGATCGATCTCGCCGGGGGCAACACGGCGAAAGCGTGCCGGTGGCAGTTAGGGTTTGGGATCGGTTTAGGCTGATACCATGAAAGAGTATGAGTTTGGCGGAATATGATGGATGTATTATTGAGCCTCATGGGCGAGTATATATAGGCGTACATGGATCATCTTGGAGTAAAAGTCAAGTTAGGACTGTACATAAACAGATCCTAACTCTGTCTAAACTACCATAACAACCGTATATACCTAATACTCTAACATCCTCCCGTAGTCGTAGTGGTAGCATCATGAACAACTGGAACATCATGGATGGTCGGACTGGAGATAAACCGAAGTAGAATCCAGTAGACCGACACCCTTTATAATAAAGGAATAATAAGAAAAATTCAATAGAATAAAAAACAATCCTAAACTACTTTCCTAGCTATATTTCTCTATCTTCGGTATCTTCGTTCCTTCTTATTCTTCATCCCTGCAAAAACCACACAAAACAAAACACAAAGAACATAGAAAAGTAATAAAGGGTGATTTTGGGGTTAGTGTTGCTCTCAGTAGTGCAATGAGGTGGATTGCTGGCACATCATCGAGCTTAAATGATTAAAAGGCAAGTTAGTAATCTTTTATTATCAGGAATTGTGCCTCAGTACCACATCACTGGCTGATAGGGGCAAGTTCCACCGTGCTTCAGTAAAAGCCAAAATGTAAAAATATTAGGAAATATCACGTTTCGACCTAAGCTCATCCACAAGTGAGAGCTCATGCATTTAAACTTGAAACCACATGACCCACTAGCAAGCAACATGCTCACACCAGTGCATGGTTGTTCTATCAACACAACATCAACATCAAGAAGCACATAATAAGGAGGACACAACCATAGCATAGCTCTCGGTTTACTTATGTATTCAGCCAGGAACCACAGGAACACCACTAGTTCTCCTCACTTCATCACGCCATCACCTCCCTAGCCCTGGTTGCTCAGTGAAGCCATCCAGGAGCTAGGAGGAGAGGAGATTCACAAAGAAGATATCAGCTCCAGACCTGATCAGGAGCCTAAGGTGATCAAGATCCACCCCAGAAGCAGCTCAGGAGGAGACAGTTTCGCCAACAACAACTCAAGATCAACATCAACAAAAGGAGAGGCAAGGAAGCAACTTAAGGAGGGACATAACAAGAACACAAGATTACCCAGGAGCAATAGTAGCAGATCCATTTAATTCACACAAGGCCGCGGTACCAAATCATCCTTCCACAATACAAGCAACATGTCAACCACTAGATCCATACTAGTATCTATTCTTACCAGTTTAAAATAAAGGGGTATTTGTTGGAGGGGTAAATTACCCTCAGGATTGCATACAAATGGTATGCCAATCTCATCCTTGAGTAAGGAGTGAAGGATTTCCGCGGCAGAAAACAAAAAAAATCCTACATTAAAATGCCCTAACTACCCAAGATCTATCTATGTAGTAATGTAGTAATGTAGTAATGCAGTAATGACCGGAGCATATAAAATACATACCCTTATAGACCATACACGGTTAACATTCTGAGAGGAACGTGGTTGAAGTAGTCGAACTCGTAGCCGACCTCAAGGTCGCGACGCTCCTCGCAAGTCACCTCTTGCTCCATCTTCATCGTGCAGCAGCTCTAGCACACGACATCCAAAAATGCCACTCTTTGGAGACACCCTCGAGGTTTCGTACACATACAGTGTATGATGACTACCTCTGGCTCCCTTGATCCCTGCCGGGAATACGGAAATAGATCTTCGGCTTGGAATCCCTGCAATACAACGGCATGTTGTAGGTGCGCCATCTCTTGCACGTACAATCCTTTCTTGAGACCGTGCCAACACAAGGAGAAAACTATATATATATAGAGAGAGGGAGTAATTATCTAAGGAAAATGCCATAGAAAATATCTCAAATTGTGTGTTTAATCCCACCCATGGGCACCCCTTTATATAGGCCGAGTGGAACGTACCCTCTCCATTAGGTTCCCCGTGTGGACTAATAGATTAAAGGGAAAAGGGAGGGAAGAAGGGGCAGCCGGTTGCGCCACCAATGCCCTGCCCAGCAGCCAGCCACGGCCAGCCGTGTGGGACGGGGTGCCCACCGCGGCCTAGTAGCAACAACTGCATGGGGCTCCAGCTCGTGAAGCCGGGTAGGCCACCAGCGCCTCCCGTGGCCCCAACACTGTGCAGCCAGGCGTGGCGGCAGCAGTGACCCGGGTGGGACGCCTCGGTGTGCGCACGCGGCACACCAGTGTCAGCAGCTTCAGCGGCCCTGGTGGGTCGGCCGTCCCCTGCACAGCCCAACGCACTCGTCTATGTGGGACGCCTGGCCCACACGCAGTGGCAGATTTGTTGTTTTATTTTCCTTTTCAGGGTGGCTTCCTCATGGGCCAATTCCCTCTAGGGTTTTGGCCTAACGAGGAAGTTTCCCAATAAACTTTAATTTAAATATTTATTTAGTGTATAATAATTCATAATTAACATATAATAAATGCATATTATAAATTGTCATTTACCTGTAACACCTTCCGACCTTTTCCTTTCTCTGAACAATTTCGGATCTCTCTTCGGAATGATTCTGGCTTTCTCTTTCTCTACTATGATTCCAATTTACAAATGATCTCTAGCTCAGTATACCCTTAAGTGTATTTCCTCATGGCTCGGGAATGACATAGACATGACCTCATCAATGATCAATAGCGGGACCGAGATGCCCATAATGAACCATGTGCATTCCATGATGGAAATGTCGTTTGAAGCGTAAAACATTGAGTCTAATTCCCTTTGTTTCACCGAGTGACGTTTGATAGCCTCGGGAGATAGTGATTAATATGACCTTACAGTCTAAGGAGTAGGAGACTACGTTTCTAACTATTGCAACAATAAACTTTGTGACTTGATCATGTCGCAGTCTTTGGTAATATCCATCACATCATTCACTAATGATATGACCTCGTTGTTAAGTGGCATAAAAGCTCGATGATCAGGAAACCTTGATCATTGGTTTCCCAACAAACTAGTATGAATAGAGGCTACTAGGAACTTGGTTTGTTTCATACCACACATGTATTTATGTTTCCACTTGATACAGTTATAGCACAATATAAAACTTTTACAAACCAATTGAGATATGATAATAAAATCCATTTATTATTTGCCTCTAGGGAATATCTCCTTCAGTCTCCCACTTGCACTAGATTACAAATAATCTAGCTCACATTTTACTAATCATAAACCATGTGTTTATTGATCATGCATGCTCATGGGAAACGTCTTGTCCATGTTCTCTTTTACCAGATCATTATGTCTTTTGCAAATTGTTAATGTCCTCCTAATTTTGACATTTACACCATTATCTCATAATGGGTTGAAGTATTCGTTTAGAGATAAAGTGAGACTTTGTTTCTAATGTTTGCAATGACGATTGATTAGTTAATTTAACTTTCGCTATTGTCATGTAAACTTTGAAACACAGTCAGTAGAAGTCGAATTTCTTTAGCCAAAACCTATACTTCTATATCTACATAGATCCTAGTGCATAAAATGTAACTATGTGCCTAGCTTCGCTTCTTGCCATCTAAGGAAAAACTTAACTCTGGTTTAGTGATTAACTTAGGAATCACCTCAAAACATGTTCTTACAGTTAATAAGAGCTTGTTCTTCCAACCAGAACCTTGGATCACATTATGTTGAGTAAAATATGGTTGTATGAAAGAACCTATGACTGAGACATAGGAGATGTAACACATCTTTTTTTTATTTAATCATAGTTGTAGTACTGAGACTAACTCAATGCTTCATATAAGTAAGAACTTATTTATTACCTTGTTCCATTCTGAACTACTTCAGAATCTTGTCTAGGATATTCTGAACATTTTCAGAATCAAGTCTAGGAAGCATTCGACAATAATGTTTATTAAACTTACCAATCTATCTCAATATATTTCATTGTTTAATAACTCATTCAACTTAATCCATATTCACTAACTTAAATGTTATTAACACCAATCACATCATTCATATATGGCATCCACATATTTCAAAATGATGTCACGCTCCCACTCAAATATGGCATCCATATATGAGATCTATGGATTTCACTTAGCTCCCACTTAAAATATGTCTCTTAGATATTAAGATTTAGCCAAGCTAATTAGCTCCCACTCAATTGAAGGTCCTCTCAATAATCTTGGACGTTCCAAAATTCCTTGATCATCATCAAATTGAGAATTCTAGTTATGCGACTCCAATATCCATATATTGCTTGTGTACATCTAATAGACTCAAGCATCGCTACATTTGTAGTCAACTCCTTAAATTTGTCCAAACATACTTTGTGACAAATTGAGCTTTATGTCCTTCATTAAGTTCCATTTCCTTCTTATGACTTTGCAGTCATATAGAAATATCAAGTAAACATTTTTACTTAATGAGATCAAGTAACATATTACTTTGCAATATTAAATGTAATTTAATACAGGATTTAATGACTCCTAGTCATTTCTCGCACTTAGGTCCATCACGCTTCTTTGTAGTTCGTAGGTATGTCTTATTCAAATAACATGACAAGTGAATCAATAATATAATTCCACAAGCTTGCAGAATATATCGTTGAATCCTACTTTCTTTAGTAAAAGTATTCGCTGAAACTTTCTGATCATTATCACTAGTTTCTCCTCTATCTATAGAGTTCGATTTCACAGAACAAATTCCGCTGCGCCACTCAACAATCTAGAGGCAAGGTCAAATACCTTATTTTGATCATTTACTTTCTTCCACCTGTATCTTCATCAAGACACATAAAACTTAGGACAATAACATGTTTTACTTTTTGTGAAAGATTTATTCATAGTTTCCTAAGAATACTCTATAAAGACTTGTTTATTCGCCATGATTTCAAATTATCAAAATCTCCAGAAACTCGAACGTGTCATAACTCTTATGGTGTTGTTTCCACGAATCTTTAGATGTTCCTTTGTATTTCAAATGAGTGTTCACTTATTTAGATTTCTAACTCTAAACGATAACTATAATCCTTATGAGATAATATTAGACCATATGTATTTAATACAAAATGATTGTGATATTTAGGCATTTCAATACACTTTGAATTTGCCCAATTATCATAATTTGTGAAACATCTTTTACAGGTCCTTTTATGCCAAAAATTAACTTGAATACTTTAGTCATGTCAATCAAATCAAAGAGACTTTTGTATTCCTATTAATTTGATACCGTCCTTAATTTTGAAATCATTTAAACAATTCAAAATAGTTTGAATCTTATATTTCATTTAGTAAATACTCATATTCACATAAATTCACAATAATGATTTCCACTATTTGTTGAAAACATGATACATCACTATGTATAAAATTTCACATTTCTTCGCATATCACCGTTTTACCAGAATGCGGAGTTTTAGTCATTTTTCCTAACGAGGCATGGTTTTGCAAAGTCTCTAGATCAAATATCTAAGACCCTGATTTTCATTTAGAATGAAAAACATGCAATAACCACCATGACTTAAACAATAGTGTCATGTCATTATTAAACTTTGGATATCTTTTAGCATTCTAATCCTTTATAAATGCTTAAACTATTATCATTAACATAGTGATGATAATAACTCATTTATAATCATAATGTGACCATAAATGTATTATTCATAAGAACATTAAAACTAGCTTGTAACTTATTCATGTGAATAATCGTCTCACCAAAAGCAAGACACACAAACAAGTACTACAGAATTTTATTCAAGTGCACTAATCGAAATGATGAACTTTGAGGAAAGGGGTGATGTTGGTCATCAACTATTTTGCTTGCCGTCCTCAAGGCACATTACCTCATTTCTAGCAATTCTCAAGCAGACAATCCTATTTTCATAAAATCGGACAATTATTGAATACTTGTGAACTGCAACGAGTATTGCAAGAATTATATTTATAATTTGTATATCTAACATATACCTTTTTCATCCATGACCTCCACTGCAATCATTGCAGAGTCATCAGACTATCTCCTAATGGTTATTATATCAAGAACAGAAGATTATCTAATTACGAGGATATCCCTTAGACGTTGGTATTAATCTATGAAGTTGGACCCTTCTGTTAAGTTCCACATCAAGCAAGAAATTTCCCATGGTTGCAGAGGTCCTCAATGGGACAGGCCATGATCTACTAAGATATTTGCAAATAGACATCTAAACCAAGTTCATAATATGAGTTCAATTCATAATTGATCTCCCACTAAAATTGTCATCCCCTGGACGATTTTAGTGATCACATGTTCCCAATACGCTACACCACCCCCAATCGTCATGCCCGTCAATATAGTTTCAAAGGTAGACATTCCCCAATATCAATCACATCATTCATGTGACTCATGCTCGACTTTGATATCTTGTGTTCCGAGGCCATGTCTGTACATGCTAGGCTCGCCAAATTGACCTTAGTGTATTGCGTGGCACATACATGGCTTGTAACCCACACCATATGTCAACGTAGATATGTATAGCCTCCGGTCGTCATGGCCGGCTTCATAATGACGATCCTTCTTAGTGTTTGCACACACATAATGGAGAACACAATCATTGGAATTATTAGGGATTGTCTTATCTAATATGCTATCGTTGAGTATCTAATACTAGCACACAATAAGATGAATAACAGGTATCAACATCACATATATATTTTGATATGATATGATCCTTCTCTTGTGCCTTGATCTCCATCGAGCGCTCCGGCATGATCTCCATCTTGCCACCGGTTTGACGCCAAGTCCCTGACGCCACCAGCGGATCGTCCATCGGAACAATGACTATTACTATACTACTTAGTAATAGAAAAGTAAACTACTTTACCTTCATGACGACCAAGACCATATCATAACACATGCCCTCCTGCAACATAAAGTTAGATGCCTCTACTTTATCTTTTGCAAATTTTACGTGGTTGTTAGGGCTTTCGTTATAGAACCATTTCTAATCTAAGAACTTTCCAACCACAACATGGATCCAATAGTTGTCTCTACTACACCCCTTTAAGGGCCCTCCATTATAAGTGTTATATCAACTAGTGAATGAGAGACAGAAACCTGCTAGCCACTTATATGGAACACGCCGTATGTCGAGCATGGAACCAATCTTGTGTAAGAATACGCGTAAGGTCGGTCCGAGCCGCTTCATCAAACAATACCGTGATATAAACAAGTACACGTTAGAGGGTAACAAATAGAGGATCAATACCTGCATAATCCATGTGCGTTTTGATCGTACAATACTCCTACGCATAGATCGGCTCTGATACCACTGAAGTGTTTCCGCAGTATAAAACAAAAAAAATCCTATGTTGGAATGCTCTAACTGCCCAAGATCTATCTATGTAGTAATGCAGTAATGCCCGGAGTGTATAGAATACATATCCTTGTAGACCATACGCGGTTAACGTTCCGGGAGGAACGTGACTGAAGTAGTCGAACTCGTAGCCGACCTCAAGGTCATGAAGCTGCTCCGCTCCATCTTCATCGTGCGACAGCTCTGGCTCATGACATCCAAGATGCCACTCTTTGGAGGCACCCTCGAGGTTTCGTACACATACAGTGTATGATGACGACCTCCGGCTTCCTTAATCCTTGCCGGGGGTGCGGAAGTAGATCTCTGGCTTGAAATCCTTGCAGCGCAATGGCGTACTGCAGGTGCACCATCTTTTCTGCGTACAGTCTTTTCTTGGGACCGTGCCAATACAAGGAGGCAACTACAAAGAGATAAAAAGAGGAATTCTCTAAGGAAAATGCCTTAAAAAATATCTCAAATTGTGTGTTTAATCCCACCCATGGGCATCCCTTTATATAGGCGGAGGGGAACGTACCCTCTACATTAGGTGCCCTATGTGGGACTAATAGATTAAAGGGAAAAAGGGGGAAAAGAAGGGGCAGACGGCTGGGCCACCAATGCCAGCCCAGCAGTCAGCCGCGGCCATCTGGGTGGGTCGGTGTGCCCACTGTGGCCTAGTAGCAACAGCTGCACGCGGCTCCAGCTCGCAAGGCTGGGTGGTCCGTCAGTGCCTCTCCCGCGTCCCAGCAGCGTGCAACCAGGCGTGGCGGCAATGGTGACCCGGGTGGGCCGCCTCTGCGTGCGCATGAGGCACACCAGCGCCAGCGACTTCAGCGGCCCTGGTGGGTTGGCCGTCCCCCGCAAGGCCTAGCGCACGCGTGCACAGCCAGGCGGCGGCAAGTCACGTGTCACCCAGTCCGGTGCTCACCCGCGCCCACCCACTTTCCTGTGTGGGCCGCCTGGCCCACACGTTGTGGCAAATTTGTTGTTTTCTTTTGCTTTTCAAGGTGGCTTCCTCATGGGCCAATTCCGTCCAGGGTTTTGGCCTAATGAGGAAGTTGCCCAATAAACTTTAATTTAAATATTTATTTAGTATATTTTAATTCATAATTAACATATAATAAATGCATATTATAAATTGTCATTTACCCGAAACACCTTTCGGCCTTTTCCTTTCTCCGAACAACTTCGGATCTCTCTTTGGAACAAATTTGACTTTCTCTTTCTCTACTATGATTCCAAGTTATAGATGATCTCTAGCTCATCGTACCCTTAAGTGTATTTCCCCATGGCTCGGGAATGACACAAACATGATCTCATCAATGATCAACAACGGGACCAAGATGCCCATAATGACCCTTGTGCATTCCACAATGGCAAATATCGTTTGAACCGTAAAACATGGATTCTAATTACCTTTGTTTCTTCGATACGACTTGTCCAAGATTTGGTCATTGGTATCACATACATTGTTCAATCTCGTTACGAAAAAGTTCTGCTTTACTTGTTCCTGTGATATTACATCCCCGTGATCTAGTCACATGTTGCAACATTACGGATGTAATCTCACCACGTCGGTCTTATATATCTTACTCATCACAGGGTGAACAAATCCCAGTCTTGATTTATAGGTCATCAATTATTCCTCTGAAATACCTAACGTACACCTTTATATTCACCGTTTCACCGAGTGATGTTTGATGCAGTTAAGGCAGCCTCGGGAGACAATGATTAATATAATCTCATGGTCTAAGGAGTAGGAGACTACGTTTCTAACTATTGCAACAATAAACTCCGTGACTTGATAGTATCACAATCTTTGGGTAATATCCATCACATCATTCACTAATAATATGACCTCGTTGTCAACTGGCATAAAAGCTCCATGATCAAGAAACCTTGATCATCAGTTGCCCAACGAACTAGTATGAGGCTACTAGGGACTTGGTTTGTTTCATACCACACCTCTATCAATGTTTCCACTTAATACAGTTATAGCACAGTATGAAACTATCATGAACTAATTAAGATATGATAATAAACTCCATTTATTATTTGCCTCTAGGGTATATCTCCTTCAAGGAGGCACACGTGATAGATGTTCTTATCCAAAGTATAGCCTTTGTCTTATACATCATTGGGAAGGGCACAATTTTTGTAGCAAAGCAAAGAGCAACATATCATGCTAATTAAAATCCACTACTATGCACACTCCAAACTTGGAGGCACCATCGTAGCATATCAAATACAACAGAGTCTACACATCTAAGAGTTTAGTTAAAGAATCATTTATGTACGTATCAAACTATCTAGTAGGTAGAGAGGACCTACTTTGCAAAACCCAACTTATATTTGTCCAAGATCATGCATGTGCCTGATCTGCTCACCAATAGCTTATTCAAAACCATCATCAAGCATACTTCACAAACATCAACACCCATATGTCCAAAATATTGTAAGCTTATGATCAGATAGTCCATTAACTAATGGTACATAGTGGAACCTTGTTTAAATCAAATTGATGCAAACACTTGCCGAATCCATCACATGCCATGGAAAATACTGATGGGTTCGTAGCATGGAAAACAAAAAAATTCTACCACAAGAACGAACAAAACCCAGATCTAATCTAGATAAAAGCCAAGATCTAATCTATTAGACATGTGCAACGAGATAGATCTGTACTAACCCTTGTAGACACGAAAGCGTTACGAGATTAGATCTCGTGGTTGATGTAGTCGATCACTTGCCGATCTCAAGATCGAGTGGACGATCCTTCCGGCGCCGCGTTCCGGCAGCGCTTCCGCAGTCGGTCACACGTGCGGAGTCGAAGCAGACCTTCCTCTCCTCGTTCCAGCGAGCAGCGGAGGTAGTAGATCTCTCCACGGAATCCTAGTAGCACGACGGCGTGGTGGTGGTGGTGGAGTGGAGAATTCTGCAAGGCTTCGCCTAAGCCTGAGCAGAAAGAAGGAGGAGGAGAGAGGCGGCTTGGGGCAAGAGTGGAGGATCAAAGGGGGGTGGCGCCTCCACCCCTCTATATATAGAGGGAGGGGTGCGGCCTAGGGTTCCCACCCCTTAGGGCCAGCGCACCAAGGAGGTGGGGGGAGGAGTCCTCCCCCCCAAGTCTCCTCTTTAAATTTCCCTTATCTTATCTTATCTTGGTTTTCAAATAAACTCCAAAATATCTTCTAGAACCTTTCGGAACATTCCGAAACCTTCTAGAATCCCTATACAAACACTCTGGAACATTTCCTAACTCAGAAAAAGATCCCCATTATATGAATCTTACTCCCCGGACAATTCCGGAGCTCCTCGTGATGTCCCGAATCCAATCCGAGACTCCAAACAACATTCGGTCTCCAACGCACATTCCATATCTACTTAAAACATCTTCGAACCTTAAGTGTGTCACCCTACGGTTCGTGAATATGTAGACATGACGGAGACACCTCTCCGATCAATAACCATCAGCGGGATCTGGAGATCCATAACGGCTCCCACATACTCAACGATGACTTCGTGATCGATTGAACCATTAACATACGAAACCAATTCCCTTTGTCTCGCGATACTCTACTTATCCGAGGTTTGATCATCGGTATCTCCATACCTAGTTCTACCTCGTTACTGACAAGTACTCTTTACTCGTTCCGTGACATGTCATCCCTTGTGACCTAGTCACATGCTTGCAAGATAACTAGATGACATTCCACCGAGAGGGCCTAGAGCATATCTATCCGTCGTATGGATGGACAAATCCCAATCTTGGTCCATGCGCTTCAACACATACTTTCAGAATACCCAACGACACCTTTATGATCACCCAGTTACGAAGCGGTGTTTGATGTCATGAAAGTACCCATCCGGTGATGGTGATTAACACAACCTCATGGTCGAAGGATTAGGTCACTATGCATTTAAAAGCTTATAGCAATACGAACTTAATGACTTGATCTTATGCCACGCTTACTATGGGTGTGTGTCCATCATATCATTCTCCTAATGATACAACCTTGTTATTAATGACATCCAATGTCCATGACTAGGAAACCATGATCATCTATTAATCAACAAGCTAGTTCAACAAGAGGCTTACTAGGGACTCTTACATGTTTACAAAACACACAAGTATTAGTGTTTCCTAATAATACAATTATAGCATGGGATGTAAACATTCATCATAAACACAAAGATATAATAATAACCACTTTTATTATTGCCTCTTGGGCATATCTCCAACAGTCTCCCACTTGCACTAGAGTCAATAATCTAGATTACATGGTAATGTACCTAACACCCAGGCGTTCTGGTGTTGGTCATGCTTTGCCCTAGGGAGAGGTTTAGTTAACGGATCTACCACATTCAGATCAGTGTGTACTTTGCAAATCTTTATGTCACCATCTCGGACATACTCGCGAGTAGCGTGGAAACGTAGCTTGATGTGCTTCAGCTTGCTATGTGACCTTGGCTCCTGTGCATTAGCTATGGCACCTGTGTTGTCACAGTAGATGGCCATCGGGTCCAACGCACTGGGAACCACGCCAAGTTCAGTAATGAATTCCTTCATCCATATGGCTTCTTGCGCAGCCTTCGAAGCAGCTATGTATTCCGATTCAGTTGAAGATTTTGCCACAACGCTTTGCTTTGCACTCCTCCAGCTCATTGCAGCACCATTCAAAATAAATACGTATCCCGACTGTGACTTCGAGTCATCCAGATCGGTGTTCCAACTAGCATCGGTGTAACCGTTTACAACAAGCTGTTCATCACCTCCATAAGAAAGAACCATATCCTTAGTCCTCTTTAGGTATTTTAGGATATTCTTGACCGCTGTCCAGTGTTCCATTCCAGGATCACTTTGATATCTGCTAGGCAAACTAACAACATGTGCTATATCCGGTCTTGTACACAGCATGGCATACATGATAGAACCTATGGCCGAGGCATAGGGAATATTATTCATTTTCTCTCTATCTTCTGCCGTAGCTGGACTTTGAGTCTTACTCAAAGTCTTACCTGACAACATGGGCACGAACCCTTTCTTGCTATCTTCCATTCTAAACTTCTTTAGAACTTTGTCAAGGTATGTACTTTGTGAAAGCGCTATTAGGCGTCTTGATCTATCTCTATAAATCTTGATGCCTAGAATATATGCCGCTTCGCCAAGATCCTTCATTGAAAAACTATTATTTAAATAGGTTTTGACGCTATTAAGAAGTTCTATATCATTCCCAATCAACAATATGTCATCTACATATAGTACTAGGAATGCTACAGAGCTCCCACTCACTTTCTTGTAAATACAAGTTTCTCCATAAGTTTGTAAAACCCCAATTTTTTGATTACTTTATCAAAACGTTGATTCCGACTCCGGGATGCTTGCTTCAGTCCATAAATGGAGCGCTGAAGTTTGCATACCTTGTCAGCATCTTTAGGATCGACAAAACCCTTGGGTTGTACCATATACAACTCTTCCTCAATGTCACCATTAAGGAACGCCGTTTTGACATCCATCTGCCAAATCTCATAATCGAAATGTGCAGCAATTGCTAACAAAATCCTCACAGACTTTAGCTTCGCTACTGGTGAGAATGTCTCATCATAGTCAACTCCTTGAATTTGTCGGAACCCTTTCGCGACAAGTCGAGCTTTATAGACGGTAACATTACCATCAGCATCTGTTTTTCTCTTGAAAATCCATTTGTTCTCGATAGCCTTACGGCCATCCGGTAAGTCCATACTTGGTTTTCGTACATGGATCCCATTTCGGATTTCATGGCTTCTAGCCATTTGTCAGAATCTGGGCTCACCATAGCTTCTTCATACGTCGCAGGGTCATCAGCGTTGTCCACCAACATGACGTTCAAGGCAAAGTCATACCAATCAGGAGTGGTACGAACCCTCGTTGACCTGCGAGGTTCAGCAGCAACTTCGACTGAAGTTTCATGATCTTTATCATTAGCTTCCTCTCCAATTGGTGCAGGCGGCACAAAAACATATTCTAGTGCTGCGCTACTCTCAAATCCGAGAGAAGGTTCAATAACCTCGTCGAGTTCTACTTTCCTTCTAGTCACCTCCTTCGAGAGAAACTCCTTCTCAAGAAAGGATCCATTCTTGGCAACGAAAACTTTGCCTTCGGATCTATGATAGAACGTATACCCAATTGTTTCTTTAGGGTATCCTATGAAGACGCATTTCTCCGCTTTGGGTTCAAGCTTTTCAGGTTGTAACTTCTTTACATATGCTTCGCAACCCCAGACTTTAAGGAACGACAACTTAGGTTTCATACCAAACCACAATTCGTACGGTGTCGTTTCAACGGATTTAGATGGTGCCCTATTTAAAGTGAATGCGGCTGTCTCTAATGCATAGCCCCAAAATGATAGCGGTAAATATGATAGCCCCAAACCATATCTAAGAGAGTTCGATTACGACGTTCAGACACACCATTACGTTGTGGTGTTCCCGGCGGTGTCAATTGCGAAAGTATTCCACATTTCTTTAAATGCATGCCAAACTCGTAACTTAGATATCCACCTCCGCGGTCAGAACGCAGAAACTTAATCTTCTTGTTACGATGATTTTCCACTTCACTTTGAAATTCCTTAAACTTCTCGAAAGTTTCGGACTTATGTTTCATAAAGTAGACATACTCATATCTACTTAAGCCATCCGTGAAAGTGAGAACGTAACGATATCCACCACGCGATGTTACACTCATTGGACCGCACACATCGGTATGTATTATTTCCAATAAGTCTGTAGCTCGCTCCATTGTACCAGAGAATGGAGTCTTAGTCATTTTTCCCATTAGACATGCTTCGCATCTTTCAAGTGATTCAAAATCAAGTGATTCAAGAAGTCCATCAGAATGGAGTTTCTTCATACGCTTCACTCCAATGTGACCAAGACGACAGTGCCACATGTATGTAGAATTATCATTCAATTTTGTTCGTTTAGCATCTATGTTGTGAACATGTGTATCACTACTATTGAGATTCAGTAAGAATAAACCATTCATCTCAGGTGCATTACCATAAAAGATATTACTCATATAAATTGAACAACCTTTATTCTCAGACTTAAAAGAGTAACCGTCTCGCAATAAACAAGATCCAGATATAATGTTCATGCTTAACACAGGCACCAAATAACAATTATTCAAATTTAAAACTAATCCCGAAGGTAGATGTAGAGGGAGCGTGCCGACGGCGATCACATAAACCTTGGAGCCATTTCCAACGCGCATCGTCACCTCGTCTCTCGCCAGTCTTCGCTTATTCCGCAGCTCCTGTTTCGAGTTACAAATATGAGCAACCGAACCAGTATCAAACCCAGGCACTACTACGATTACTAGTAAGATACACATCAATAACATATATATCAAATATACCATTCTTCTTGATGTTGCCATTCTTCAGATCCGCCAGGTACTTGGGGCAGTTACGCTTCCAGTGACCAGCACCCTTGCAGTAGAAGCACTCAGTTTCAGGCTTAGGACCAGCCTTGGGCTTCTTTGCAGGAGCGGCAGCTTTCTTGCCGTCCTTGTTGAAGTTGCCCTTGTTCTTAGGCTTGCCCTGTCTCTTGAAATTGGTGGTCTTATTGACCATCAACACTTGGTGCTCCTTCTTGATCTCCACTTCAGCAGTTTTCAGCATGGACGATAGTTCAGGCAACGTCTTGTTCATGCAGTGCATATTGTAGTTCATCACAAAGTTCTTGTAACTTGGTGGCAGTGATTGGAGGAGACGGTGAATCCCTAACTCATTAGGAATCGATATCCCCAACTCTTGGAGCTTGTTTGCGTACCCAGACATGGTGAGCACGTGCTCGCTAATGGAGCTTTCCTCTTTCATCTTACAGTTAAAGAACTTTTCGGAGGCCTCATAGCTCTCCATGGCCGCGCGAGTCTCAAAAATTAGCCTGAGCTCCTTAATGATCTCGAACGGGTCGTGGTGCTCAAAACGCTTATGGAGCTCCGCTTCTAAACCGTACAGGATGGCACACTGAACTGTGGAGTAATGATTTTTTCCGAGTGGCGTAAATATTCTTTACGTCATCGGTGGCATCTTTTGCAGGTGGGTCACCTAGCGGTGCTTCGAGCACATAGGTCAACTGACCAGCCCTGAGGACGATCTTCAGTCCACGGAACCAGCCCGTGAAATTGCTTCCATTGTTCTTAAGCTTTTCTTTCTCTAGGAACGCATTGAAATTGATGGAGGGGGTCGCCATAATCTACAACAAATTTGCAAGTAGTTTAGACTAAGTTTATGATAAATTGAGTTCAAATTTAATTCTTAAATTAACTAGGTGAACTCCCACTCAAAACAACATCCCTCACATTGTCTTAGTGATTACACGAACCAAGTCCACTACACCAAGTCCAATCTTCACGAGAGAAGATGTAGTTTCATCGGCGAATAATCTTCATGTTCATCATATCATTTATATGACTCATGCTCGGTATTCCGTGTTCCGAGACCATGTCTGTACATGCTAGGCTCGTCAAGATAACCTTAGTTTCCGCATGTGCAAATCTGGCTTGCACCTGTTGTATGCACACGTAGAATATATCACATCCGATCATCACGAGATGCTTCGAAACGACGAGTCTTAGCAACGGTGCCAACTAAGGGTGAACACTTTATTACTTGATATTTAGTGAGAGGGATCATCTTATAATGCTACCGTCGCGATCTAAGCAATACAAGATGCATAAAGGATTAACATCACAGGCAATTCATAATTAGTGTGATATGATATGGCCATTTCTTCTTACGCCTTTGATCTCCATCTCCAAAGCACGGACATGATCTCCATCATCACCAGCATTGCGTCAAGGTCAGTGGCGCCGCTTCATGGTTGTCCATCATCACTAGCAACTATTACAACTACTTGGAATAAAGCTATTACAAGATGAATAGACACGCAGGCCTTAACAGAATTAAAGACAACCATTAGGCTCCTGCCGTTTGCCATATTACAACAAGGATCATTGCATACATCAAATACAATCACAGTCACATGATGGCCATATCACATCACAAAACCCCTGCAAAAACAAGTTAGACGCCTCTAATTTTCTTTGCATGTTTTACGTGGTTTGGGGCTTTAGAATAAGAACGGGTCTTACCTACGAAACTGAACCACAACGTTGATACAAGTGCTATCAAAATTTGCAAAGTGTAAATTGGATCTATACTATGGTGGGAGAGACAGACACTCGCAAAGCCACTTGTGCAAAGCAAGTTACACGTCAAGCGTGGAGCAAGTCTCATGTGCGATGACATGTAATGTTAGCCCGAGCCGCTTCATCCCACCATGCCGCAAGATGCAAAGTACACAAAGCAAAAGACGGCACGAGCACCAACGCCCACAACACCATTGTGTTCTACTCGTGCAACAGATCTACGCATAGACACGGCTCTGATACCACTGATGGGTTCGTAGCATGGAAAACAAAAAATTTCTACCGCAAGAACGAACAAAACCTAGATCTAATCTAGATAAAAGCCAAGATCTAATCTATTAGACATGTGCAACGAGATAGATCTGTACTAACCCTTGTAGACACGAAAGCGTTACGAGATTAGATCTCGTGGTTGATGTAGTCGATCACTTGCCAATCTCAAGATCGAGTGGACGATCCTTCCGGCGCCGCGTTCCGGCAGCGCTTCCGCAGTCGGTCACACGTGCGGAGTCGAAGCAGACCTTCCTCTCCTCGTTCCAGCGAGCAGCGGAGGTAGTAGATCTCTCCACGGAATCCCAGCAGCACGACGGCGTGGTGGTGGTGGTGGAGTGGAGAATTCTGCAGGGCTTCGCCTAAGCCTGAGCAGAAAGAAGGAGGAGGAGAGAGGCGGCTTGGGGCAAGAGTGGAGGATCAAAGGGGGGTGGCGCCTCCACCCCTCTATATATAGAGGGAGGGGTGCGGCCTAGGGTTCCCACCCCTAGGCCCACCCCTTAGGGCCGGCGCACCAAGGAGGTGGGGGGAGGAGTCCTCCCCCCAAGTCTCCTCTTTAAATTTCCCTTATCTTATCTTATCTTATCTTATCTTATCTTATCTTGGTTTTCAAATAAACTCCAAAATATCTTCTAGAACCTTTCGGAACATTCCGAAACCTTCTAGAATCCCTATACAAACACTCCGGAACATTTCCTAACTCAGAAAAAGATCCCCATTATATGAATCTTACTCCCCGAACAATTCCGGAGCTCCTCGTGATGTCCCAAATCCAATCCGAGACTCCGAACAACATTCGATCTCCAACGCACATTCCATATCTACTTAAAACATCTTCGAACCTTAAGTGTGTCACCCTACGGTTCGTGAATATGTAGACATGACGGAGACACCTCTCCAATCAATAACTATCAGCGGGATCTGGAGATCCATAACGGCTCCCACATACTCAACGATGACTTCGTGATCGATTGAACCATTAACATACGAAACCAATTCCCTTTGTCTCGCGATACTCTACTTATCCGAGGTTTGATCATCGGTATGTCCATACCTAGTTCTACCTCGTTACTGACAAGTACTCTTTACTCGTTCCGTGACATGTCATCCCTTGTGACCTAGTCACATGCTTGCAAGCTAACTAGATGACATTCCACCGAGAGGGCCTAGAGCATATCTATCCGTCGTATGGATAGACAAATCCCAATCTTGGTCCATGCGCTTCAACACATACTTTCAGAATACCCAACGACACCTTTATAACCACCCAGTTACGAAGCGGTGTTTGATGTCATCAAAGTACCCATCCGGTGATGGTGATTAACACAACCTCATGGTCGAAGGATTATGTCACTATGCATTTAAAAGCTTATAGCAATACGAACTTAATGACTTGATCTTATGCTACGCTTACTATGGGTGTGTGTCCATCATATCATTCTCCTAATGATACAACCTTGTTATTAATGACATCCAATGTCCATGACTAGGAAACCATGATCATCTATTAATCAACAAGCTAGTTCAACAAGAGGCTTACTAGGGACTCTTATATGTTTACAAAGCACACAATTATTAGTGTTTCCTAATAATACAATTATAGCATGGGATGTAAACATTCATCATAAACACAAAGATATAATAATAACCACTTTTATTATTGCCTCTTGGGCATATCTCCAACAAATACAACCCTCCCAACTGAAGTATTTCACAACACATACTAGTAGATCATCACTGTTTTCAACAAGAATTTGCCTAGGATAAACATAACTCTCTACTTAACATTGAAGTTCATTTATGAGGAACTTGATCACAGTTCTAAATCTGAGAACATCTAAATTATTGTGATCAAATCATACAACATCACCAACAAGTCAGCAAGAACATACCACAATCAATTCACCTCTTCTATGTGTTCACTTTTACACATCACATACACACTGGATGTAATATCATTTGTGTAGCATAGTGTTAATTGCATCAATCTGAATGTATAACATAGTAACAAAATTATAGTGGCTTATCCCAATTAAGAGAAGTAATCTATATGGCCCTAGAATAAATTTGGAGAAGACCCATGTATCACAGGACTAAAACACATATGTCTTATAGTTCCTGTTCAGTCTTAATGTACTAGAATAACAGGAGAACCTGGCTAACAGTGAGAAAAACAAGTAGCTAGTAGAGTCAACCAGTCAGTTGGATACCCTACTACAATTAAATTCAAACCAAATGTATGGGTTCAATCATCACTCACACATTATTTTCCAAGACACTACAACTCTACCATATCCAAGTTGTCATCAAATCTCTATCTAATGAAACAAGGACAACAATAGGTGACAAGCAAACATCCGTTGGTACTAGAACATGAACACATCTAGGGGAAGAAAAGGCCAAACTTGTTCTGGTTGTTAGCTAGCTCAGGAAGAAGGAGAGAACGAGAGAAAGCAAAAGAGGGAGAAACGAGAGAGGAGGCACTTACCTAGTGGCGAGTCACAACTTGCCTAAGATAAAGTAGAAGCGGTGTAGACGATAGTGGCAGATCACAACCCCGCGGCATGGCGGCACGAGGAGCACCACAACGCTCAACTCACGTCGAGCCACACCGCAACACTGCGAGCACCAGAGCACCAGAGCAGCCCCGGTGAGGAGGACATCATCAAATCACTAGCGAGCGGCGAAGCCACGAACATTGTAACCCTAATGCTAGAGAAGGGTCAAGGGCAATCGTGGAAGGATTTGAGAAAAGGATCTGATTGGTTAGAAGGATGCAACAAAGAACAACGTTTCTCCTACGCCTAGGCGGTCGAAACCGGTCGTGGCAGCGCGGAGGCGCCATGGCGTCGCTAGAGTGAAGTCAAAGGGAGAGAGGAATCACTCGGGTGAGAATGAGGCCGGGTGGGCTCACCTAACCCTAGGGGTTACGGTTGTACCCAACCCTAGTGAGCCAAGTTGGGTTAGGTAGGCCTTTGAGTTGGGATGGGCTAGTCACGGGCCAGACCCAGTTTAAAAGATCCGATACAAAATAAATCAATAATTCAAATATGAGATTACCAAAACAGCCCTGGTAATGGTTCAAGCTCCATAAAAATGTAGAAAATCCTAAAAATACATATGATATATCAAAATGTTCACAAAAACAATATCTATGTCATAAAAATATAACATTACTTATTTGAGTTATATAAAATACAACTAAATATTAAAATCATTAAATCTCTCAATAAAATGCAGTAAAAGTCCTAAAAACAAATAAAAAATATTTTTGGGTATAAAAATAAATCTGTTACTTTAGAAAAATGTTATTTATAATATTCCAAGTCATTTTAGGATTTATAAAAGTAAGTGTTATGATTGGCTTTATAAGTACTCTCTTCTATTAAAACAAAAGAGATAAATTCTCTCTTATCATTTATAAATCAAAATAAAACCTTGTTAGCTTTAGTCGACTACTTAGGATTTATTGAACATGGAATGTAATTCTGCAAAGCTAAAACTAGTAAAACTTAGATAGATTCACTTCTTTAAAATAATTGAATTAATTCTTAAAGTTTGTATAAATACTTCAAACCCTAACAAATTAATGAAATCATCTTATTTATGTTTTCATTAATGAGTTACATCCTTTGTTTAGTATTATGATAGCAAACCAAGTCTTGAACTCGTCATTCATTTGGATTGGAAATGAATGATCTCACATCCTTGGTTATGCTTAGAGAAACCCTAGAACTTAGTAATATTATACAAATTATGTTTTAATTTATTTATAATTTATAGCTAACTTTGGTCTAATACTCAACAAGTGAGAAGAGTAATAACTCAAGGTCATTTGTACTATATCAACTCTAATAGTTTATACTCGAATAATCTTTCGTAGTGATTCATTAAGTATAAGAAATATTTTCTTCGAAAGTTACTATTTTTGATACTTCAACCTACATAAAAACTACAATCAATCTCTATCATACGTTATTCTATTTAAAAAAAATTCTCTATCATATTTTAGTATTGTACTTTACTTTTATATCTTGTATTTTAAGACTTAAGTTCCTTATAGATATATTTGCTTATAAAATAAACTTGAAAATAAATCAAATCTTAAAGAAATCATCCAAGCTCAACTCACTTACAATGTTGGGGAATTACTTCAGGGTTTTACAAAATGCATAACATTACTTATGCATAACAACATATTGCTTCTTTAAACATTAGTTCTTACTATACCAATGATGTTGTTTCATATATTTGATTTTGTATTGTCTCGAAGATAGTGATTGCATAATCTTGTAATCACAAAGACAAGTCCACACTTACTCATGTTCTTTGGTTATTTTCAATCAAGTATTGACAATCAATTATTGTTATCACCTACATTTCAAAAAGGACAACAAAAAAACTATTTTCATGATTAATGTGAACTATTGGTTGCTGATCAAGGGTGATCAGTTAATCTATTATGTCTGGTAATGGAACCACCATTGCTCGGGAATGTATCATCTAGGATTTAAGAACAAATGTCGCTAGTGATTCCTGTACCGTATATTTCACATTAACCATGAGATCTGGAATGGGATAGAGAAGTCAGTTAGATCTTCTTCCTTCCGTGTGTCAGTAGACGACCTTAACGTGACGATGAGATTCCTTGCATGGATCCAACAACATGGGATGGGCACCCTTAGAGCCCTGAGGTTTTGGTGTCTAGATTATCTCGTGAGATGCTGTCACAGGTACGGTTGGTCATTTTTAAATGAAACCTGTCAGGGGCACATCGACTCATAGAGTCTTCAGGGGCCTATTAGAGTTATATCGGTCCAGAAGGGGGCTTAACAGAGATGTGGCGGCTTGAAGGATTGTATTAGAATGTGGGGTCGCGTAGAAGGGAAGTGATCGACTTGGGTTCTTATACTAGGTCTCACACCAAAGGAAGTGTGAATGAGAAAGATCGCCTTGTGCAACAAGGATAAGGATCTCTCATGGGTAAAGGAATGCACCTCTGCAGAGTGTAAAAAGTATGACATGTTACTCCATGTTCCGGGTAGAAGCTGCGAACGCTGCAGGAAAGGAACTCCACAAAATTCTAATCAACCTGTGAAGACTAACAGACATAGATTTTCAGAATGAAAGCAACCTTTGAAGAAATGTTTATGAAAACCTGCATGGCTTATGACCTATGGTCTATGGCTGTAGATAGTGTATCAAACAGTCATTTTTCGTGAACTTGTTGAGTATGCTTGTACCCAACCGTACCTTCTTAACACTTACTAGATCTCGAAGCAATCAATGACAGACTCAGGAGAAGGACTACATTGAAGAGTTGAAGATATCTAGTGGGGATCGACGAACTCGACGACTACATCAAGAGCAATAGAAGAGAAGCTAAAGAATAATGTATAAATAAATTTCTAGATACTAGAACCTATTTTTGTAGGGCATTGCTTTAGCAACAAACATAAGCCTTACATATACATTAATAGCATTATTATTTCTAGAATAGACTTCAAGTTGCTATTTCTGGATTTCTGCTGTATAGTGTTTTCCTTACTGTTTTGAGGATTGTTCTCTGGAGCTTTTGTAAAGATTTGAGTTGTAATCTATAGTCATGTCTTTGACCCTCGATGTTTCTGTTGTACCATTCTAAGGGATGTAGTACTAGGGGAACGATGTTTCATTGATGTTATGTCAACGACTATAGTGTACTATATCATGTAGTGGTATGATGGGTCACCGCAGACGGTAGTGCTTGCAGTGTGCTTCCGTGCATGGTGTACCTTGGTGTGTTAGTGTATTTTTCCCGTTGTTCTCAATGAGTCCCAAGTTAAACGCCCAATGTGTGCTAGTGTGAAACACGCTGGTACCATGAACGATGGCTTAGATGGAGCAATCAGGGTCAAGCATAGGCTTTCATGGATGGGATTGGGAACATGCACCGAGGGACAAAACGTTGTTCCCAGGTTCATAGATCTCATGGTGAGGTAAAACCTCTAATCCTGCAAGATCTCACTATTGAGAACAACAAACACGGTACAAAGGCTCCTTAGTTCGCGACGGTCTGGGCCCGTCTAGGTCGGATGTGACGTGGCTGCTGCGCCCCTGGCTCCCTTGCGGTCAACCTAATCTCCTCCACCATCGTGCTACTCGTTGCCTAGCGGGCGTGGCAGCCAGGGTCGCAATCGATTTACCAGCCTTTTTCGGTGGGCCGGGCGACCAGGATGGCTGGTTGCGTGGGGGATCGGTCTAAATAAAGGCGGCAGTCCTAGTTTCGGAAGACTCCGTAGGTGAACTCCAATTGGATGAAATGCCTGAATATTGCTGAATCAAATAGGACCCGGTCGCGCGCAACCGTGTTTTTTCTAACTATTTTGGTTTCAGAGATAGCGATACGAAGCTTTGTATTCTGTTGCCATCGTGAGACATATCTTAAATTCCATGGTGAAGTCAGTCGTGAAGAATGTCATGGAAGTCGAGATCCAAGGACTAGTAATGGTGGTTCGATTCCTGGTGACGATGAGGTATTGGCTTGGTGTTTTGTGTCTTGGAGCAGTAGCATCGGCAAGTGGGGACGATAGCATAGAAGAAATTCAGATTTAACCTTGCAGGGTGAAAACCCAAGACCTGGCCTTAATTGGTTGTGGCTGACAATGACCTTGTTAAAGACATTGTTTTGTGAGCGCAAACTTTTTTCTAGGTGAGAACTTATGATCGATGATCATAGCGATGACTACGCTTGTGCACCGTTTTTTTCTTAGAGGCCTCACTTTTGTAGAAGATGAACTTTTGATGCTATCTTGGTGTTGTTTGGTCCGCTGCTATAAGAAATATGTCACTTTTTTTTGACCGTGTGCATTCAGATTGTCATAAGCGCTGCCTTGTTGTAAAGGCAGGATGTTGTTGGTATCTTCGCGATATTAATATATTTCTCTTGTCGAAAAAATAATTTTTTTTAAAAAATAACTATATTGTCCTCCTACGTACTAGCTTCAAATGGTTTGATGGCTTCATCTGGAAAAAAATTAGCAGACAAACGGGGGTCGCTTTCGCAAATGCAAATTCGTATCTACTCCAAATCCCATGGCCATGGAGAACAAACACACTGACGATTTTTATAAAATAAATAATATGCAATAAGCAGAGGAAAGCTGGTGACCGCACCACCAACCAGCTCCGCAGCGCGCAGTGGCAGCAGATCGCGTGCGCCTCCAGGAAAGCCGCGCGGTGCCACCACCCGTTTCACTCTCGCACCTCCTCCCACCTCTTTTTTCACCTCCCACCGGCCACCGCTTCGCCTTTCCCTCCCTTCCCCGAAAACAATTAAGAACTCCCGCAGCAAGCCAAACACGCCGCAGTTATTCCCGCCCGCCACACGCAACCCGTCTCCCCCGTCTCCCATTTCAAATCACCCGAGCCCCACCGCCTTCACCGACAGGTGGGCCGTACCGGAGTACGAGCCCAGCAACTCAGTGTAACTGCGCCGCCACGTGGTCAACGTGGTCCCCACTATGATGTCTACGGAGGAGTACAGTGCAGCCCCCTCCTCCTTCCTCCCGTGCCTGAGCTGCTGCTGCTGCTGCTGATGCGTGGCGTCTCGCTTTTAAAACTCACGACGCAGCGGCCTCTCTTCTCTTTTGGAATGGAGCAGGCCATGTGAAGCCTCTGACCTTCGGATACCTTCCCTCCTCTACCTCGCCCCCCCGTTCCGTGCCGCGCCGCGCCCCACCGCCGCGTACGCGCGTCGCCTTGCGGCCGCTAGGGGGGAAGAGCTTGGGGCGAGATCCGCCATGTCGTCGCGGCCGTCTTCTTCGTCCTCGTCGAGGCGGAGCAGCTCGCCGTTCTCCGCAGGGAACCGTCGCCCGCCGACCTCCTCCTCCTCCTCTAGCTCGTATATGTCCGGACGGCTCATCCCCCGCTCGTCCCCCTCCTCCGTTTCCTCCCAGTTCTACGGTGGCGGCGGCGGCGGCGGCAGCTCGAGGTCCACCACCCCCGGACGCCGGGGAGGAGGCGGAGCTGCCGTCCCAGCGCCGGCTCCTGCTCCGGTGCCGTTCCCCAGCGCGGACGAGCTCGTCATTGAGGACACCTCCCGATCAGGCGACAGCATCTCCGTCACCATCCGCTTCCGGCCGCTCAGGTGGGGATCTGGGAGGGGGTTGCGGGGATCTGCTTGCGGGCGTTGGTGCTAGGGGTTTGTGCTTGGACGCGGTCGCCAGTGTCCCGACTGATTTGAGCTGGATTTGGTATGGTTGCAGCGAGCGGGAGATCCAGCGCGGCGACGAGATCACTTGGTATCCGGATGGGGATCGCCTTGTGCGGTGTGACTACGTCCAGCCATCAGCTTATGGTTATGGTAAGTGCCCACGCTTCGTTTGCTTCTTCGGTCTACTTGGATTTGGCAATGTAGGTTATGGGATTGGTGATTTGGCGACTTAGGTCTCCGAATTGAACTTTTTAGCTTTCTGTGATTTGGGGGCTTGGAACTTTCTTCATGCAAAATTTGATGATGACATTGGTTAGGCTATTGGATGCAATTCCTTTCCCAGGGTACCTTGTTCAAATGCGCTGCATGCTACACATACACGCTTTGTAGGATAAGCAGCGCATTCCTGAAATTAGTACGGAGTTGGCCTGGACTGTGGACACACAAATTCATAGTAAGAGCCAATACAGGGACGATGGACTAAAAGAAATTTGCTCCCGGTTTGCATTTTTTAGAGGAAGCTGTTATTGTTTAGTTGACAATTAGTAGTTTTTCGTGAGATTGACAGCGCTTCATTATTTTCTCATTATTAGGTATGCTGTGGATTTTAGACGACATTATATGGCGAGATCTATAATTTACATTGGAAAGTGTTAGTTCAGATCATGTGGCCCAATTTGTTTCCACCCTCAATGGATGTTTGTAAGCTTGTTCAAGCTATAGGCACCGAATTATATAGGAAGGAATTATTGTTGTTGGCGAAGAATGGGCACAGCCAAATGCCTTGACTAGTTAAGAACATATATACCAGTTTGTCGCTTTTTAGACGTTTATAATATTTGTCGCTAACTACATTATATACCAGAGAAACATTCCGATTCCCAGAGTACCATCCACCAGTGTACTGTACTACATCATATATCCTTATGGACATTTTAATCTTATCCTTTTTGGTGTGCACTTAATTCTTCTATGTCGAGGAGATTGGACATATGCTTAAAAAAGCAGAAAAATCTTTGACAGTGAACTTGGTGTCTTTTTTCATAAGCTTTGTGGCTACTTTCTTTAATAGTTTTAGAATTTAGACAGTTACCCTGATTGTTTCTGCTCACTGTGATAAACACTACTGGTCACAGTAAAACAATCTCACTGAATTAAAGGCACACCTTTAATGTTTATTATATCAGCTTCATTTCTACTTCACATTTAATCAGTTTATCTCCCTTTTGTTTATTTCTTCAGATAGAGTTTTTGGGCCTTCAACAGCTACAGAGGCTGTCTATGATGTTGCTGCCCGGCCTGTTGTTAAAGGTGCTATGGAGGGCATAAATGGTATGCCACTTTCACTTATTTAGGTTACTTCCATCTATGAAGCTTCACCCTATGCTCATATATAATGCTACTGTTGTGATTGCACTGTCCATTCCGAGCTATCCAATCTTTACCTTCTTAAGCTTTTTTTGGTACTTAATTTACTGCTATTGTCCATATCATTTTTCAATGCTTTGCGTTTTATGGGGGCTATGCAGTAATGACATTGACATGTATTTGTACATAATTCATGTTTTACCTATCAAAGTCACCTCTGAACACACCTTTGTACTATCTTGTAGGGACAGTTTTTGCCTACGGTGTCACAAGCAGTGGGAAAACCCACACAATGCATGTAAGTTTTTATTTCCTACATGGAAAAGAATCAAAAGATCTAATAAAATAGCAACAAGATATACTTCTAATGGTCTCCTCCCTCTAGCACATTCTTTCCAATTAAATTTGTCCTTTTTGTGTGCACCTGTTACTGCAAGTGATAACAATTATGATTGTGATATATCCATTTTTCTCGAATGATATTGTTGGATATAAAGCTCACTTGTGTGAAGACAATAATGTTTATACGGCCTATTCATTTGTTCCCTAAATTTTTACAGGGTGACCAGAATTGTCCTGGAATAATCCCGTTAGCCATCAAGGATGTCTTCAGCTTAATACAAGAGGTATGCCAGCAAGTGCTTTAGTTACATAGCATTTATATGTTGCATTTGTAAATATGTTGAACTGCCACAACAGATTTATTTTATGTTTCCTTAATAAAGAAATGCCTTACTCGGGTGACTAGTTAATCACCTGGTAAATCTTCTCTGAAGTCTTCTTGGTCATTGCTAGCACAAAGAATTGTTTAGATAACTGTGAATGTCATTTTGACCATTGTATCACCAAAGCAGCCCATGTTTATGCATGTGATGCAAATTTGTTTTGTTATATATAAAGTCAGGTGATCACAATAATCTGGATTTCCAAATGACAGCTTCATAAGATTTAAGACCGAGTCTGTATAACTGAGTGGTAGCCCTTTCTTGAAGATAAACTGCCTGGAAAGTGGAAACATTATGGGTTTGGAGAGTTATCTAGTTGGTTTATACACAAGGGGCTCCCCACTCACTTCTTAGTCAACAAAATACTCCCTCCGGTCCAAATTAATGGACTCAGATTTGTCTAGATTCGGATATATCTGGATCGGAGGGAGTATGAAAACTCCTATTCATTTGGTTGACTAAAGTACAGTGCGAGGCCGAGGCTGGTCATAGTGCTAAGTAACTTAGACTAGTAACTTGCACATGTTACTAGTTCATGTTACTACCTTTATAGTGGGTAATAACATGTGTGTGGTGTCATGCAAGGCCAAATTAATTAGGTTGTAGACTCATATGGTCTTGGTATGTGTGATGTTATGGTAACTAGCTAAGTTACTACCTCACTCTGTTTCTTCATTAATTATCATGCCATGTCACCGATTTGCTTAGTTGGCATTGCATCATGTTACTAGCTAAGTTACTCCCACTATAAATAGCCTGACAGCTCCATAAACTGTGGCCATAATGACATACTCAAACCTTCGTGCAGAACTTGCATGTTCCATTTTGTTGCAGATCTTACTGTTTGTCAACCGTACTGTTTACTCTTTGCTGCTCAGGTTTAGTATTTTACCATTTTTCTGTTTATACTGAACTTCAAACCTTGATTTTTATATCTCAACTAACAGACTCCTGGAAGAGAATTTTTGCTCCGTGTGTCATATCTGGAAATCTATAATGAGGTATGCTACCTGATTGAGAAATACCATTTTCACAAATTATCCACAGGCACTGCATCTACTAGTTTTGTTATCACTTTCTTCATTTGTTGACAACTGCTTTGCTTGAGTAATTCTTGATACTTGTATGTTAATTTGACTAGTTCCTTTTCTTTCTGAAAAGTAAATACAAGTAGACTTGTCTGACCCTCACAAAATATTTCCCAGTTGATATTCTTACATAGAGCATGCTCCTATTTATTATCCTCATTTTGCTTTGCTCTGTGCTGGCAGCACTGCTGTCACTGGTCGTGTTATTCACACTATCACTTTCAGTTGTACTGCGCGTTCCTGGCAGATAAATAGATGTACTTGACTCTTTATACAGTGATGGCCCTTTTTGAACTGGATACGTAGCCATCTAGGACCAATCCTAACAACCAAATCGAAAGGTCTATAGAGATGAATCCCACTAAAGATACCAACTGAGCCATTGTTCTGTTGGTTGGTTCCTGCAAGTGGCATGCAGTCCAACCAAGTTGAGTGCTGCATGGGGAGAAAATGGTGTCCAAAGCACTGGGTGAGAAAGTCTTGTCCTTAGAAAAAATTGCAACTAATCACAGATAGTAATTAGTAACTAACGATTGTAGTATCTTATTAGGGGCTTATCTGATCTCAAGTCTTAACTATTATTGGTGTGGGCTCTTGGCTTAGTTAGCTTGTATGAGCCACACCCATGCCAGTCCAAGTTTTGCAGTAATACAGTTGGATGACCGTTCCATCCTTCCAATCTTGTGCTGTACTAATAGTCTAATACTAATACTGTGATTTGCAAATACTGACTACTGAATCTCTTTGCCTTTTGTAAAGTGTTAGGAGTAATCTTGTCAATGTAGTTGGCTTAGTCATGAAGTATCCAGGGTATGTAGGGAGAACTCTAGAATTAAGAACGTTCTAGACTAAGATATTTAGTAGTATGCAATATCTAGAGTTTGTAGAGTATTCTAGAAGTATGGTGTAGGGTTTGGATTGTGCCACATGGCAACAATCTAAAGGGTCATGTACAAGTATAAATAGGGGTACCACCCCTCCCATGTAACAAGCTTCCTACTAGTAGAAGCCCTGTGTACTGTGTGTGAAGCACATCAAGACAGAGAGCTGTGAGTGTGAAGCTCATATCTTTAGGAAGAGGGAGATTCCTGGGTGGGAGCTAGTAGCCTAGTTCCAACATAAAGATCCAGTCCAGTCAAAAATTAGAAGTCACGCTCCATTGTAAATTATCTGTATTCAGAATGTACTTACATCTAGTACTATCTGGATGGCTTAAATCTGCTATCTCCTTGCAGGTGATAAATGATCTGCTTGATCCTACTGGACAAAATCTGCGTGTGAGGGAGGATGCACAGGTTTAAACTCTACAAACGTTGGACTATCTTTATTGTTTTGCTTTTGTATGTGTAGTAATTTTGTGTTTAACTGTTTTGCATCTCTTCCTGAAACCTATTTTGAATACTTTTTGTGTACCTATTTTCTTAGATTTTTAGTTATTGCCTTAGTGCCAGTCTGCTTTGACTTCTGCAAGTCCTTCGCGCTAATAAGTTTCATACACCAAACAGTAGAACCAAAAGTCTAAACTGATGAAGTGAAGGTGGCCAATCCACATATGCTTTAACACCCCCTCTCATCTGTGACTCAGTGAGGCCTACACGTGATAGAAAGAGGGCATGAGCAAATTTTAATTAATAATTAAATTGTGAAAGCCGCGACTTGAACCCCAGACTTCTGCTCTGAAACCATATTAAGTTTCATGCACCAACCAGTAGGACCAAAAGTCCGAACTGATGAAGAGAAGGTGGGAAATCCACATATACTTCAACACTTGCAACCTCTCATTTCCGCCGAGTGCGTCGATTCAGCGGACAGGCTCCATGGAGCCCGTTTTTCGAATCTTTTTGAAATCGACATTTTGAAGTTTCAAAAAAATCCGAAAAAAATACTTAGATGTAGAGAATGATGATTACTAAATGCATGCAAAAAATCAATGCAAAATATTATGTACTTTGGGCTGTGTAAAAACGACAAAATTTCCAGATCTGAGGTAGTGAACAGTGCAGAATTCAAAAACCTCCAAATTTGTAAGGATTTGTCATTTTTTTGCGGGCCGGAATACGAACTATTTTTCTTTGAAATTTTGCATGGCCGTAGAATACATCATTCTCAATATCTAGGAATTTTTTGAAACTTCAAAATACCGATTGCAAAATGTTTAAAAAATGGGCTCCATGGAGCTCGTCCTACAAAGTGATTTTCCGCATTTCCGCTCCTCTTTTTAGCTTGTTTTTCATTGTTGCTAGTTTGGCCATCATTTCATTCAGTCAACAAACTGTGGAGATGTTGTAATATTATTAGTTTAGCATTCTTACGTTTGATATGAATATCTTTCTTACATGTTACCCTTTATTTTTCTTTAAACCGTGTTGGTTTCTCATGGCATAGTGGCTTGATTAATGGAACACTTCGTAAGTTCCTATTTGAATTGCATGCTATCGAAATGGAATGCAGTTTGTGGCATCCTCTTTTGGTAATGAGATTGCTAAATGTCAAATGAGCGTGTAAACTTTGTTTGTGGACTGACATTTGGTTCTATGTGATTGACGAGTAAATCTTATTTGTATAACCGTTAGTTTCTAACTTGTTCATTTATGGCGTAAGCTGTAGTATATTCAGTAATGCACTGGTGTAGCTTTATGCCTCTATCTACTGCAGTGACACCTCTATTTGTGAGCTTATGCTGATCTGGTTTCTTTTGCTATAGGGAACATATGTAGAAGGAATAAAAGAAGAAGTTGTACTATCTCCAGGACATGCTCTTTCTTTTATAGCTGCTGGTGAAGGTGATTACAATATATTGCTTTCCTCGACACTAATATGTTGTTGTCAAGATGGTAGTGGCAACCAATTTGTATGGATATAAACCATAAATGTGTTGTTTCTGTGAGTCACGTACTGTTAGCCATCCAGCATCTCTCTAAATGCTGTTAGTCAGGTTGTGAAATGAACGTATGATTTTCTTCTCTCGTAGAGCCAATAATTAGTCATTGATTTTGTGTGATTACTTTTGTTCAATGGATTTGCAATTTCTCAGTTGCCTGGTAAATTATTATCTCTCAGTCGACGACCAAATTCTTCTTTATCAAGACTACAATCGTGCAACTTCAGTTTTAGACATCTCTAGACATAAAGTTCCACATAATTTCCGAAATGTGCGATTGCTCGATAGACCGTTAGATAAAGCGTCAATGTCTAAGATCACTGACTTAGAAAGAACAAACTACCGCTACTCCCTGGTTTACAAAATAGTCGATGTTTTAGCCATTAGTATTTAGTACGCATATTAAATAAATGATTTACGGTTACATAATACTTTTTGCAGGGTAAATACTCTCTGTTAACTCACTTAGTAACTCCTCTCTCTTACTCTATTCGCAACAATGGTCTTTCCTATATTCCCAATCATAATATTCCCTCCATCCGCCATTAACTGACTCACATTTGTCTAGATTTGCATGTATCTAGACGCGTTTTAGTGTGTATATACATGTGAATCTAGAAAATTGCGAGTCAATTAATTCCGGACGGAGGGAGTATCATTGGTATATGATATGTTATGAAAGAAGATATATATATTTTTACTTTGGTAACCTGACACATTATTTAATCTGTACAAAAATGTTTAGGCTTAAGAATCAGCTAATACTTTTCTAGTACTGTATTCTTGAATTATTAAATCTTATTCACGAAATTGCCAACTTACAGTTTTACTCACAATTTTATTTAGCATGCTAACTCAGTTATTGTATTAGCTCTGAAAAATTATCTGAAATATCTTGTACTGCTAAGTAGTTGGCCTGGTTTTTGAAATTCATGCTCTATAATTTTAGTCTTACCAGAGTGAGCCACAGCCTTATTTATTTTTGTGATATTGAAACTAATCCTACTTAACATAACAGAGCATCGGCATGTTGGTTCAAACAACTTCAACTTATTTAGCAGCCGAAGTCATACTATTTTCACCATGGTGAGCTCACAAGTTCCTTTCAGTATTTAAGGCATTTAACCAATTTATGAATATTGCCTTACATTGTTCCTGTATGAAAGATGCAATGTTTTTCTTGATAATCCTGCTTCCTGCATCATGTTTTTGAATCTCACATGTGATATGTTGTATTTCTTTATTTGGGCTCATAATATTTGTGCGCTCTTCTGCAGATGATCGAAAGTAGTGATCGTGGTGATGAGTACGACGGAGCAATGTACTCACAGCTTGTATGTTGTTTTACCCATAAGTAACATTTTATTTTTCAACCGCTACTGCTTTCTAGTCATACATTTTAATTCTTTCTAGTATTACTTTGTAATGCTGTTTCCCCCTCCTAGAATCTGATTGATCTGGCTGGCTCAGAGAGCTCTAAGACAGAGACTACAGGGTTAAGAAGAAGGGAAGGATCCTTCATTAACAAGAGTCTGTTAACTCTGGGAACTGTAAGTTTTTGGTTCTATCGACCTGTCACGACTCGGGCTTGTTGTTTTATGTAACTTGAAAAATACCTCGTTGAGTTCCTGTCTTAGAACTTCAGTTCTTATCTAGATGCTTTTCTATGTTTACTAGTATTAATAGTTGTTGAATATGCGGGAACAAATTTTGCTGATTCATTGCAACGTGCCTTAGATTAATACAAGGCCCACTTGTGTTTCTGTTTTTTAAGTGTAATGATTGATTCATTCTAAACTTAACTTCCTACTCCAAAGGTTATTGGGAAGCTCAGTGAAGGGAGAGCAACACATATACCCTATCGAGATTCTAAGTTGACTCGTCTGCTGCAGTCATCACTGAGCGGCCATGGTCATGTCTCAGTAAGTATCTACCTGTTATTTGGAGTTTCCTTCTTCAGAACTCACTACATGTTCTGCTGGAGACCATCCATGCAGTGTGGAGTGAAACTCGACTATCAATTAGCCTACTGATATACTGACTTCTTTATGCAGTTAATTTGCACAATTACCCCAGCATCGAGTAACATGGAAGAAACCCATAATACATTGAAATTTGCAAGCAGAGCAAAACGTGTTGAAATTTATGCCTCCCGCAACCGGGTAATTAACGAACATTTCATTATTTGCATGCCTCCCACAGCATGCAAAACTAACTTCCCATAGCACCATTATCTGAATATAATTAACGAACATTTCATTATTTTGTCTGTCCAGTTAGTTGATGAGAAGTCTCTGATCAAGAAGTATCAGAGAGAAATATCATCTCTAAAGCAAGAGCTTGATGATTTTAGGAGAGGAATGATTGGCGGTGCTAGTCAGGAAGAAATCATGATTTTACGGCAGCAGGTCCGTTTTCTTTTCTTTTTGCGTGATAGAACTAAGCAACAGAAGTTTGTAAGGCATCTACGCAAATGCTTGATACTTTTGGCTATGTTATTTATAAATATTAAGTGATTTAAATTTTGACCTTTTTTTACTCTACTTTTGCCTTGTTTAGTTGGAGGCGGGCCAGGTAAAAATGCAGTCTCGCCTTGAGGAAGAAGAGGACGCAAAAGCTGCTCTTATGAGCAGAATACAGCGGTTGACTAAGTTAATACTTGTTTCCACGAAGAGCAACATTCCTGCCTTGACAGATTCATCTCGTCTTCAGCGCCAAAATTCTGTTAGTGAGGAAGATGTAGGTGGTCGTTATTGTTCTGATTGTGCATTTGTTCCTATATTTAAGCTTTTCTGATTCTATATAGTTGTCATTATGCTTCTTAACTAGGAAATTATACTAATTTAATCTATTTCAGAAGTTAAGCACTTCACAAGATAATTCTACGCTAGTACAAAACGATGGTACAGCCCTGTCAGTTGCTTTGCCAGATCCATTGGATGAGATCAATGAATTAAGGTCTGCTAGCGGTGATCATTCTTCAGTAACTGGCTCAGGACCAGATTCAACACAGGTATTTGCAGCTTACACTTTTGAACTGAACAATGACATGTGGCCATGGCTGATGTTCTCTAATTGTTTGTATTCTTACCACCAAAAATATTTTTCTCTTGAGCTCTGTTCATCTCTTTCCCAGAATACAAGGCACCTGTAATACATGTACTGCCATATGGTGATACTACATTTCTGCAAAGCAAAGAGTAGATTGATTAATCTGTATTTTCATTGCATAATGGAAGATAGATTTTATCCGTAAGAAAAATAAAATATTTGTGACACTTATTATGGATCGGAGGGAGTACTCATTTCCAATCTAATTTAACTGTATGAACAGTTGGACACATATGTTTTCCATATATATACAAAATTTATTCTTCACAGTTTATATTAGAAGTTGGTCCTGGCTTCAGTAGCTCTGATGCCAGACATTGAGTAGACAGTACAATCCTTGTTTACTGAATTTCGGAAGTGAATAAGCTGAATTCATGGATGATTATTGGTTATAGATTATTGTACTTTATATATCAGGAGGGATTCACGGAGTCAGATCATTTGGATCTACTAATTGAGCAAGTTAAGATGCTTGCTGGGGAGATCGCGTTTGGTACCAGTTCGTTGAAAAGACTAATCGAACAATCTATAGAAGACCCTGAAGGGACAAAGAATCAAGTAGGTTTCTCTTTCCGTTTTTTAGCAATTTCTACTTTAAACCTTTTGCTCAATATTCAATCTTGCTCCACTAAATCAGCAGTCATCATCAATGACACATTATTGTCTACTGCTGGACACAAAATCAATAGCTGAACAAATAGCAAATGCTGTGGAAGCAGTGAGCTGATATCTTGAGAATTAGGACTTACTAGTATGACATGTAATATCATACTCCTACTTCACATATCATCAGTTTTATTCCTCATTATGCTTTACATAAATGCAATTGGATTGCATAATTTGCAAGATATTTTATTTCTAATCAACAAAGTTGTCTTATTTCTCAAGGATAAATAAGCATGTCTTTGTATTACTGAGGCACAGACATGTGGAGTGTTTGGCAGTTGAAACTTCTGCTAATTTTCTAGATTATCATGTATGGCTCATGTTTGATATCTTATCTTGCTTCACTTCCTTTACTATACCATTTCAAAACTGCCACTTGTGATAGATGGCCCCTCACATCCCATTTTGATAGATATATACCACCTTTGAAAATCATGAGCCTATTGTAATTATTTTTGATAATTGTATCAATTTTTTTTGATGTTCCAATACCCCACTCTGTAACTAATACTTATGCATGTATCTTTTGATAACAGATAGAAAATTTAGAGCATGAAATCCAGCAAAAGAGGAGGCACCTGCGAGCCCTGGAACAAAAAATCATGGAAAGTGGTGAGGCATCAGTTGCCAATGCTTCTATGGTGGATATGCAGCAGGTAATATTGTCTAGTATAATGATAAGCCTCATAATTATGTGTGTAACCCCTCTTCCTGCGTAGTAACATGCTGGTTTTGTGAAACAGACTATCACGAAGCTGACAACTCAATGCAATGAGAAGGCTTTTGAGTTGGAGGTGATCTTACTAAATTTGCAGTGTGCTTTCCACAAAACTGATATCCTCATTATACATGTACAGATACAGTTTAAAATAACTCTTAGCACCTTCTTATTTGATGTAACAGTTAAAATCAGCGGATAATCGTGTCCTTCAGGAGCAGCTACAACAGAAGGTTTTCTTTCCTTCTTCTTTCCCTTTTTTGTGCTTAGTTTCAGTTTAGAATGTTTGAATGAGAAATATTTAATTTTGGTGTACAAAAAAATTGTGCTACTTGCAGAGTATGGAAATGAATGATTTACAAGAAAAAGTTCTCGGCCTTGAGGCGCAGCTGATACCAAAAACCAACATATCTCCTGAGCAATGCACACAACAGGAGATTTTTGATTTAAAATCTAAACTTCAGACCAAGGTTAGATCCGTTTTGTGTTCAGTTTAGCTGGATTTCGTAGGCTAAATTTCGTGCTCCATTCTTTAATATGTGGTGGACATGCAATACTATATTTAGATGTTCTTTATGGTTGCAGAAAACATTTTTTGTTTGTTTCTTATCAAAGCAATCGATCAACTTTGCTGATATATTTTTTACAGGAAATTGAAAGTGAGAAGCTTAAATACGAGCATCTAGAAATCATTGAAGAAAATCGGGATCTAATCAAGCAGAACCGCAAATTAAGTGAGGAAGCTGCTTATGCTAAAGAATTGGCATCTTCTGCAGCTGTTGAGCTTAAGAATCTGGCTGAAGAAGTTACAAAGTTATCCATACAAAATGCAAGGCAGGCAAAGGAGTTATTAATTGCTCAGGAGATGGCACATTCTAGGGTCCCTGTTAGAAAGGGCCGCCCAGCAGGTAGGGGTAGGGATGAGGTTGGAACTTGGAGTCTTGATTTGGAGGATATGAAGATGGAGCTACTGGCACGAAAACAGAGGGAAGCTGCTCTAGAAGCAGCTTTAGCAGAGAAGGAGCTTCTTGAAGAGGAGTACAAGAAGAAATTTGATGAAGCAAAGAGAAAAGAGCTTTCTTTAGAAAATGATCTGGCAGGCATGTGGGTTCTTGTTGCTAAGTTAAAGAGAGGGGCTTTCAGTATATCTGATTTAAATGTTGATGATCGGTCTATCAATCTAGCTGACATAACTAATGATACAAAAGAAAACAAAGGTGACACGAATGTAGCTCTAGTTGAGAAACAAGCTTCAGATGATACAGTGAAGTCATTGGCTGCAGAAGAATATAGAAGTCCAGAATTTGAACCTCTTCTTGTTCGTCTCAAGGTATATTTATATTTTCCATCTATTAATGCTATGGTGTGTCTTCATGAAGGGGTAGATAATATGTCTATTACTGTGTGTACCGTTTCTCATCGTCACGCACAGCTGGCTGAAGTCTCCAAACTCTGAGAATAGATTATGGGATCAGTGTGATGCCTTTGTGTATTGGTAAAACTTGGTGTAGAATACTCCCTCTGATTCACAATATAAGTAGTATAGGACATTGGCATGGTCTTCAAAGTATTACTTTGACCACAAATTGTTTAAAAGTATTATTCATTTTTTTGGTATATTCATGACAATTCTAGTAGTATCATTTGCATATTGTTTATGTTGGTAACTCTTTCTATGTTAATGGTCAAACCTAAAAATGTTTGCCTGACAAATTTTAGAACTGCTCATATTATGATACCGAGGAAGTAGTTGTAAGCCTGCATGTTCCAAGCTGTTGATTGATCCCTGTATGAACCTGTGAGGTACGCCCTGCAACAATTAGTTTGGTTACATAAACAACTTCTAATTCATATGCAAGGTGGATGCAATTAGCTCGTCAATTAGGTGATCTAGTCCAACATAACAGCTATCTTAATTTCCCTTTACATTTTAGAAGTAAATTTATAACTCCATTTCATCATGGAAAGCCGCGTCGTCGGCTGGAGTGGTCTCCAGGACTAGTTTAGCTAGGCCTGGGCAGGTTGATTCTGCTGTATGGGCTTTAGGCCAGTTTCCTATATTAACTCGCCAATTGTTTTTATCTCCTGCTGGTTGCTCCAAAAAAAAATCCATTGTGGAAAGCTGCTGGATTACTTATGTTTCGCTGCATGTAGGCTAAAATTCAAGAGATGAAGGAGAAGGAAACTGATCCCTTGGGTGATAAAGATGGCAATTCCCATGTCTGCAAAGTATGTTTTGAATCCGCAACTGCTGCAGTTTTGCTTCCTTGTCGGCATTTTTGCTGTAAGTAATGTTAGGAAACTGTGTTCATGTGCTAAACATTCTTATCGTCTATGTTTGCTAACGCTATGCCTTTTCTTCAGTGTGCAAGCCTTGCGCCCTTGCATGTTCGGAATGCCCTCTGTGCCGCACACGAATTGTAGACAGGATAATTACCTTTACATAGGTTACTTGTTAGCCAAGGTACCAAATACTTCACCACTTGCATGCTGGTATCTATTTATTCTATCTCAATTCCTAACCTCTGAAACCTTCTGACGAAAATGTTTGCCAGGAAACTTTTGACATACCCAATCTCCCTGTAAAATCACCATCCGTATATGTTTCTTTTTCTCTGTAGCAAAGAAGGTGACTTCGATGTTCCTTCGATGTTGTATTGCCATTCTTTTGGTTCCCCTATAGCTTCACTTTTATTTCCTTGTTGCATCGAGAGGTTCGACCACTTCTTGACAATTGTGTATAGATATGTGACTCAACATTGTCCTGAGAAGTAAAGCAAATTGACGTGGCAATGCATTCTGCTTTCCCCCCCTAAAAGAACACGATATCTTGAAACTGATGCAGTTTGTTGCTTAACGCTTTTGAACGTGGAAATTTTCCCAGCATTGTTCAATATTCCTGTATGTGAAATGTCCCCGTGCTGTTAAAATATGACAGGCTGACAGCACTGACCGGCCGTTTCACATATCAGCACCAGAGTGTGAAGCCCAGTTCGAGGCTATTAACTTTGGGTCCCAAAGTTCGCTAAGGGACTTTTTCCCCCTAAAACTTGTGGAACGCAACTTATTGCGTTTGAAAACGTTTGAACTCAAATATCTTTATAACATTAGCTCTACTTTGACTTGCTGTGTCATTTTCAGTTATTTCTTTGCTAAATGTGGCTTCCAAATACATTGCTTCAGTAGTGTCCATATCCGCTACCTATTCTTCCAAATACATTTTCAGTTCTACTTGCCATTGCTCGCTCTCTTGCTTCATTCCCCATTCTTCTGCTCGTCAAATCCCTAGACTGCTCTCCTCCCTAATTCTTAGCTCGTTGTTGATATTGTCATTGCCATCGTATAGAGCTTGGACGAGAAGTTCTTCCTGGAGGAGCTCTGGCGAGAACGTATCCTGTGAAACAAGCAGACTAGTGCACTTGCATGCACATTTGCAAAACAATCCTTCTAAAATAATGATATCAAGAGAGCTCAGTTAACTGAACTCAGACTATCCCTAAACACATCTTCTGTACCAAACGAGTTTTCCTTTTCTATTTTTTCACTGATGTAGCGATCTAATTTGTTGAACCTCCGATGGTCTGTGAACCAGCCAGTCTAGAGTTCATCAGCACATGAACCGACTAGTTCTTAGGGAAATTCTAGCTCAAAATTTGTAAGTAGAACACAACTCGTATGTATGAAACCCTAGTAAACTTGTACTTCCCCTGTCTTAAAATAGATGTCAGAAATTTGTCAAAATTTAGTTGTATCTATATACTAAGTAGTGTCTAGATTCATCAAATTTTAATAAATCTACGACACCTATTTTGAGACTGGGAGAGTAGCTGATTGTGTATTCTACATGACTTGAGGAACTCAACAATATTTGTTTGGCTTCTAGAGTAGTATTTATTTATGTCTTATCCATGAAATTTGGTTAGTGCATTGAACCTGCAGAATAGTAGTCCGAAGCTTTCATAAACTTGTTTTTTTTTTTCGAATAGGTTGAATGGCACATGATAGAAAGAAGAGAAGCGAGTCGGAGCAAAAAAATAAAACCCAAGCTCGTCAGTACAATGGTAATGAACTAAGGGATAGAGACGACCTGACTTGAGGAGGACAGATCGCTTGATTCCATGAACCTACAAGGACCGTTTGACAAATGTCTAGTACTGAATCTTCTAGCTGGATCTTATCCGTCTCTTATGCATCTAACGGTCCAAATACCATCGGTGCAGCCGTGCATCAGTTTGCCCGTTTCATACGATACATTCTCGAGCTAATTGAATTTGCGTCCAACTTTAGGAAGGTGCGTTTTGACTCACATTTATAGCATGGTAGCTCGAGACGTGGCCAGTCTGTCCTATCAATCGTGCTATGAACACGATTGGCCATGTCGCAGGCGGACGTGGTGGCAGCACTGGCTAAGTTCGCCGAATCGAAAGCTGAAGTGTGCACCTCGTTAGCAGATTTCTTCGCCAGGTTCATCTCTAGCTCCTTCTACAAGCGTGCTCTTCTCGCTTTTCATACTTTCTGGTGCCCCGGCATGCCATATGACTCATGTTGGCATTGTTCTTGAGTGGTGATGCTTGGCAGCTTGGTTTCCTATCCAAGTTCAACTTCAACGATCTACCTTTGGATTCATGGAAGCTGGTAGCGCTGAACTAGCTTGTCAATAGCCTCGGCGGCGAGATGTTGGAGATTTTTTTGCCTGGCGTCAACTGGAGCATTGTGGTCAATACGTGGTTGAACGGTCCATGTATCGTGCCGAAAGTGTACCACGTGGAGATTCCGCGTAGCCGAGCATGCACCTTGTGAATTCTAGATCATCTTTGGGCTCCGACAACCCTACTTCGTCGTCTCCACCAAGCTTGCTGACGCGTTGGCCTATGATCAAGCACCATGTGATCGTCCATGTCGAGGAGGTGTTGGCCCGCAACTGTATTAGCATCGACCTCCGTTTAATCATTGACGGTGGTGAGGAGATGCGAGCACAAAGTATTGTCATAATTTCATAAATTGGGCTGGAAGGGTGGACATCACAGGGCCACCACCATTATCCAACAACACATATGAATTTGGACGACTAGTTGGGAATGGACGTGTCGGTAATGCCAACTTCTAAACACCGATGACCGGCTCTGTTGTCAGTGCATGGTGTGTGTTTAACGTCTAAACATGTCATATATTTTACCATTTCAATTAAGTTTTTCTATCATTTCAACTTATGTATCCAACTTAGTGTGATGTGTATGCAATTTGTGTTGTCTAGAATATATTCTGTATTTGCACCGAGCTGTTAGCGTTAAAAGTGCACTCGATTTTCATTGAATAATTGAATAATGAACTTGCAAAAACATAACTTGGAAATAACTACGTCCCGGAGTGACCCCACGCTGCTTGCAACAAACTTCGAGGATAGCTTCAATCAACAGATATGCAACGGAAACAAGACGACGAAGACATGCACAAGTGACAGATTTACGTGAAAAAATTCCTCAAGGTGAGGAGGAAAAACCACGGTTATGGACCAACCGGTCCACAGAGCTTCACTATGAGCAACCTGGATACAAAGATGTACAACACACTAAGCATGTTGCCAACCGGCAACAACAACAACAACCACTTGAAAGAAAGATTACAACAAAGCAGAGTATCTCAGATTTTGTCTCCTTTGGTAATCAACAAACTAATCTTAAACCACAGCTCTTAAAATCGCAGATCCAATCAGTACCAAACTTGGTAGACAAGCAGAAATACGAGTCCTCAACATACATGCCAAATTTTAGCTCAATCGGATACTGTTTGCCTGCCCAATTTGTTTGCCTACCCAAACTGCTCCGTGCTAAAACTACAGCAGTCCGAACTGACTAAACCACTTCCAAATCTGATGCTACACTAACCCAAACCTCAAAACCAACTATCCAGATCGAAGTACTCAAAGTAAGGAATGACCTCACCAATATAGACCAGTCCGATCTTAGAAATCTGGATAGAAATCACCTCTCCTTCTTCTTCCTCTCTTCTCACTAGGTTGTGGTGTTCTTATGTGTTTTCTCACCCTCTCACACAACAGCCACTAGGGTTTTCTTTTCTAGTCCTCTCTCAAGGAGTACTCAGCCGTTGGATGTAAACCTCGATCAACGGTTGAAACATGTTGGACTTTCACGAGATGATGTTGGGCTACCAACACACCTCCATGTGGAGGGATCTGGCCCAACAAACTCCCCCTCCATACATCATAGAGGGTCTCACTGCCAACCGGTAGTCATACCGACTGCATACCTCGAGCTTTCCTCTTGTCACCACCTTGGTTAACATATCATCCCCATTGTCATCTGTGTGCACCTTCTCAATTTGCATTTTCTTGGAATTCAGGACATCTCAAATCCAATGATAGCAAACATCAATATGCTTTGACCTTGAATGAAAACTTGCATTCTTACTTAGGTGAATGGCACTTTGGTTGTCACAAAATAGCACACACTTTTCTTGCTGAAACCCAAGCTCATAAGCCAATCATTTCAGCCACAATAGCTCTTTGCTCGCCTCAGTTACTGCAATGAACTCGTCCTTAGTTGTGTTCAGCGCCACACACTTTTTGTAACACCCTAGCATTAGAGCTTAGAAATAAGCTGAGATAAGGTGTGTGCATTGCATTCATGCATAGAAAATATGGATAATTTCCGCGCTTCTAAATAAAACTTGTCAAAGTGATTGAAGCTTCTCTTAACTTGGTGGAACTGAAGTAGATCATCAAGCTGACTGCAATAAGTTTCAATATGACCTTTGCTAAAGCCTTATCTTTGGGTAATACAATTTGATCTAAGAGTAGATCAAATGTAATAAAACTAAGTCACAACACACTACTTAATAAGGAGTACTTGATCTTCTAGAGATCATTACATGGTATTCCATACCACAACTCAAAGATGAATACTTAATATTCCAAATATGATATCAAGGTATTATCTACAACAAACCCAGAATACCTAGTTAAGTATATAACTTAGGTAAAGAAATTCCATAATTAAACCTTGATATACTTGCTTGCCATAGTTATTCCTATCATGAGCATCATGGAAGTTCGTAAACATTAACTCTTATCAAATAGAGAGGAAATATAAGTCAAGCCAAAACCATTCATCACATGCCCTTGTTGTCATATTAACATATGACATTCTTAAATAGTTAAGGCTTAGTGTCAATAGATCATCAATATTGAGTGATCAGTTCCTAACCTAGAACATGTTGACTCTTAGCTTTGACAAATTATATTGACCTTCCAAAGACCTTAAGTAAATTAATAAGAAGAAATAACTAGTGCTCATGGAGCTATAAGGAAGCTAGTAGTATTAGAGTATCCAATGAAAATCTTCTTAAGCCAAGTGAGCATAAACTTAAAGTAAGTTTTCTTAACAAGATGAGCCTATAAAGAGATTAGTACAAATCTAGTACTTAGTGTTAATAGATTTTTGATCAGACAATTATAAGCCTAAGCTTGGTTTGATCAAAGGATGGTGGTCATTATTCTCAAGTCACTTGAGAATAGATGACTAGGTGTTGAACAAAGGTTGTGAGTATACCAAATTAGGCAAAGCCTGGTAAGATGAATCATCTAACTTGATCATGAGAAGTCAAGCTAGAGTTTGATAAAGTATATGATACGAGTTGAATGGAGTAGTTGGATGCATAGTACTTTAACCAAGCTAGTACAAGAACAAACTTGTATTAAGGGATTAGTACATACCCATTCCACCGGATTGGTATCACATGTGATATGTAGAGAGAACCATAATCTTGCAAGCCTGGGAAGTATAGGCAAGAGTATTATAAAGGAGTTAATGGGTGGAGTTAGAAACAACTACACTAATGAATTTATCAAGGGTAGCTCGGAGATGGAAGTTATATGTAGGAGAGTGGAGAATGAGAATTATTGAAGTGGCATGACCATGTTATCATATGATGATGGATATGGTGGAGTCAGGTGGTTGTCTTATTCAAGGGAATTTCCTTAACCAGAAACCAAAACTTAAGGATTTGTTGAATAAAAGTATTCTGGAGGAATCTTTAGTCGATACCGCAGTATGATGCTTTAGACTATTCCACTCTGGTTGGGATATCAACTATAACTGCTTAAATAGAAAACAATCTTTAACCTTTAATCCTAAGGGATTATCATGTTTTAAGTAAATAAAGTGGGTTTCATAGTTAAAAATTGAAACAAATGAATGAGGTTAGAACAATAGAGGTAATTAGTATTTATCTAATTTCCAAAGAGGAATTAGTTATATTATTGTTTGAATATATAACAATAAAGGAAATTAATAACAATATAATAATACAACTTCAATAGAATTTTTTAATTTTTCCCTTTATTCCATAAGTATTAAATAAGTACACCTCTATTTGAAGTAAGGACATTACAAGGATATTCTCAAAGAAATAAAAAGCTTTATTGAATAAAGAATATATATATTACATTAATAATTACAAGAAGTAGAAATTTGTATTACAAAAGGTAAATGAAGGAAAAGGCCTAAACTAATCCTAAACTATTCTTTTGATCACTTGATCTTGTACCTGCAAATAAAAAAATGAAATAGAAATAAAACAAAGAGTGGGTTAGTGTTAATTGCTCTCAGTATCAAATAGTGAAATGCACTGTTTTCTAGTCCTCATTGAGCATGTTAAATTAAAGAAGAGGCAAAGACCATCAAGTGGAGAATCTATTCTTCTTAAATAATAAAGCCTTAGAACCACATCACAGGCTAAAGGGGCAAGTTTCACCAAGATAGGTAATAGTAAAAGGATGGGGGATGTTTAAATTATAGTTACTTGATCTCATCCATAGCCAAAGAAAACAGGGAAGCAGCTCACACACCTAAATGCATGCATTGAGATGTCGGCGCAGAGAGCAAGGAAGTAGATCAACTCACAGCCGTATAGAGCAAATGAAGCTTTGTTATCCACTTCACAAGAGAACCCAACCATAGTTTCTCACCAGCACACCCAAGACTACCACAAGAACAACACCAGATCTTGACATCAAATCACTAGATCAAATTACTTTCCACCAAAGAAAAACCAGGTGATCACCAACATAGATGGTGCCTTGAGGAGGGAAAGGTAATGGGTGGACAACAAGGTCACAAGGGCAACATTACCAGGAGGAGCAAGACAAGGTCAAGGACAAGCCAACATAAATCCAGGGCTACCACCAGACAGCAGTAAAAGTCAACCAGAGTATGCCCAATATCTTGACTTAATCAATTTTCTATATTGCATATCCATTGTCTTGCAAGCACATGATAAATAAACATCTCAGGCAGCAGATAATCAACAACCAGTTTATACAAGTGTTCTTGCATGTGCAGGGTCTCAAACCAACATCATTGACCCTATAATCTAGTTTTAACTAGATAAATTTACATCATAACTACTGGTATAGACATATTTCCAAAAGGGTAACACCTTTGCACCTAGCAAGGTCAAGCCTGCTTGAGCACAAGCTCAAGTAGATCCTTGTCAACAAAGACAATCATCTTTCTAAATGATTTAGGAATCATAGCTAGACAGTTTCTTTTAGAAAAAATAGTAAAGATCAACACTGTCTACCACTAGACCACACAGTACAGAAAGCACTAAATATAATCATTTTCCTACAAGTGTATAGGAATCATATTTTCATAAATCACAAAGCAGGGACTAGTATTAGCATTTGATTTACACAGTAACATGATTAAATCCTGAACATAGCAGTATTTCATAAGGAAACAATTAACCAAGCATTAGTACAGAGAGCAGTCAACTTAACTCCATAGGAGTAAATCCATAGCCACAACCATTTGAACAACCACAATAATCTAATCATGCTTTTACATATAAGCCTAAGACAAAGAACAGAGTAACACAAGCATGATCAGCAAGGTGTTCTCTGATAGAGAACAGAGTAATAAAACATACACAACAGAATGGTCATCTGACAAAGAGCCGAGTAACAGATCATAATCAACAATGGTAAGCAATACACCCACCGTAGGACACTATCAAAGGATTTGTATAGACATGATTAACCAAGGAGCCGACTAAACATCACCATAGAGGGGAAATTAACCCTAGAAATTAGGAATGAACCCTAAATAGGGAATTCATTATAATAGTCACATAGCATGGACCAGGGGGAAGAGAGAGCATAGAGAGAGGAATAGAAGAACTTACTCGAGGTCCTCATAAATTCATTTGAAGAGGAAGGAGAGAGGTGGCCAATGACAGAGAGGTGGCGACACGGGGAGCACCCGATGGGGGGGGGTGCTGCAACCCGCGCCTGCGCACAACAGTGGTGGCCAGAGAGGAGCAGCACCACGAGCAGCCAGCACGTTGACAAAGAAGCACAGAGGCGGCCAACCCTAACCCTAGTCTCGTGTAGGAGTTAGCACGACTAGAGAAGGGGGCACCCGCAACGAATCGGCTTGGACAATGATGTGTAGCGGCATCGTCTTGGTCGTCCTGTACCGCGGCGGCACCCACGGTGGCCGGATTTGGCCGAAATCGTGCGCAGCAGCGGCAGTGGTATCAAGCGCCAGTGAGGGTCGCGAGAGATAAGGGTGAGGAAAAGAGAGAGTGCGCGTGGGGGAGGGGGGGTACTAGGCCAGTGGGCTGCCCAGTACCGCCCAAGTGGTCTTTGACCAGGTCAGGTGGGCCAAGTCTAGTTGGGCCAGGCCAGCCCAGTGGGCCAGGCCGATATCTCAAAAGACTTATCTAAAAATAAATATTTACAAATATGCCCCTAAAACAAAATCAGCTCTAGAAAAATAAATAAAAATCCTAAAAATAAAAATTATATATTTCTGAGCTCACAAAAATATCCTTTATCCAATAAAAATAATAGATAGTAAATTTCAGTAATTAAATATAGATCTATTATTAAAATTGTATATATTCCTTCTGGAATTTTATAAAAATGGAATAAAATTCATTTTAAGATTCTAAAAGGAAGTACTATTATAGAAAAATATTAGTTTGTATTTTTGAAAAGTCAACCATGTACAAAAGAAATAAATCTTATTTCCTTAAAGGAATTTTAATTAAATATTTAAAAGAGTTAAAAATTAAATAAATTCTTTTTTTAAATTCTTAGAATAATACTAGTTATTATAAAATTGCTAAATGTCAAAATAATATGAATTTAATGATTTCTTAAATAATGCTTTTCTTTTATTAATTAAAAGAAACTTAAAACCTATACAAGATGGGTAAAACAAGCAAAGAAAAAAAGAAAAGAAATCATTACATGACATTACTATGCATTTCATATTGCTTCTTTAAATATTGTCTTTACCGGGCAATAATGGTTTTCTGTAGAAGCCAGAGCTTAGGGTTAAGTGGAAGTATCCGACTCCACTACCTTGCAGTCAAAAGGCAAGTTCACAACTTGCTCATGTCCTTTGATTATTTTCTATCAAGTGCTTGTAACTCAAAATTTTGTCATCACCTACATTTTAAAAAGGTTAGAAAACACTATTTTCATAATAATATGATTATGGATTATTTACCAATAGGTAATAATCTACTGATACAGTTCTAGTGGTAAAGGAACATAATATCTAGGACTTAATCAACCAATGTCTCAAGTGATTCTTGCGCCGTATATTACGCGTTAACCATGAAATTTGTAATGGGACGGAGAAGTCAGCTATATCTTCTTCCTCTCGCATGCATCCAGATGGCCAGGTCGTGGCTGTTATCCTCGTAGCATGAATTAATTGGTAATTTGTAGAGGATATGCATCATATGGGCGAGAACCCTCAACGTCCCACGATAGTTCTGGCATCTGACGGTCTGTACTAACCATTGCTATAATTCAAGATGTGGGCATGGCATACACCAAGGGGACATGCAAGGTCATGAAGGGGGCAGTGATTGGCTTGGATCATCTACTGGGCCCCACATCATGGAATTGTGGACGGGAAAGATCGCCTGGTTGTGCAACAAGGATTTGGTCTCTCATGGGTAAAGCAATGCACCTCTACAGAGTGTAAGAACTATGACATGTTACTCCCTGTTCTAGGAAGAAGCTATGAACACGGCAGGAAAGGAACCCCATGAAGGTTCTAGTCAACCTGTGAAGGCTATCGGACATACTTTTCTGAATAAAAGCAACCTTTGAAGAAATGTTTACAAAAACCAGTATTGCCTACGACCTTTGGTCTGTGGCTGTAGACATAGTGCATCATACACTTCTTGTTAGTGAGCTTGCTGAGTACGCTCGTACTCAACCGTACCTTCTTAACCCTTGCTAGGTTCTAAGCCATTGAAGACGATGTCAACATCAATTTCTGCTCAAGAAACCATCATCGATAGCTCAAGTTCTTCAATAAAGTCAACATACACATCAACCGAAGTGAAGACGAAGTCCTTGAGTAGATAGGAGTAGATTCTCTAGCCATAAAACCTACTTCTATAGAGCATTGCACTTGCAGCAATTGCAAGCCAGATAGTTTAGATGTTAGTCTTTCTAGCCAGATATTATTATTTCTAGTTCTTCTTTGTAAGAAGTTGATTTCTTCCTCTTTAACCTCGAGTGTTCTCTAGATCTTTTGTAAAGAGTCGAGTTGTAATCTATAGTCATGTCTTGGACCTGCTGTGTTTCTGTTGTACCACTAAGGGATGTAATACTAGTGAATGGTGTTTCATTGGTGTCATGTTAACCACGAGATTTGGAATGGGACGGAGAAGTCAGCTGTATCTTTGTCCTATCGCATGCATCCGGATGGCCAGGTCATGGCTGTTATCCTTGTAGCATGCATTAATTAGTAATTCGTAGAGGATATGCAGCATATGGGTGGGAACCCTCAATGTCCCATGATAGTTCTAGCATCTGACGGTCTGTACTAACCATTGCCATAATTCAAGATGTGGGCATGGCATACACCAAGGGGACACGCGGTGTCGCGAAGGGGGCAATGATTGGCTTGGATCATCTACTGGGCCCCACATCATGGAATTGTGGACGGGAAAGATCGTCCGGTTGTGCAATAAGGATTTTGTCTCTCATGGGTAAAGCAACACACTTCTGTAGAGTGTAAGAACTGTGACATGTTACTCCCTGTTCCGAGAAGGAGCTACGATCACGGTAGGAAAGGAACCCCATGAAGGTTCTGGTCAACCTGTGAAGGCTGTCGGACATAATTTTCAGAATAAAAGCGACTTTTGAAGAAATGTTTACAAAAACCTGCATTGCCTACGACCTTTGGTCTGTGGCTATAGAGATAGTGCATCATACACTTATTTTTAGTGAGCTTGCTGAGTACGCTCATACTCAATCGTACCTTCTTAACCCATGCTAGGTTCTAAGCCGTTGAAGACGATGTCAACATCAATTTCTGCTCAAGAAACCATCACCGATAGCTCAAGTTCTTCAATGAAGTCAACATACACATCAACTGAAGTGAAGATGAAGTCCTTGAGTAGATAGGAGTAGATTCTCTAGCCATAAAACCTACTTCTATAGAGCATTGCACTAGCGGCAATTGCAAGCTAGATAGTTTAGATGTTAGTCTTTCTAGCCAGATAGCTCTGAGTTATTATTTCTCGTTCTTCTTTGTAAGAAGTTGATTTCTTCCTCTTTAACCTAGAGTGTTCTTTGGATCTTTTGTAAAGACTCGAGTTGTAATCTATAGTTATGTCTTGGACCTGCTGTGTTTCTGTTGTACCACTCTAAGGGATGTAGTGAACGGTGTTTAATTGGTGTTATGTCAATGACTATAGTATACTACATCATGCAGTGGTATGCTGGGTCACCGCAGCTGGTATCAAAGCATATGCTTTGACCTTAGGTTGGTAAACCTAGTAAATGGGTAGAACCTATAGGAAGGATATTAGCAACAATAAAGAGTTCTCTAGAAATATGATGGATATTCAATTGGGAATAATCTCGTCATGTTGCTAGTGCGATGATTCTTTATTATGCAATTTTAAATAAGTACCATGAGTTTTAACTCAATTTGACTGATGATAATTTCTTATCTACAGTACAAGAATGGCACCTAGGTATCCACCTCGGAATGTTCAAGTATTGTACAAGACCTTAGATGATTATGAAGATGACTGGATAATCACTCTAAGACAACTTTTATGGAGCCTGGATTGTAAATCTCGACTTTTGGTTAAGGTTTACAGTTTCTATGATGGGCGGATATTGGCCAAGTACCGTATCCTGATCATGTTACCCAAGAAGTTGGGAGTGCATGGAGAAATGCCATCGGGACAAGCAAGATGTATGGCAACAACCTATCATATTGCAGTAGTAGCAGCCATAAACAAGATGAGGGAATAGAATTCCAAGGCACTGGTAGGTACTACCTATACTGCTATACCTCACGAACCCTTAGTTTTGATCCAGAGTTAGGTCATTCTGCTCCGGTAAGGACTAAACCTACTCTGGCAATAGAGTATATGGATCGTTACAAGTCTTTATTGAACACATTCCATAACACTCATCAAGTGCTAGTTCAAGAGTTGGACACAGTCATTGAGGATTTTACTGATCATGCAAAGGCAATGACACGTAGAAAGCAATTAGTTAAAGAAGCAAAGCACCCGAAACCAGTCTTTTCAGGGGAGGTGTTTGAAGAAACAGAGTTTAATGACCCACACTCTGAAGTCTATGCCTATTATCTAATGGAACCTCAGCAACCAGTAGTCCCGTGGATCAAGTATGAGGAGGAGCAGAAAATTTGGAATGCACCCAATCCCAACAATGCTGTTAGAGGAAATACCGAATGGAAAGGCCAGTCTTATGATGAAATCATGGGAAAAACTATACTCTGTGGATTGGGTAAGGGAGTAGAAACCAGTTATAATCCTATAGAATCTTATGGGCCATATGTGGGTAATAATAATCCCATTGAGCTAGAAGAGTGTTCTGGTAGTTACTACACCAATATGTACGACTGGATTGTGGAAAAAACAAAGAATACCTCTTACTTTGAAGATGCGCTCGAAGGAGGAAAGAAGAATCCTGAAGAAGATAATTAGTATGATAGTCATTTCTCAATGGCTGATCTCAGTCTTGGTACTTCTACTCAAGGTTACGCACCTACTAGATGTTCTGATGCACCAGAAGGCAGTCGTCGAACTTCGTGCCATCGTGGACGAAAATCCCAGAAACACGGAAGTGAGTGAGGAAAGTAAGAATAGAAGTAATCCATAAAGTAGAGTGCTTGAATAAAGTTTATATTGGGTAATGCATATTGTAGTGCTTGAGAGGCTTGCTGAAATAAGTGAGAACATGCTCTTAGAATATAAGGAGGTAGTGTACAGAGGGAGTGTCTTGCCATGGTTGGGAGTTGTAAGATTTCGAAGACATATGTTTAATACATGGTATATGTTTGAGTATTTCTTGGTTTTTCTTGGATTTTCTTGATTGACTAGATCTGTACATGAAGTTTGACTTGATGTGCAAAAGCATGTTGCATCATCAAGTTTTTATTTGATGTTATAGACTTAGGTAGTAAAGGCAACTCGTGTAAGGGAGTGATGAGTTCCGAAGGTCAAGATAAAGACTTGCATGAAGAAGGAAGCTAAATATAAGGGTATCAACACTATTTTGAAAGGATGGATCAATTCCAACTCATTATGAGCTAGCAATAAGGAGGAGTATAAGTGCAGAAAAGGTGGAGCAACATGAGGGAAGAAACTTAAATTCACTCAAAATAGGTGATATTTCTCAGAATTTAATGAAGTAGTTGTTCCAAGGTCATGGAAGTGACTCGGAAGGGTGCAAAGAAGAAGTCTTGGCACCAGGGTGGTATTCAAGTTTTGAAAATTCAGAGAGAATGCAATGAGAAGTCGAAAACCCGTAGAGTAATCCATACACCTAGGAGTATCTGTAGCTGGTATCCGTAGCTGGTAGCCTAGTGGTGTAGCTAATTAGGTCATCTTTGTATTGTTTAAAGAGTATAAAACTTGGCCTAAGATAAGAAGGACATAAAGGAGTATAGAATTTGAGCTAATGGTTTTCGAGACGTCTCGTGACATTGAATTTTCCAGGTAAAAGTACTATCCAGAAGATTAAAAGTGAGATAAGTAGCATTGGGAGATTCATTTCAGAGATCCACAATTGTGTGGATATACCGCAGATTCTTTCGTGAGACCTTGTAAAGGTAAAGTATAAGCTGGACAGAGATCAATATCCTTCCTGTTGGGTTAATGGATATTATATATGCAGATTTGAGACCATTAGGAAACCCCAAGGGGGAGAGTAAACAATAACACTGGAATGTTGTTGTCTAACTTTCTGACTAAAGGTTGAAAAAGGAGTATAAAGTAATAATGAGGTTAATCCTTATTCTCATAAGGTTAGAAGAAGTCATCATTATAAACTATTTCCGACAATATGTCTATATGAATGATCAAAGTAGACTTAACTGCTTAACCTTAGGCGACTAGTTCTAAAAGAAACAGCTGGTAAGTTGTCCTTGAGAAGGAGGAGAGCCTACTAAAATGGACTAGTGTAGAGTAGCAGGAAAATCATATTGGAAGGGACAAAATGTGTCCACAACCAATTCTACATAGGACTGTAAGGGCATAAACCTAAAGAGATATAGAAAAATGAACTATATGGTAAATTAGAAACAATAGGGTATTGTCGAAATGAAGAGGATTCAAGGAAAAAGATTTAGATACGGGATACCACAATTATCCATAATTGTGATCACAATGGAAATTGAGAAATGGCATGATCAATACAAGTCAACTCTTCATTCTGAAACATAAGAGAGTACGAACTTCGGGGACGAAGTTTATTTTAAGGGGGAGAGTCTGTAACACTCCAGCATTAGAGCTTAGAAATAAGCTGAGATAAGGTGTGTGCATTGCATTCATGCATAGAAAATCTGGATAATTTTCGCGCTTCTAAATAAAACTTGTCAAAGTGATTGAAGTTTCTCTTAACTTGGTGGAACTGAAGTAGACCATCAAGCTGACTGCAATAAGTTTCAATATGACCTTTGCTAAAGCCTTATCTTTGGGTAATACAATTTGATCTAAGAGTAGATCAAATGTAATAAAACTAAGTCACAACACACTACTTAATAAGGAGTACTTGATCTTCTAGATATCATTACATGGTATTCCATACCACAACTCAAGGATGAATACTTAATATTCCAAAGATGATATCAAGGTATTATCTCCAACAAACCCGGAATACCTAGTTAAGTATATAACTTAGGTAAAGAAATTCCATAATTAAACCTTGATATACTTGCTTGCCATAGTTATTCCTATCATGAGCATCATGGAAGTTCGTAAACATTAACTCTTATCAAATAGAGAGGAAATATAAGTCAAGCCAAAACCATTCATCACATGCCCTTGTTGTCATATTAACATATGACATTCTTAAATAGTTAAGGCTTAGTGTCAATAGATCATCAATATTGAGTGATCAGTTCCTAACCTAGAACTTGTTGACTCTTAGCTTTGACCAATTATATTGACCTTCCAAAGACCTTAAGTAAATTAATAAGAAGAAATAACTAGTGCTCATGGAGCTATAAGGAAGCTAGTAGTATTAGAGTATCCAATGAAAATCTTGTTAAGCCAAGTGAGCATAAACTTAAAGTAAGTTTTCTTAACAAGATGAGCCTATAAAGAGATTAGTACAAATCTAGTACTTAGTGTTAATAGATTTTTGATCAGACAATTATAAGCCTAAGCTTGGTTTGATCAAAGGATGGTGGTCATTATTCTCAAGTCACTTGAGAATAGATGACTAGGCGTTGAAGAAAGGTTGTGAGTATACCAAATTAGGCAAAGCCTGGTAAGATGAATCATCTAACTTGATCATGAGAAGTCAAGCTAGAGTTTGATAAAGTATATGATACAAGTTGAATGGAGTAGTTGGAGGCATAGTACTTTAGCCCAGCTAGTACAAGAACAAACTTGTATTAAGGGAGTAGTACATGCCCATTCCACCGGATTGGTATCACATGTGATATGTAGAGATAACCATAATCTTGCAAGACTAGGAAGTAGAGGCAAGAGTATTATAAAGGAGTTAATGGGTGGAGTTAGAAACAACTACACTGCTGAATTTATCAAGGGTAGCTCGGAGATGGAAGTTATATGTAGGAGAGTGGAGAATGAGAATTATTGAAGTGGCATGACCATGTTATCATATGATGATGGATATGGTGGAGTCAGGTGGTTGTCTTATTCAAGGGAATTTCCTTAACCAGAACCCAAAACTTAAGGATTTGTTGAATAGAAGTATTCTGGAAGAATCTTTAGTCGATACCACAGTATGTGGCTTTAGACTATTCCACTCTGGCTGGGATATCATCTATAACTGCTTAAATAGAAAACAATCTTTAACCTTTAATCCTTAGGGATTATAATGTTTTAAGTAAATACAGTGGGTTTCATAGTTAAAAATTGAAAGAAATGAATGAGGTTAGAACAATATAGGTAATTAGTATTTATCTAATTTCCAAACAGGAATTAGTTATTATTATTTTTTGAATATATAACAATAAAGGAAATTAATAACAATATAATAATACAACTTCAATAGCATTTTTTAATTTTTCCTTTTATTCCATAAGTATTAAATAAGTACAACTCTATTTGAAGTAAGGACAATACACAAATATTCTCAAAGAAATAAAAAGCTTTATTGAATAAAGAATATATATATTACATTAATAATTACAAGAAGTAGAAATTTGTATTACAAAAGGTAAATGAAGGAAAAGGCCTAAACTAATCCTAAACTATTCTTCTGATCACTTGATCTTGTACTTGCAAATAAAAAAGAAATAGAAATAAAACAAAGAGTGGGTTAGTGTTAATTGCTCTCAGTATCAAATAGTGAAATGCACTGTTTTCCAGTCCTCATTGAGCAAGTTAAATTAAAGAAGGGACAAAGACCATAAAGTGGAGAATCTGTTCTTCTCAAATAATAAAGCCTCAGAACCACATCACAGGCTGAAGGGGCAAGTTTCACCAAGATAGGTAATAGTAAAAGGATGCGGGAACTTTAAATTATAGTTACTTGATCTCATCCACAGCCAAAGCAAACAGGGAAGCAGCTCACACACCTCAATGCATGCATTGAGGTGTTAGCAGTAGAGAGCAAGGAAGTAGATCAACTCACAGCCGTATAGAGCAAAGGAAGCTTTGGTATCCACTTCACAAGAGAACTCAACCACCGTTTCTCACCAGCACACCCAAGACTACCACAAGAACAACACCAGATCTTGACATCAAATCACTAGATCAAATTACTTTCCACCAAAGAAAAACCAGGTGATCACCAACATAGATGGTGACTTGAGGAGGGAAAGGTTATGGGTGGACAACAAGGTCACAAGGGCAACATTACCAGGAGGAGCAAGACAAGGTCAAGGAGAAGCCAACATAAATCCAGGGCTACCACCAGACAGCAGTAAAAGTCAACTAGAGTATGCCCAACATCTTGACTTAATCATTTTTCTATCTTGCATATCCATTGTCTTGCAAGCACATGATAAATAAACATCTCAGGCATCAGATAATCAACATCCAGTTTATGCAAGTGTTCTTGCATGGGCAGGGTCTCAGACCAACATCATTGACCCTATAATCTAGTTTTAACTAGATAAATTTACATCATAACTACTGGTACATGACATATTCCCAAAAGGGTAACACCTTTGCACCTAGCAAGGTCAAGCCTGCTTGAGTACAAGCTCAAGTAGATCCTTGTCAACAAAGACAATCATCTTTCTAAATGATTTAGGAATCATAGCTAGACAGTTTCTTTTAGAAAAGATAGTAAAGATCAACACTGTCTACCACTAGACCACACAGTACAGAAAGCACTAAATATAATCATTTTCCTACAAGTGTATAGGAATCATATTTTCATAAATCATCTTTTTATTAATCACAAAGCAGGGACTCGTATTAGCATTTGATTTACACAATAACATGATTAAATCCTGAACATAGCAGTATTTCACAAGGAAACAATTAACCAAGCATTAGTACAGAGAGCATTCAACTTAACTCCATAGGAGTAAATCCATAGCCACAACCATTTGAACAACCACAATAATCTAATCATGCTTTTACATATAAGCCTAAGACAAAGAACAGAGTAACACAAGCATGATCAGCAAGGTGTTCTCTGATAGAGAACAGAGTAATAAAACATACACAACAGAATGGTCATCTGACAAAGAGCCGAGTAACAGATCATAATCAACAATGGTAAGCAATACACCCACCGTAGGACACTATCAAAGGATTTGTATAGACATGATTAACCAAGGAGCCGACTAAACATCACCATAGAGGGGAAATTAACCCTAGAAATTAGGAATGAACCCTAAATAGGGAATTCATTATAATAGTCACATAGCATGGATCAGGGGGAGAGAGAGCATAGAGAGAGGAATAGAAGAACTTACTCGAGGTCCTCGTAAATTTATTTGAAGAGGAAGGAGAGAGGTGGCCGACGGCAGAGAGGTGGTGACACGGGGAGCACCCGAGGGGGGGGGGCGCTGCAACACGCGCCCGCGCACAACATTGGTGGCCAGAGAGGAGCAGCACCACGAGCAGCCAACACGTCGACGAAGAAGCACAGACGTGGCCAACCCTAACCCTTGTCTCGTGCAGGAGTTAGCACGGCCAGAGAAGGGGGCACCGACGACGAATCGGCTTGGACAATGATGTGTAGCGGCATCGTCTTGGTCGTCCTGTACCGCGGCGGCAGCCATGGCGGCCGTATTTGGGCGGAATCGTGGGCAGCTGCGGTGGCGGCATCGAGCGCCAGTGAGGGTCGCGAGAGATAGGGGTGAGGAAGAGAGAGAGTGCGCGTAGGGGGTACTGGGCCGGTGGGCTACCTAGTACCGCCCAAGTGGTCTTTGACCAGGTCATGTGGGCCGGGTATGGTTGGGCCGGGCCAGTCCAGTGGGTCGAGCCAGCCCAGTGGGCCGGCCCATATCTCAAAAGACTTATGTAAAAATAATTATGTACAAATGTACCCCTAAAACAAAATCAGCTCTAGAAAAATAAATAAAAATCTTAAAAATACAAATTATATATTTTTGAGCTCACAAAAATATCCTTTATCCAATAAAAATAATAGATAGTAAATTTCAGTAATTAAATATAGATCTATTATTAAAATTGTATATATTCCTTCTTGAATTTTAGAAAAATATACAAAACACTTAAAAATTGAATAAAATTCATTTTTAAGATTCTAAAAGGAAGTACTATTATAGAAAACTATTAGTTTGTATTTTTGAAAAGTTAATCATGTACAAAAGAAATAAATCTTATTTCCTTAAAGGAATTTTAGGTAAATATTTAAAAGAGTTAAAAATTAAATAAATTCTTTTTTATACTCTTAGAATAATACTAGTTATTATAAAATTGCTATATGTCAAAATAAGATGAATTTAATGATTTCTTAAATAATGATTTTCTTTTATTAATTAAAATAAACTTAAAACATATACAAGATGGGTAAAACACGCAAAGAAGAAAGAAAATAAATCATTACATGACATTACTATGCATTTCATATTGCTTCTTTAAATATTGTCTTTACTAGGCAATAATGGTTTTCTGTAGAAGCCAGAGCTCAGAGTTAAGTGGAAGTATCCGACTCCACTACCTTGCAGTCAAAAGGCAAGTTCACAACTTGCTCATGACCTTTGATTATTTTCTATCAAGTGCTTGTAACTCAAAATGTTGTCATCACTTGCATTTCAAAAAGGTCAGAAAACACTATTTTCATAATAATATGATTATGGATTATTTACCAATAGGTAATAATCTACTGATACAGTTCTAGTGGTAAAGGAACATAATATCTAGGACTTAATCAACCAATGTCTCAAGTGATTCTTGCGCCGTATATTACGCGTTAACCATGAAATTTGTAATGGGACGGAGAAGTCAGCTATATCTTCTTCCTCTCGCATGCATCCAGATGGCCAGGTCGTGGCTGTTATCCTCGTAGCATGAATTAATTGGTAATTTGTAGAGGATATGCATCATATGGGCGAGAACCCTCAACGTCCCACGATAGTTCTGGCATCTGACGGTCTGTACTAACCATTGCTATAATTCAAGATGTGGGCATGGCATACACCAAGGGGACATGCAAGGTCATGAAGGGGGCAGTGATTGGCTTGGATCATCTACTGGGCCCCACATCATGGAATTGTGGACGGGAAAGATCGCCTGGTTGTGCAACAAGGATTTGGTCTCTCATGGGTAAAGCAATGCACCTCTACAGAGTGTAAGAACTATGACATGTTACTCCCTGTTCTAGGAAGAAGCTATGAACACGGCAGGAAAGGAACCCCATGAAGGTTCTAGTCAACCTGTGAAGGCTATCGGACATACTTTTCTGAATAAAAGCAACCTTTGAAGAAATGTTTACAAAAACCAGTATTGCCTACGACCTTTGGTCTGTGGCTGTAGACATAGTGCATCATACACTTCTTGTTAGTGAGCTTGCTGAGTACGCTCGTACTCAACCGTACCTTCTTAACCCTTGCTAGGTTCTAAGCCATTGAAGACGATGTCAACATCAATTTCTGCTCAAGAAACCATCATCGATAGCTCAAGTTCTTCAATAAAGTCAACATACACATCAACCGAAGTGAAGACGAAGTCCTTGAGTAGATAGGAGTAGATTCTCTAGCCATAAAACCTACTTCTATAGAGCATTGCACTTGCAGCAATTGCAAGCCAGATAGTTTAGATGTTAGTCTTTCTAGCCAGATATTATTATTTCTAGTTCTTCTTTGTAAGAAGTTGATTTCTTCCTCTTTAACCTCGAGTGTTCTCTAGATCTTTTGTAAAGAGTCGAGTTGTAATCTATAGTCATGTCTTGGACCTGCTGTGTTTCTGTTGTACCACTAAGGGATGTAATACTAGTGAATGGTGTTTCATTGGTGTCACTACTCCCCTTAATGGGTAATCAAATAACCTAAAGTATACTTCTTTCCATCGACATCTCCAGCCAAGTATGAATCTGAATATGCAATCAGCTTGGGATCACTACCACCAAAGGAAAGCTTCATATTAGTACTGCCCTGGAGGTACCTCAATATCCACTTCATGACTTCCCAATGTGGTTTTCCTGGATTGGACATAAATCTTCTCACAATACTAACCACTTGAGCAATGTCAGGCCATGTGCACACCATGGCATACATTAAAATCCCAATGACTAAAGCATAAGGAACTTGTTGCATTTTATTTTCCATATCTTTTGTGGAGGGACATTGCTTCTTACTCAACTTGAAATGATCTACGCGTGAACTGTTCACTCCCTTTGCCTTGTCCATCTTGAACTTACGAAGTACCTTCTCAATATATTTCTCTTGAGACAAGTACAACTTGTTGGATTTTCTGTCTCACTCAATTCTCATACCAAGAATACACTTTGTTGGACCCAAATCTTTCATGGAAAAACCTTTCATCAATTCTTTCTTTAGTCTATAAATTCTCGATACATTCTTACCAAAAATGAAGATATCATCAACAAAGAGCAATAACATGATAAAATCATCACCTGAGAACCTCTGGATGAACACAAAATGGTCTAAGCTACACCTCTTATAGCCTTGCTCCCCCATGACAGACTGAAACTTCGTGTACCATTGTCTGGGTACTTGTTTCAGGCCATAGAGACTTTTATTCAACTTGCACATATAGTCTTCTTGTCCTTTAACAAGAAAACCCTCAGGTTGCTCCATGTAGATTTCTTCCTTCAACTCTCCATGAAGGAAAGCTGTCTTCACATACATTTGCTCAACCTCCAAGTTGAGGCTTGCTGCCATGCTAAGGATCATTCAGATTAATGACATCTTCACCAACACAGAAAACATTTCATCAGTCAATACCTTTTCTCTGTCTAAATCCTTTTACAACAAGCCTGGCCTTGTATCTTGGATAAGATGTGTGCTCTTCTTGCTTGATTCTGAAGACCCACTTGTTATTTAGAACTTTCTTGCCCTCGGGCAACTTCACCAACTCATAAGTATGATTTGTATGCAAGAAATCCATCTCTCATTGCATAGCTTTATTACACTCCTTGTTCTCATCTTTCATTGCATCTTGAAAGGACTCGGGTTTTGAACCATTAGACAATAACACCACATATTGGTCTAAACCGTACCTGGTGGAAGGAGTAGGGCCTCTGATGGACTGTCTGAGTGGAGAAGTTGGTGGACTATATGGTTCAGGTGTTTGCTGATCGCGATCTTCTTCTTCTTCTTCTTCTTCAGAATCATACTCTTGATGTTGGGGAGCATCCTCACCTGTACCACTATGTGCATCCTCCTGCACATCTTCTACATCATCATTTTCAGCTTCTTGTTGAGATGAATCTGCAGGAACCAGGTCATAATCAGATATTTCTTACTAATGGTTTCGAGGAGAAACATGTATCAGAACTTGCTCCAGAACCTGCACCTTTGTCTTCACAATAGCCTCAATTGTTTGGTGGCTTCTCACAACCTTTCTTGCTATTGGATTATATTGTTGGGTTCACAGTATAGAAAACAAAAATTTCCTACGATGGGAACTACTAAGCACCAAGATCTATCTACTAGATACAAGCTACGGGTGGATATACATCCATAGAGAACATACCCGTGTAGAACGACAAAGTGCAACGAGGTTGAACTCGTGGATGATGTAGTCGAACGCTTGCCGATCTCAGGATCGAGAAGAAGTCCAGCGGCACAACTCAAAAGCACATCCTTGATCGCACACACGTTCAGGCCACCGAACAACCTCCACCTCCTCGCTCAAGCGATGCAGCGGAAGAAGCAACTCCTTCCACATGAAATGTCACCGGGAGCAAGCATCTCGCTAATCCGAGACCATGGGGGAATAATTCTAGAGGGGGAGAGAGATCCTTCATGAGGAGGTGTGAGTGAGAAGGAGTGAGAGGGGGGCAGCCCCTCCCCATGGCCGGCTCCCATGGAGGGTGCCCCCACCTCTTCCTCATTCATGTGGTGGAAGATCCACTCACATAAATTTGGCCCTCCATTTGCTCCACTCAAAATCCCACTCAAAATGCATTAAATTTCCACCAAATTTAATGCAACTCTCATTTAATAAAAATCTTTAATTTATTTTATTCAGAATTTTGTTAATTACTTTAATTAAAAAACATTCATATAAAACCCATGAAATATTTCAATATCACATGCAGAACCAATTTCATCAATTTCACCCGAAACAATTCCGGTGTGCATTGAAATAATTCCAGCGCTTTGCAATTCTTTTGTCTGTAACATATTTGCTCCAAATGGTGTTGGTATCCCTTAAGTGTGTCACCCTACGGTCCATGAATAATGCAGACATGATTGAGACCCATCTCAGATCAATAATCAGAAGCGGGAGCTGGAGATCCATACTGACTCCCACACATTTAACGATGACTTCTGTGATCGTGATAAAAATTAACACTAGTAACTAAATCCCTTTGTCTCGCGATATATTACATGTCCGAGATTCGATCATCGGTATCTCTATACCTAGTTTGATCTCGTTACCAACATGCAATCTTTTCTCGTTACCGTGATATAACATTCTAGTGATCACATCACTTGCTTGCAACCTATCTTAATGTGATATCACCGAGAGGGACCAGAGTATATCTATCCGTCATCAGGATGGACAAATCCCACTCTTCATCCATGAGCCTCTACATAACACCTTCGTAGCACTGAACCCACATTAGAGTCACCCTTTCACGGTGTGATGTTTGATGTTATCAAGATACTCTTCCAGTGTTAGTGATTGACATGATCTCATGGTCTAAGGACTAGGATTACTTAGTATGATGTTATAGCAATATAAACACAATGACTTTGATCATAATGCTATACTTCGGATGAATGTTCATCACATCATTCCACCACTGTTGTGACCTCGTTATTAACAACATCCTATGTCCATGATCATGAAACTTTGATCATCTTATTAATCAACAAGCTAGTTTATAAGAGAGGCATAACTAGGAACTTTATATTTATTTATGAAGCACATATGTATTAACGTTTCCAATCAATACAATTATAGCATGCAAAATAAACATCTATCATATACTTGGAATACATATAATAACAACTTTATTATTGCCTCTCAGGGCATATTCCCTTCAGTCTCCCACTTGCACTAGAGACAATAATCTAGTTACATAGTGATAAATCTAGCACCCATGGAGTTTTGATGTTGATCATGTTTTTCCCTAGGGAGAACTTTAGTCAATGGATCTGCTACATTGAGATATGTGTGTACTTTACAAATCTTTATATCTCCATCCTTGACATGCTCGCGGATAGAGTGAAACCGACACTTGATATGCTTGGAATTCTTGTGGGACCTTGGTTCCTTGGCGCTGGCTATGGCTCCATTATTGTCACAATAGATCACCATTGGGTCCAACGCACTAGGAACCACACCTAGTTTGGTTATGAACTCCTTCATCCAAACCGCTTACTGTGCTGCTTCAGAAGCAGAAATATATTCCGCCTCCGTTGTTGATCTTGTCACCACATGTTGTTTGGAGCTCCTCCAACTAACTGCTGCTCCGTTCATGAGAAATATGTATCCGAATTGGGACTTAGAGTCATATGGATCGGTGTCAAAGCTAGCGTCGACATAACAATTAGTGACCAACTCTTCTTCACCTCTGTCTACAAGAAATATTTCCTTAGTTCTTCTTAAGTACTTAAGGATATTCTTGACCGCTATCTAGTATTTCGTACCTAGATCAGATTGGTACCTACTAGTCAAACTAATAGCATGTGCCACATCCGGTCTTGTACATAGCATGGCATACATTATAGAGCCTATTGCTGAAGCATAGGGGATCTTATCCATTATCTCTCTTTCTTCCGCCATAGCCAGACTTTGAGTCTTACTCAATGTCTTGCCTTGCAACATAGGTAAGAACCCCTTCTTACTTTCGTCCATTTTAAACTTCTTTAAAATCTTATCAAGGTATGTACTCTGTGATAGCCCTATTAGGCGTCTTTGATCTATCTCTATAGATATTTATGCCTAATATGTATGACGCTTCACCAAGGTCCTTCATCGAAAATTTGCTGTTTAGATAACTTTTAACACTGTTTAAAAGATCTATATAATTTCCAATCAGTAATATGTCATCCACATATAATATCAGAAATGCCACATTGCTCCCACTCACTTTCTTGTAAATACAAGCCTCTCCATAAGTTTGGACAAATCCAAACTCTTTGATCACCTCATCAAAGCGGAGATTCCAACTCTGGGATGCTTGCTTCAGTCCATAGATGGATCGCTGAAGCTTGCATACCTTGTTAGCATCCTTAGGATCGACAAAACCCTTTGGTTGTATAATATATGACTCTTCTTCAATATTACCATTGAGGAACACAGTTTTGACATCCATCTGCCATATCTCATAATCGAAATATGCATCAATTGCTAACATAATCCTAACCGACTTTAGCATCGCTACGAGAGAGAATGTCTCATCGTAGTCAATTCCTTGAATTTGTCGAAACCCCTTTGCGACAAGTCGAGCTTATACATGGTCACATTACCATCAGCATCAGTTTTTCTTTTGAAAATCCATTTATTCTCAACGGCCTTTCGGTCATGAGGTAAGTCCACCAAGGTCCAAACCTACTTTTTGTACATGGATTCCATCTCGGATTTCATGGCTTCTAGCCATTTTTTGGAATCTTGGCTCATCATCGCTTCTTCATACATGGCAGTGTTATCTATTTCATCAACCATGAAATTCATAACATGATTTCCGTACAGTTCAGGAGCTACACATGTCCGGCTTGACCTGCGAGGTTTGGTAGTATCCTCTTTCGGAGTTTCATGATCATTATCATTAGTTCCTTCTTCATTCGGTGAAGTCAACTCTGGAACAATTTCCGGCGCTGCGCCACTCGCCATTTGATGAAGAGAAGGTTTAATAACCTCTTCGAGTTATACCTTCTGATTACTCACACCTTTCACGAGAAACTTTTTCTCTAGAAAGGATCCATTCTTGGTAACAAAAACCTTGCCCTCGGATCTGTGATAGAAGGTATACCCAATTGTTTCTTTAGGGTATCCTATGAAGACGCATTTTTCCACTTTGGGTTCGAGTTTATCAGGCTAAAGTTTCTTCACACAAACATCGCATCCCCAAACTTTAAGAAATGACAGCTTAGGTTTGTTTCCAAACCACAATTCATACAATGTCTTTTCAACGGATTTAGATGGTGCCCGATTTAAAGTGAATGCAGCGGTGTCCAGTGCATAACCCGAGAATGACAGTGGCAAGTCAGTCAGAGACATCATAGATCGAACCATATCCAATAAAGTACGATACAACATTCTGACACACCATTACGCCGTGGTGTTCTGGCAGGTGTGAGTTGTGAAACTATTCCACACTCTCTCATATGTGCGCTAAATTCGTAACTTAGATACTCACCTCCACGGTCGGACTGCAGAAATTTGATCTTTCTATTACGATGATTTTCCACATCACTCTGAAATTCCTTGAAGTTTTCAAACGTTTCAGACTTGTGTTTCATCAAATAGATATACCCGTATCTACTCAAATTATCTGTGAAAGTAACAAAATAACGATATCCACCTCGCACCAACACACTCATTGGACCACATACATCAGTATGTATGATTTCCAATAAATCTATCGCCCGCTCTATTGTACCGGAGAACGGGGTTCTAGTCATCTTGCCCATAAGGCATGGCTCACATGTATCAAATGATTCAGAATCAAGTGATTCCAAAATTCCATCAGAATAGAGTTTCTTCATGCGTTTTACACTAATATGACCTAGACGGTAGTGCCACATATATGCAGATATATCATTATCAAGTTTAATCCTTTTAGCATCAACATTATGAATATGTGTAACACTATTATCGACATCCAACATAAATAAACCATTCATCACAGGTGCATGACCATAAAAGATATCATTCATATAAATCGAACAACCATTGTTTTTAGATTTAAATGAATAACCACTTCGCATCAAACACAATCCAGATATAATGTTCATGCTTAGTGCAGGCACCAAATAAGAATTATTTACAGTTATCACTAATCCCGATGGTAGGTGGAGAGGTAGCGTTTCGACAGTGATCACATCAACTCTTGATCCATTGATGACACGCATCTTGACCTCACCCCTTGCTAGCGGTCGCTTGTTCCGCAGCCCGTGATTCGAGTTACATATATTAGCAACCGATCCAATATCAAATACCCAGGTGCTACTACAAGTACTAGTCAAGTACACATCAATAACATGTATATCATATATACCTTTGTTTGCCTTGCCGGCCTTCTTGTTCGCCAAATACTTGGGGCAGTTGCGCTTCCAATGGCCAGTCCCCTTGCAATAGTAGCACTCGGTATCAGACTTAGGGCCACCTCGGGATTTCTTTTCAGGCGCGGCAATAGCTTTTCCACCCTTCTTTCCCTTCTGTTTAACCTTCTTGTCTTTCTTGAAACCGGTGGTCTTATTGATCATCAACACTTGATGCTCTTTCCTGATCTCCACTTCTGCAGTTTTAAGCATTGACAAAAGCTCGGGGAGAGACTTCTTCATGCCCTGCATGTTATAGTTCATCACGAAGCTCTTTTAGCTAGGTGGAAGAGATTGGAGAACATGATGTATGCCTAAGTCAATGGGAATCATTATTCCCAATGACATAAGCCTATCGACGTACCTAGACATTTTGAGTACATGCTTACTAACGGAGCTATTCTCTTCCATCATGCAGCTAAAGAACTTTTCAGAAGCATTATAACTCTCTACGGCAGCATGGGTATCGAAAATCATTTTCAATTCACCCATGGTATCAAAGGCATTGCCATTTTCAAAACGCTTTCGAAGTTATGGATCTAGCCTATACAGTATGTCACAATGAACTAAGTTGTGGTCCTCCTGACAAGGTAAATAGATGTTTGTTTCCTCGTCAGGGGCATTAGGAGATGATGGGGGGCCTAGCGGCGCTTCTAGCACATATTGCTTTTGTGCAACAAGGAGGAGAATCCTCAAATTCATGGCCCAGTTGGTAAAGTTGCTACCATTTGCCGCAAGTTTCTCTTTCTCCATGAACACATTGAAATTAAAAGCAGGTACGATAGATCGAGTTCAACTAATCAAATTATGACTGAACTCCCACTCAAAAACAACACCCCTCGTGTCTTTTTAGTGATTACATGAACCAAGTCCACTACACCAAGTCCGATCATCACGCGAGTCGGCGTACTTTCAAAGGCGAGCATATATATGGGCATCATATAAAATATATGACTCAATCTTAACCTTTTGGTCCGTGTTCCGAGGCCATGTATGTACATGATAGGCTCACCAAGTAAGAACCTTAGTGCTCGCGTGTGTAAAACTGTCTTACACCCGTTATGCAAACGTGGATTCAAGTACACCCGATCATCACGTGATGTCTTGAAGCGACGAAACATAAAACGGTGCGTACTTATGGAACAACACATTTTATCTTGATATGTAAATGAGGGATCATCTTATAATGCTACTAAAGCGCCAAACAAGCAATATAAGATGCAAACATCATATGTGTAAACTAAAATTATATGGTTTTTGCATTTGATCACTATCATGTGCATCGTGGTATGATCTTTATCATTCCTTTGTGTGTAAGGCCAAAATCTATGGAATTTACATGTTAGGAGTGTTGTAAGTGAAGGGTTCCGTAGCAGAAAACAAAAAGTATCTATCTACTCGAACACTAATACCAGGATCTATACTATGTAGACATATGTAACAGAGGAGAGATGCGGTATTCATACCTTTGAAGACCGAGGCACGACTTACGCAGGAAGGCATATATTGATGAAGACGAGCGGCACCCCAAGTGTGGTGCCTCCAAAGTTCGTCACATGTCCGGTGTAGGAGACGTCAACCGAACTCCGATCTAGCCGAGCAGCCGAAGAAGTAGATGCCGGATCGCTGATCACATGACGGTGGTGTGAAGGTGGAGAACTCACCCACGAGGTCCTCCCCAATATTACGGAGAAGTCCTCAATGGATGAGTGAGAGAGAATGAGAGGGAATGGGATGATTCCAAAGGGGGAGGGGAGACCCTTATATATAGTGGGAGGGGGTGCACCACCCATGGGCCAGGCGGTGTGGGACTAATCCCCACACCCACCGGCCACCTAGGGGCAGCCGTCGGCCCTAGGTGTCCACCACTAGGGCGGCCACCAAGCCCAGGCCGGCTGGCCCCCTCTCCCTAGGTGCCATGCCCTATTGGGCTTCCCTTCGGGTGAGGCCCATTAGCATTATGAAGCCTTTAATAATAAAATAAAATATATATTTAATATTAATTATCCAATTAACATTCAAATACACATATTATATTATTCCTTTACTCTAGAACACCTTCGGACCCCTTCCGATCTTCATCGGATGTTACCCGGAACTATTCCGGTTTCTCTCTTTCTATTTCTCCTATGATACCTCATCTACCCTAAGCATCCCTACCCTTAAGCGTGACATCCTTCGGTTCAGAAACACTCTGGACATGATCGAGACTACTCTCGCATCAATGATCAACAGAGGGACCTGGATGGCCATGTGACCCCCGTGCGTTTCACGAATATAATCGCTCAAACCATGAGATAGTCGTTTCCCATTCCCTTTGTCATACGATACCTAATTCATCCGAGACTTGATCTTCGGTATCCCCAGACCTTAGTTCGGTATCGTTACCGATGAACTTGTTTGCTCGTTCTTATGTCATTGCATTTCGTGACCAAGTCACATGCTTACAAGCTTCATCAATGCAATGTCACCGAGATGGCCACATGTATCTATCCGTTACATGGATTAGACAAATCCTGGTCTTGATATGTACTCCTCTACGCATCCCTTTGGAAAACCTGAGTGGCACCTTTTTGATCACCCTGTTACGAGATGATTCTTGATAACCATCTAAGCTTCCTTTGGAATGGTGATTTGCATTACCTCATAGTCAAAGGATCAGGTTGCGAGGTTCTCTGTGTTTTATCATCAATGGTGAACTTTGTAACTAGATCTCATTAAGATATAACGGTCGGATGTATGTCTATCATGTCATTCAACTAATGACATGACCTCATTGTCAATTGGCATAAATGCCCATGATCTTGAAACCCGGATCACCCTCATGACCAATGAACTAGTTTGCTAGAGGTAACTAGAGACACGATTTGTTTACATACCACACATGTATTAATGTTTCGTATTAACATAGTTATAACACCGTATGAAACATATTATGAACATATAGGAGATATATCAAATAATACACTTTATTATTTGCCTCTAGGGCATAACTCCTTTAGTCAACCACTTGCACTAGAGTACAGATAAAACTAGTTTACAATAGGTAGGAACCTAACACCAATGGAATCTCGGTGTTGTTCGTGATTTTCTTGATGGAGAGATTTGGTCAAAGGATCTGCCATATTCAGTTCCGTATCTACTTTGCAAATCTTGACTACACCTTCGTCAACATTCTGCCGGATGACGTGAAATCTAAGCTTGATGTGTTTGGCTGTGGAATGAGTCCTTGGTTCCTTTGCGTTTGCAATAGCTCCCCTGTTATCACAATAGATTGTCATGGGGTCTTGTGCATTTGGAAAAACTCCTAGTTCGATGACGAAATTCCTTAGCCAAACAGCTTCATTCGCTGCATCAGCCGCAACAATGTATTCAGACTCCATTGAAGACTGCGCCACCACCGGTTGCTTCTTACTCTTCCAGCTTACCGCCCCACCATTCACTAGGAACACAAATCCTATTTGAGACTTCGAGTCATCATGATCTGAGTTCCAACTCGCATCCACGTAACCCATTACGTTTAGAGCTTGATCACTTCCTCCATAGATTAGGAACATATCCTTTGTTCTTTTTATATACTTTAGGATATTCTTCACAGTTGTCTAGTGATCCGGTCCTGGATTACTTTGGTATCGGCTCGTCAAACTAAGAGCCAATGCCACATCAGTTCGTGTACTTAACATTGCATACATGATAGATCCTATGGATGAGGCATAGGGGATGTAAGCCATCTTTTCTCTATCATCATCCGTTACCGAACACTGAGTCATACTCATTTTGCAATTCTTCATCATTGGTACAAAGCCCCTTTTGGTATTGTCCATTTTGAACCTCTTCAAAATCTTTTCGATGTAAGTACTCTGACTCAATGCAATTAGGCGTCTTGATCTATCTCTATAGATCTTGATTCCTAATATGTATGCAGCTTCACCTAGATCCTTCATGGAAAATTGACTACTCAAATATACTTTCACGCTTTTCATAAGATCCACATTGTTTCCCATGAGTAATATGTCATCCACATATACTACTAAGAAAACAACTAAGCTCCCACTTGCTTTCTTGTAAACATAGAACTCTTGTTGATTTTGGACAAATCAAAAACTATTGATCACTTGATCAAAATGTTGGTTCCAGCTCCGAGGTGCCTGCTTCAATCCATAAATGGACCGCTGAAGCTTGCACACCTTCCTAGCATCCTTAGGATCAACAAAACCTTCCGGTTGCATCATATATAACTCTTCATCAATGTGACCATTGAGGAATGCGGTCTTGACATCCATCTTCCAAATTTCATAGTCGAAATGAGCAACAATTGCTAGTAAAATCCGGACAGCCTTAAGCATCACTACGGGATAATAAGTCTCATCGTAATCAACTCCTTGAATTTTTCAAAAACCCTTTGCGACAAGTTGAGCTTTGTGAATGGTTACATTACCATTCGCATCTGCCTTTTTCTTAAAGATCGATTTATTTTCCACGGCCTTGCGGCCTTCCGGAAGATCTACCAAGGTCCAAACTTGGTTTTCATACATGGATCCTATTTTGGATTTCATGGCTTCTAGCCATTTCTCGGAGGCAACACTATCCATAGCTTCTTTGTAGTTTGTAGGTTCTTCTTGTTCATCTAGGATGACAGACATCACAAGGCTACTGTACCAATCAGGAGTGGCACGAACTCTTGTAGACCTGCGAACCTCAGGAGTCTCGATGTTGTTGTTTTGATCCTCATCATTGGGCTCATCCTCCATGTTGGAGAGCGGTTGTGGAACAACTTTCGTTGCGCTACTCGGAACCTGGAGAGAAGGGTCAATAACTTCATCTAACTCAATTTTCCCTCCACTAACTCCTTTAGCAAGAAACTCTTTCTCGAGAAAGGTGCCGCCTTTTGCGACAAACGTTTTGCCTTCGCCCTGGTTGTAGAAAGTATACCCAACGGTTTCCCTTGGATATCCTACAAAGATACATTTTTCCGATTTGGGTTCAAGTTTGTCAGGCTACAGTTTCTTGATGTAAGACTCACAGCCCCAAACTTTTAGAAACGACAACTTTGGATTCTGGCCATACCATATCTCATATGGAGTTGTCTCCACGGATTTGGATGGTGCTCGATTTAAAATAAAAGCAGCGGTTTCCAACGCATACCCCCAAAAAGACACAGACAAATCAGTTAAAGGCATCATGGACCACACACTATCCAATAGGGTTTGGTTACGTCTTTCTGACACACCATTACGCTATGGTGTTCCGGCTGGCGTAAGCTGTGGGATGATCCCACAGTCTTTCAAGTGCATGTTAAACTCATAACTCAAATACCCGCCTCCCCGATCTGATCGGAGATGCTTGATTCTCTTGTTAAGTTGATTCTCTACCTCGTTCTGAAATTCCTTGAACTTTTCAAAGGTTTCAGACTTGTGCTTCATTAAGTATATATATCCATATCTACTTAAGTCGTTAATAAAGGTAACAAAGTAACGATAACCTTGCGCGTTGAGATGCTCATTGGCCCACATACATCCGTATGTATGATTCCCAGTAGGTCTACATCTCTCTCCATTGTCCCGGAGAATGGTGTCCTAGTCATCTTGCCCATGAGGCATGGCTCACATGTATCAAGGGATTCAAAATCCAATTATCCAAGAAGCCCTTCTGAATGAAGCTTCTTCATGCGTTTTACGCCAGTGTGACCAAGACGACAATGCCACATAAACATGGAATTATCATCATTATGCTTGCAGCGTTTAACATCAACACTTTGTATGTGTGTATCACAATCAAGATCGCAGGGGCATGAACATAGAAAATATCATTCATATAAACTGAACAACCATTTGTTCCCGATTTAAACGAATAATGATCTTGCAACAAGCAAGACCCACTCACAATATTCATACTCAATACGGGTACATAGTAGCATTTATTCAAAACCAAAAACAATTCTGATGGTAGACGGAGATGCAGGGTGCCGACGACCATCACTTCGACTCTCGAACCATTGCCGACGCGCATCGTCACCTCGTCCTTCCTCAAGCGCCTCCTACTCTGCAGATCCTGCTAAGAGTTACAAATGTGAGCAACATATCCGGTATCAAATACCCAGGTGTTACTCCTAGCGCTTGTAAGGAACACATCAATAACATGTATATCACATATACCTTTGTCCTTGGCGGTTATCTTGCCGGCTTTCTTGTCTTCAAGGTACTTGGGGCAGTTGCGTTTCCAGTGCCCATCCCCTTTGCAGTAGTAGCACGTAGTGCTGGGCTTAGGGCCAGGCTTGGCAGTCTTTGAGGTACTGGCGACGAACTTGCCATCCCTCTTGGACTTCTTGCCCTTGCCTTGTCCCTTTTGCCCCGGCTTCTTAAAATTGGTGGTCTTACTGACCATCAACACTGTGTGCTCCTTCTTGATTTCAACCTCAGTAGTTTTGAGCATGGAAAACACCTCAGCAAGGGTCTTAGTCATCCCTTGCATGTTGTAGTTCATCACAAAGCTCTTATAGCTAGGGGGCAGTGAGTGAAGCACCCTATCAATTGCGAGCTCCACCGAGATTTCGCAATCCAGGGCATTCAAATGCTTAACGTAGCCAGACATTTTGACTACGTGCTCACTAATACTGCTGTGCTATTCCATTTTAGCAGAGAAGAAGAGCTCGGAAGCATCATACCTCTCTGCACGGGCTTGTGGAGCAAATACAGCCTTGAGATCCTGAATGATCTCAAAAGCATTCATCTTCTCAAAACGCTTTTAAAGCTCCGGCTCCATGGCATAGAGCATTCTAGTTTGGATGAGGGAGAAATCGTCCGCCTTGGACTGCCAGACATTCTTTTCATCCTGGGAGGCCAAATCTGCAGGCTTAGCTAGAAGCTCAGCCTCGATGACATAAGTCAACTTGTAGGGGACTAGGAGGATCCTAAGATTGCGGAACCATGCGGTGAAGTTGGTTCCATCAGTTTTCAGCTTGTCCTTCTCGAGGAAAGTGCTAAGGTTGAAGGTGGGTGGGCGAGACATCTACAATGGATTTGCAAAGTGTTTAGACCATGTTCATAATAATGAGTTCAAGTTCTAATTATGTTATCAAACTTAAAACAAAAGAACTCCCACTCAAATGAACATCCCTCCACTCATTCAGTGATCACATGATCCTAATCCCCTGCACCTCCCCCAATCATCACATCCATCAGTGCAGTATCAAAGGTGGATATTCCCTAATGTCGATCACATCAACCATGTGATTCATGCTCGACCATTCGGTCTCCTGTATTTCGAGGCCATGTATGTCACATGCTAGGCTCGCCAGTTCTAACTTGTGTGTATTAGTTGTGCAACATGGCTTACACCCACTGTATGCGAACATAGATATGTCTGACCCTCGATCATCACGACCAACCTCATAACAAAGAACTTTCTTGGTGGTGCACACACAAGGGGAATACGATAACTGGAATACTGTGAGGGATTATCTTATTATGCTACCATCGAATATATAATTATACCAGCATAATAAGTAGTACTTCATAAAGTAAAGTGTTATGACATGGTTATAGCTTTTTGATCATCATCAATAGCTTCAACGAAAGTTTCACAAACTCGTCATTGCCATGTCTTAACAATGCCCTATGCAATAATAAAGACAGACGCCTCTATATTATCTATTGCAAGTTTTACGTGGCTTTAGGGCTTTCGCGGCAGAACCCCTTCCCACCTACAAACATGGAGCCACAACATGGATTGAATGATTGCCGTTCTTCTTCCCTTTTCAGGGCCCTCCAATGCCGATGCCATATAAACTACTGCAGAGAGACAGACACCCCCTAAGCCACTTTGATTCGTGGACCTGTCTCGTGAATCACCACGTGAGGTCGGTTGGGGGCCGCTTCATCAAACAGTGCCACGATATGAAAAAGAACATTAAAAGAGGGTAGCAACTAGAGAATCAATGCCCACATATTTCTACATGTTCTATCCGTACAACATGTTTACCCATAGACCCACTTTGATACCACTGAAGGGTTCCGTAGCAGAAAACAAAAAATTTCTATCTACTCAAACACTAATACCAGGATCTATACTATGTAGACATAAGTAACGGAGGAGAGAGGCGGTATTCATACCTTTGAAGACCGAGGCACGCCTTACACAGGAAGGCGTATATTGATGAAGACGAGCGGCACCCTAAGTGTGGTGCCTCCGAAGTTCGTCACACATCCGGTGTAGGAGACGTCAACCGGACTCCGATCCAGCCGAGAAGCAGAAGAAGTAGATGCCGGATCGCTAATCACACGACGGTGGTGTGAAGGTGGAGAAGTCACCCACGAGGTCCTCCCCAATATTACGGAGAAGTCCTCAATGGATAAGAGAGAGACAATGAGAGGGAATGGGATGATTCCAAAGGGGGAGGGAGACCCCTATATATAGTAGGAGGGGGGCGCACCACCCAGGGGCCAGGCGGTGTGGGACTAATCCCCACACCCACCGGCCACCTAGGGGTAGTCGCCGGCCCTAGGTGGGCCCCACTAGGGTGGACCACCAAGCCCAGGCCGGCTGGCCCCTCTCCCTAGGCGCCATGCCCTATTGGGCCTCCCTTCGGGTGAGGCCCATTAGCATTATGAAACCTTTAATAATAAAATAAAATATATATTTAATATTAATTATCCAATTAACATTCAAATACACATATTATATATTCCTTTACTCCGGAACACCTTCCGATCTTCTTCGGATGTTACCCAGAACTATTCTAGTTTCTCTCTTTCTATTTCTCCTACGATACCTCATCTACCCTAAGCGTCCCTACCCTTAAGCGTGACATCCTTTGGTTCAGAAACACTCCGGACTTGATCAAGACTACTCTCACATCAATGATCAACAGATGGAACTGGATGGCCATGTGACCCCCGGGCATTTCATGAATATAATCGCTCGAACCGTGAGATAGTCGTTTCCCATTCCCTTTGTCATACGATACCTAATTCATCCGAGACTTGATCTTCGGTATCCCCATACCTTAGTTCGGTCTCATTACCGATGAACTTGTTTACTCGTTCTTATGTCATTGAATTCCATGACCAAGTCACATGCTTGCAAGCTTCATCAATGAAATGTCACCGAGATGGCCACATGTATCTATCTGTTACATGGATTAGACAAATCCTGGTCTTGATATGTACTCCTCTACGCATCCCTTTGGAAAACCTGAGTGGCACCTTTTTTTATCTCCCTGTTACGAGATGATTTTTGATAACCATCTAAGCTTCCTCCCGAATGGTGATTTGCATTACCTCATAGTCAAAGGATCAGGTTGCGAGGTTCTCTGTGTTTTATCATCAATGGTGAACTTTGTAACTAGATCTCATTAAGATATAACGGTCGATGTATGTCTATCATGTCATTCAACTAATGACATGACCTCACTGTCAATTGGCATAAATGCCCATGATCTTGAAACCCAGATCATCCTCATGACCAATGAACTAGTTTGCTAGAGGTAACTAGAGACATGATTTGTTTACATACCACACATGTATTAATGTTACGTATTAACATAGTTATAACACAATATGAAACGTATTATGAACATATAGGAGATATGTCAAATAATACACTTTATTATTTGCCTCTAGGGCATAACTCCTTCAGTAAGAGTATCAACTATACATCAACTTACAACATTACCATATCATGACACCAGCCCAACAACAATCTAAACTAGACGCTTCTAATTTATCCATTGCAAGTTTTACGTGGCTTAGGGATTTTGAAGATAGAACTGGATCAACCTACGAACATGGAACGACAACGGTGATAACTAAATTATTAGCAACTTGTTGTAAATCAGATATTGACTATAGTAGGAGAGACAGACACCTGCTAGCCAATTATGCAAAACTAGTTGCACGTCCAGCGTGGAACTGGTCTCATGTGCAAGGACAAGTAAAGTTAGTCCGGGCTACTTCATCCCACTATGCCACCAATATCCAAAATACATATAAGAAGCAATAACATGATCATCATCGCCCACATATTCATATGTGTACTATCCGTGCAAAGCATCTACGCATAGATCAGGCTCTGATACCACTATTGGGTTCACAGTATAGAAAACAATTTTTTTTCCTACGATGGGAACTGCTAAGCACCAAGATCTATCTACTAGATACAAGCTACGCGTGGATATACATCCATAGAGAACATACCCTTGTAGACCGACAAAGTGTAACGAGGTTGAACTCATGGATGATGTAGTCGAACGCTTGCCGATCTCAGGACCGAGAAGAAGTCTAGCGCCGCAACTCAGTAGCGCATCTGTGACCGCACACACGTTTAGGCCACCGAACAACCTCCACCTCCTCTCTCAAGCGATGTAGCGGAAGAAGCAACTCCTTCTAGACGAAATGCCACCAGGAACATGTATCTCGCTAATTCGAGACCATGGAGGAATAATTCTAGAGGGGGAGAGAGATCCTTCACGAGGAGGTATGAGTGAGAAGGAGTGAGAGGGAGGCCTTTTATAGAAGAGGAGGGGGGAGCATCCCCTCCCCATGGCCGGCACCCATGGAGGGTGCCCCCACCTCTTCCTCATTCATGTGGTGGAAGCTCCACTCACATAAATTTGGCCCTCCATTTTCTCCACTCAAAATGCATTAAATTTCCACCAAATTTAATGCAACTCTCATTTAATAAAACTCTTTTATTTATTTTATACAGAATTTTGTTAATTACTTTAATTAACAAACATTCACATAAAACCCCTGCAATATTTCAATATCATATGCATAACCAATTTCAACAATTTTAGCCGAAACAATTCCGGTGTCCATTGAAATAATTCCAGTGCTTTGCAATTCTTTCGTCTGAAACATATTTACTCCAAATGGTGTTGGTATCCCTTAAGTGTGTCACCTTACGGTTCATGAATAATGTAGACATGATTGAGACCCCTCTCAGATCAATAATCAGAAGCGGGAGCTGGAGATCCATACTGACTCCCACACATTCAACGATGACTTCTGTGATCGTGAGAAAAATTAACACTAGTAACTAAATCCCTTTGTCTCGCAATATATTACATGTCCGAGATTTGATCATCGGTATCTCTATACCTAGTTTGATCTCGTTACCGGCATGCACCCTTTTCTTGTTCCCATGATATAACATTCTAGTGATAACATCACTTGCTTGCAAGCTATCTTAATCTGATATCACCGATAGGGCCCAGAGTATATCTATCCGTCATCGGGATGGAAAAATCCCACTCTTGATCCATGAGCCTCTACATAACACCTTCGTAGCACTGAACCCACCTTTATAGTCACCCTTTCACGGTGTTACATTTGATGTTATCAAGATACTCTTGTAGTGTTAGTGATTGACATGATCTCATGGTCTAAGGACTAGGATTACTTCATATGATGTTACAACAATATAAACACAATGACTTTGATTGTAATGCTATACTTCAAATGAATGTTCATCACATCATTCCACCAGTGTTGTGATCTCGGTATTAACAACATCCATTGTCCATGATCAGGAAACTTTGATCATCTTGTTAATCAACGAGCTAGTTTATAAGAGAGGCATAACTAGGAACTTTCTATTTGTTTATTAAGAACACATGTATTAATGTTTCCAATCAATAAAATTATAGCATGCAAAATAAACATCTATCGTATACTTGGAATACATATAATAACAACTTTATTATTTCCTCTGAACTGAGACTTTGGAGTATTTAATACTTGATCTTTAGTATTCAAAACATAGACCCAAACCTTCCTGGAAAAGTCATCAATAAATGTGACAAAGTACTTTTCTCCACCCATTGACCTCACCAACATTTTACAAACATCGGAATGTACCAATTCCAACGCCCTGACCTTCTTGTGAGGAGTTTGACTCTTGAATGAATGTTACCTTTAGCAGCAATCATGTTACCTTTAGCATGAACATGATACAAAACTGAAACCATATTACCTTTAGCAGCAATCAGATTTCCTTTGGTGAGCTTGCACTATGCATTTCCAAATCTGCTCAAGTACCTGTCTCCATCAAGCAACCCAACCGAGATAATGTTGAGCCGAAGGGCCTCAACATGCCTCACCGACTTGAGGACTAGTGTCGTACCATTTTCAGTCTCCAAATTCACATCTTCTCTTCCAAAGATGTTTGCTCTATCATTGTTCCCATCTTCACAATGCCAAAATCACCTGCTGTGTAGTTGGAGAAGATCTCTCTACGAGATGTAGCATGTGTGGTATCAAGGCTATCCGGAATCCAAGTCATGTCCTCACCATCTGCAAGGTTGATGGTATCATTAGACACTATAGTGATCCTCTCCTCAATAATGGAATAACCGCTGCCATCATCTTCTTCATGCATGAGAAACATGATCTCCTATACCACAGCAATCCGACCTCCCTCACTGTCATTGTCATTGTTGTTTTGTTTCTGAACTTTCTTCTTTTATTTTTGTCTTTATTCCATTGTTCACAATGCCACTTGAAGTGGCCCCTGTCATGGTAGTGATGGCATGTAAAACTGGCATACTTGTCCTAGCCTCTTGATTTGCTTCTACTTACTTCTCCCCCTTACTCGGAACTTTGATGTTGTTTCTCCCCCATGACTTGGTCACTAAAATTTCATAATGTGAGAAAAATCGTCCTTATCAGCAATTTTTCTAGACTCTTCATTTAGTACATTGTTCTTCACAAGGTTCCAAGTGACAACTCCATTAGGTGTTGAATTGCACACAGTGACCTTAAATGTCTCTCAAGTGTCCGGTAATGAGCCAAGTAGCAGCAAGGCTCTTACTTCATCTTAAAATGTGATTCCCATTGAAGATAGCTGATTTATAATGCCCTAAAATTCATTCACGTGATCTGCAATTGGAGTGCCCTCCTTGCACCTCAACCACATCAATTTCTTGATCAAGAAATTTTGTTGGTATGTTCTTTGCAAGCATACAACTCCTCCAATTTCTGCCATAAGGTACATGCATGTGTCTCATCAATGATATGATTCAAAACAATAGCATCCACACATTGTCGGATGAACCCACAAGCTTGGAGATGAAGTACCTCCCATTGATCTTTCTTTATATCATTGGGCATCTCAGTGGAGAACACTGGCTTCCAATATTTCTTCACATATAATAAGTCCTTCATCTTGCTCTTCCAAGCTTGATAATTTGTACCATTCAATGAAATCATTATATTGGTATTCACTTCCATCTTTCACCACGAGCAAATGCAATTAGCCCAAAACTAACCTTGCTCTGCAACTGAATACAAACTAAACCTCAGCTCTGTACCACTTTGTTGGGGGAGAAGATACATGACCCCATGCTAATTTCAATGAAATTCGATGATAGCTTCAATCAATAGATATGCAGCGTAAATAAAACTATGAGCACATGAACAAGTGACACAAGGATTTATGTGGAAAACCCTCCTCAAGGTGAGGAGGAAAAACCACGGGCTGCAGACCAACTGGTCAACGGGAGCTTCACTATGAGAAACATGGGTACATAGTATTCTCTAGAACATACAGATATGTACAACACACGTAGCATGTTGCCAACTAGCAACAATAACAACCACTTGAAAGGAAGATTACGGTAAAGCAGAGTATCTCACATTCCGCCCCTTCCGTAATCAGAAAAATTCTCTTAAACCACATATCCAATCAGCACCAAACTCACTAGACAAGTAGACATACGAATTCCCAACATACACGCCAAATTTCAGCTCAATCAGATACCGTTTTCCTGCCCAATTTGTTCATCTACTAAAACTGCTCTGTGCTAAAACTACAGCAGTCCGAACTAACTAATCCGCTTCCAAATATGATGCTACACTGACCCAAACCTCAAACCAGCTATCCATATTTAAGTACTCAAAGTAAGGAATGAGATCACAAAGTTTGGAACCAATCCAAGCACCTTTGAGCCTCCAAACACCAGCTTGAAGATAGACCGGACAGATTTCAGAAATCTGGACAGAAATCACCTCTCCTTCTTCTTCCTCTCTTCTCACTAGGTTGGGTGTTCTTGTGTGTTTTCTCACCCTCCCACATAGCATCCACGATGGATTTCTTGCTCAACTCTCTCTCTCTCTCTCACACACACACAGTCATAACCACCAAGGGTGGCTAGGGTCTTCTTTTCTACTCCTCTCTCAAGGAGCACCTCAGGCGCTGCATGCGAACCTCGATCAATGGACTTTTACGGGTTGATGTTGGGCTGCCAACACACCTCCATATTGAGGGAACTGCCCAACACATGTAACTTCCAATTAGCAATTCATCATAGGAAGGGATTACAGTAAACGCACCGAAGAGTGTCATTTAATGGTGTGTGGGTAATGGCTTCAACAAGCATTTCTCATACTGGAGCATTCACACACGAAATTCAGAATGGACAAAATCTAGGAGAATCTATATTAAAACAGAGGGAAAGAAAGATTTTGGGACAAGAAGCTAGCATATCGACTTGCGGCAAGAACCAGGATTGGAAAAGCAACATCACCAAAAATGAGAAGTTCACTTGGCCCATGGGACAGCCTACTACAACCAGTGAGTAGGGAGGAAAGAAAAATCAGAAATAGAAAGAACGTCGCCTCCGCCATTTCCTTCGCGCCGATGCAGATGATTTGTGACGGTTCTCGACCTGCATGTCAACAGATGAATTGCACTAGTTAATATGCAGAACAAAACTAAGAGACAACATGTTGAAGTAAATTAAATGAAGTTGCTGAATAATGAAACTAAAGACCTTGAGTGTAATGCTTATAAGTACATTTTTGTTAATGAAAAGGGAAACATATAACGTAATTTAGAAAAAAAAGATAGCATAATGATCACATGGAAAATACAAACTCATGGCACTAAGAAATATGTCCTTACCAAAAATACAGTACAAGGTGCCACTAACTGAGCTTCTAGGCTCTTGATGACCGCAAGAGCTCTTGGTAATCCTACATAAAAGAAGGATTATAAATCCTGAGCAAATATTATGACTGCCAATAATATAAAGCAAGAGAACAAGAGCTGCACAAGGGTCATGCAAATGCTCAGACTACCCAACTAACCATTTCGGTTTTGCAGCAGGTCCCTCATAGTTCCGTTGTAACATAGGTCACTTCCCACAATTTGGAGTGCATTTACAACCATGAAGCAATCGAGGCCTCCTGGTAAGCCGATGTAATTGTTCTCTGCTAATCAGTTATGTGTTGGACCTTCAGCAATGCACAAGAATGGAGAAAGCATGGAACAACATAGAAAAATCTAACAATGCGCAGAAAAAACTACTTATAAAGGGAAAAAAGATGGAGTATGCGGTGAAGCTTCGCAACACTGCCTACTAATAACAAGCACCAAAAAGGCAGTAATAATAATACATAATAATACCTTAACTTCTAGTGATAGAGCATATTAAGAAATGGCAGTGAAGATGAAAAGAAGTGATGGTTTATCCTTTTAATAAATTGATGCTTTTGTTTTTCTCTTGTTTATCTAACCCAAAATTCAAACCGAATGCACAGGTAAAGTACACATATTACTGAGCCCATTTGAACTGCATTTCTATTCACCATAGAAAGGGACCAAAATAAAACCCAGCATAAAATGAAGTTTAGTATGAGAAAACAGGTATCAATACATATAGTTGAAGTATAGAGACACAATTATTGCGGTGAGGCATTTATTTTCTGTATATTGGACAAGTATGGTTGTGAGGTGGGTCTCCTAGGTTGTAGAAGCCGCTTATCAGCTCATCAACCACCGAGTTTGCGTTTCTACCTACTGTGACGATGATGTGTGAAAATCAAAAGAAATTTTCCCGCAATGAATTTCATAAGCCTATCTGTTGTGGCTACTCCCAAATTAACTTTCTAGTGACATCCCTACAACAACAACAACAATATTATTTTTTGATTTATTTATCAACCAGATGGTGTGCAAATTAAAATGACAGTTGAATTGAAAATTGCATGAGGTGATTACGGTGATGGAATCGAAAGCATGCTGGGCAGCTAAATACAATAGACTGCAATATTCCAAAAATAAAAATGAAGGAATTGGACCTAGCACCTATAATGAGTTGTTGAAATGCCCAGCTCATGCGAATTCTTGATAAACAATTTATCTACCTTGCCATCCATCTCAAGTTGAGGACTCCCTTGAGTATTGGTGCCTGATATTTTTTTGTACGTTGCTAGAAATAATTTCCAGTCTCTCGCACAGTTCATTGGCACGATCAAAATCACACACCATTATACAGTTTGTTATCCGAACACTTAACCAAATTTCACCAGGTTTGGGTCATTCATGCTGCACTTTTACTCTGCTTCCTGGTGTCTAAACACAGTTATTGTAGGCGGTCTAGTATTGTTGTCCATGATGATGCTATGTGGCATCTCAAACCGGAAGACGATGGACTCGAAGAATTTGACGGCGCTGGCTCCATATTGGTTTGTCATCGGCATGTCCTCAATCCACTTGGTGAATTTATCAACCGTGACGAGGAGGTAGACGTATCCTCCGGGTGAACATTTTTGGAGCTTCCCGACCATGTCGAGTCCCAATTGCGCGAAGGGCCAGGCCACAGGTATTGGACTGAGCTCCGCGCCAGGTGCGTGCGGTTTGTTCGCGAATCGCTCGCAAGCATTGTATCGCTGGATGATGTCCTTGGCATGACGCATTGCCGTTGGCCAGTAGAATCCAGCTCGCAGAGCTTTGGCGACGAGGGTGCGACTACTGGCGTGGTGTCCGCAAGTGCCTTCGTGTATCTCGAGGAGTACGGCTCTTCCGTCTCCATTGGAGATGCATCGTTGAAGCACTCCTATGATGCTGCGCTTGTACAGTTCGCCGTTGATAAGGGCGAAAGCCTTGGATCATCGTGCTATATGACACGCATCTTTCGGGTCATCTGGCAACCTTTTATTGAGCAAGTACGTGATGTATGGTTGTGTCCAGGATGGCTCGATCATCATGACCTCCATGGGGCCTTCGAGTCTCGTATTTGGATCCATCTCCTCGAGTGCTTTTGGCCAATCGGGTGGCGTAGCCCCCGAGTCCTTTGACGTGCTGGCTTTGTGCTCTGGAGCCTTTGACTTGATGGAGCGCTCGCAGATGCGCTCTAAATACTCCAGGTGGCACTAGGGCACAAGTGGAGCCTATGTTGTTGAGTATATCCGCTTCCTCGTTGCTCTCACAGCTGACATGCCACAGTTCATAGCCGTCGAAGTCCCCTTCGAGTGCGTCGTAGAGGTTGTGGTAGGCGATCATGTTGTCTCTTAGAGCGTCGCACTCGTTCATGGTTTGATTCACCACCAGTTTGGAGTCGCCGTAGATGACGAGTCGTTTTGCACCACAGGCTTTTGCCATCCGCATCCCATGGAGTAAGGCTTCGTATTCAGTTTCGTTGTTGGAGGCGGTGAACTACATTCGCAGAACATACCTCATCTTGTCACCTTGTGGTGATGTCAGGATGACGCCCACGCCAGCTCTCTCTTTACGTTTGGATCCGTCGAAGTGCATTGTCCATAGATAGAACATGTCTAGCTTGTCAGGGAGCTAGTTTTCCATCCAGTGTACGAGGAAGTCTGGGAGTACATGCGACTTGATCGTGTCTCGCTTCTTGTATGTGATGTCTCATAGAGATAGTTCTATCCCCCAAAGCGTGACTCGTCCAGTGGCGTCGGGGTTGTTGAGGATGTGCCCTAGTGAGGCATCGTTCACCATGATGATTGGGTTCTCTTGGAAGTAGTGGCGCAATCGCCTGGCTGTCATGAAAACGACGTATGCCAGCTTCTGATAATGCGGTTAACGCTGTTTTGTTGGGTGTGAGAACCTCGCTGAGGTAGTAGACTGGGCATTGCACCCCGTGGACTTTATTTTCTTCGGCTCGTTCCACTACGAGCACAGAACTAACCACCTGGTTAGTGGCGGAGATGTATAGCAACAGTGGCTCCTTTCCTTGAGGTGTTACCAACACCGGCGAGCTGTATAGTAGATGCTTCAGGTCTTCGAATGCTTCTTGTGCTTCGTCTGTCCACTCGAATTTGTCGGCCTTGCGGAGGAGTTGGTAAAAAGGCAGCGCCTTTTCGCCCATTCGACCGATGAATCGACTGAGTGTCGCGATTCGCCCAGCTAGCTGGTGGACGCCTTTTACGTACTTCGGTTTCTCCATGGCCAGTATGACCTTTATTTTCTTCGGGTTGGTCTCGATCCCCCTCGCGGAGATGAAGTACCCGAGCAAGTGCCCAGACGGTACGCCGAAGGCGCATTTGTCCGGATTTAGCTTGATCAGGTAGCGGTCGAGGTTGTCATAGGTTTCGCGGAGATCATCAAGTAACGAGGCTTCCTCCTTGGTTTTGATGACGATGTCATCGACGTAGACTTGAGTGTTACGGCCAAGCTAGCTCTTGAGGCAGGCCTGGATACACTGTTGGTAGGTGGACCCTATGTTTTTCGGTCCGAAAGGCATCGTTGTGGAGCAGAAGACACCAAAGGGCATGATGAACGCCGTTTTCTCCTGGTCCTCCTCCTTCATTCAAATCTGGTGATAGCCTGAGTAGGCATCAAGGAAGTAGAGGCGCTCGCATCCCGCGGTGGAGTCGATGATCTGGTCGATCCGCGACAATAGGAAGTGATCCTTTGGGCAATGTTTGTTTAAGGAGGTGAAGTCCACGCACATCCGCAGGATATCCATGTACTTTTTAGGAACGAGCACGGGGTTTTCTACCCAGGTGCTTTCCTTGATCTCGCATATGCAGTTAGCGTCGAGGAGTCTATTGACTTCCATACCGACTGCTTTTGCCCTTGGCTCAGATAGTCGATGTATCGTCTGCTTCACTGGTTTTGCTTCAGGATTCACATTGAGTGAATGCTTGGCGAATTCGCTAGGAACTCCTAGCATGTCTGCAGGACACCAGGCGAAGATTTCCTAGCACTCACGGAGGAATTCGACGAGCGCGAGTTCCTATGTGGAACTCAGGTTGTTGGTGATGAGGGCCATCTGGGTCGTGTCCGTTGGGTGGACCTGGACCGCCTTGGTGTGGATGGACGTGTCGAAAGATTGGTCGGGTGAGCTTGGCGTACTCAGGGGAGGTAGACTGTTGTTTGTCGACTCCTTCAACCTCACTAGTTCCTCCTGCATGCCAAAAGACTGGGAGATTCTGTTGAATTCCCTGTCGCAGTTGTCAGATCTCTCAATGCTTCCATTGACTGTGATAATGCCGTTGGGGCCCGACATCTTCATCTGCAGGTAGGCATAGTGTGGCACTGCCATAAATTTTGTGAACGCGACACGCCTGAGGATGCAGTGATATTGTGAGGGTCAGTCGACACCTTCGAATTCGATGTGCTCTCGCTAGAAGTTTGCCGGTGTTCTGAAGATGACATCCAGGATGATCTTGCCCAGGGGGTATACGCCCTTCCCTAGGACAATGCCGTGGAATGTGGTGCTTGAAGTTTCCAGACATGACAGAGGGATTCGCATGGCGCGCAAGGTACTTAAGAACATGAGGTTGATGCCGCTTCCCCCGTCCATGAAGACGCGACTCATCTCGAAGCCTCCGATTTGTTCCTCGAGCACCAGGGGACAGTGGCCTGGACGAGGTACTTGACATGGATGATCGCGCTTGTCGAAAATAATGCAGGACTCATGATGACCCACAAGTATAGGGGGTGTATCGCAGTATTTTCGAGGGAAGTGAAACCCAATTTATTGATTCGACACAAGGGGAGCCAAAGAATATTTAGAGTAAAGACAATAGTAACAATAACAGTAAACAATAGGATTCGAGTGCGGTAGGCATAGGGATGGATGGACGGGCATTGCATGGACAAGACAATTCACATAGCAATCAGAACATAGGGCAATTGCAGATAAATAAGATAAAGCATCCAAGTACTAGATAATCCTAGGCATGTGTTCCATATATAGTCATACATGCTCGCAATGAGAACTTGCACAACATCTTTTGTCCTGCCAGCCCGTTTGTAGCGGGGCCTCAAGGGAACTACTGGCAATTAAGGTGCTCCTTTTAATAGAGCACCGGAGCAAAGCATTAACACTCCGTGAACACATGTGATCCTCACATCAAAGCCATTCCCTCTGGTTATCCCTATTTCTGTCACTTCAGGGCCATTGGTTCCGGACAACAACGTGTGTATACAACTTGTAGATAAGACCAAAAACAATACTATCATAATGAATCAATAACATGTTCAGATCTGAAATCATGGCACTCGGGCCCTAGTGACAAGAATTAAGCACAACAAGTCACAACAAAGTCATAAAGCACTAATAAAAGATACTAGGCACCATGCCCTAACAATCTGATACCATTACATGAATGATCTCATCCAATCCCTACCATCCCCATAGCCTACAGTGGGGGATTACTCACTGATAGATGGGGGAAACATGGATGGTCGATGGAGAAGCGATGGTGATGATGATGGCGATAATCTCCTCCAATTCCCCGTCCCGGCAGGGTGCCAAAACGGAGTTTCTGGTGCTGTTTCGTGGAATCTAGTGGTGGCGGCGGAGCGGAACTCCTTCTGGAAAAACGTCGACCCCCCCTGAGTTTTTAGGTCAGAAGGCAACTTATAGGCGAAGAGGGAGACCGAGGGGGTGTCTGGGGCGGCCAGACTACCCCCTGGCGCGGCCAGGCCCAACCCGCGCGGCCAGGCCCAACCCGCGCAGCCAGGTGGTGTGGCTGGGCCCCAGCCCCACTCCATCTCATATTCTGGCTCCGGGAGTCTTCTGGTGAAATAGGATTTTTGGCATTTGTCCCGTCCCATTCCGAGAATATTCATTTTCTGACTTTCCTGGAACCAAAACAGCAGAAAACAGGTAGCTGGCACTGTGGCTCTTGTTAATAGGTTAGTCCAACAAATCATATGAAAAGTACTCCAAAGTGTGGACAAAACAAAAGAAAGTAGATAAAACCAAGCATGGAACACCAAAAATTATAGATACATTTGTAATGTATCAACATCCCCAAGCTTAACTCCTGCTCGTCCTCGAGTAGGTAAGTGATAAAAAGAAAGAATAATTTTTGAGGTGACATGCACCATCATAAACTTGATCAAAGTATTTGTAAAACATTCAAAGCTGGGATCATAGTACTTCAATCATAACATGAAAGACAAAGTTCTAGCAATAAGACAAAGAAACTATGATGCAACATGAAAAGGCACAAACAAAAGATTCATGAATAACAATGCTTTGCAAGACGTTTGTTTGTTTCACATAAAGAAAACATAGCATAATAGTATTCAGCTTGTCCCTCATAGAGTAGCAAACATAAATGCATAGGACACCTTCAAAGTTTACAAGAGTGACTAGATACAGATAGTTTAAAACAAGCAATATCAAGGTAAGCATCAATCAACAAGTTTTGGGACAATGCACATAGAACTAAGAATGGGCACTATGCTCTCAAGAAAGTGCTCATAGAATGTGCGGAGACTCAACAAGCAAATGAACAGGTTTTGAAAAGTTTGAAAGGCTTCCAAATGCTGAAAGTATGGTACTCATTAGCTTTGAGCTCTCATTGCCCCTATCATAAGCATCTTTAAATGGTTAAGGTTAAAGTGACACAACTAAGAGGATATGCTTGACAAGTTATAAATCAAAGTCTCATGCCCCTTACTTACGAAGACCGATCCTCATGCTACTCAACTTCAGTCACGAGTAAGCTCTTGTCATTGGAAGTATATACGTATCATAGAGAACAGCCAACAGGGTACCCCTTGCACATGACACAGGAGCTATCCCATAATCAAAATGACAAGGCAAGCAGATAATGAGCATCTCAGCGATCTTTTTATTTACTACGTGCATAGATTTTTATTGAGAATGCTTCATAGAATGCTCATTATGGTTATGCTGCAAGTTTTCACCATGATTAGGCATGGCATAGGCTAGCGGCCCAGGCGTTTCTCTAACATACATACAAACTCCATGATCTTACAAGTTCCACTTTTATTTCACACCGCCGGGATCCATAAGCAAAAGAACATGATATCAACGAGGTACTAAGCACCAATGCAATGTTGAAAGCGTTCCCCATGATACATGGTTCTGCTAACTTCAACTTATAAAGCGCAAGCATATACGCAACAAAGAAGGACGCAATGGTTCAGGTTTATTAAGTGCAAGAAAATAAAGTGTGCCATCAAGTTCGTGAGAGCTTTACTAACTAACTTTCTCATAACAAGCAAACATTTTATCCGGAAGAAAACAAGTCATATTGGATATGCACGAAAGTAGAAAATGATGCTAATAGGTAGGTATGGTGGACACTTTGGAAATATTTGGTTTAAGGAGTTTGGAAACATGAGTAAAACACTCAGTGGAAGTGAAGGCTAACAATAGTGAGGGAGCGACCAACGAGAGAGCAATAATGGCCATAATCATGTAGAGCGATAAAACATCATTGATCAAAGCATAAAGTGATACTACAAGTTGAAAACTAAAAGATCATAAAGGCTTATGGTGACTTGGGATAGTCATAACATGGTGTGAGCATGTGCCAAGTCAACCCAAATAAAGCATCAAAGGAGAATACCACTATACTATGCTTTAATAAGCTAAAACAACGCATGATTCATCCAAGGCACATTAAGCAATCTCAATTGTTTATAACAAGTCATGCTACAACAAAGAATATTAAGCCTAAAGCCAAAACAATATCAAGCATGGCATGGCAAAGCATAGGCCACAGTCAAAAACAAGCTCTCTTTACCACTTAAGCATGAACTTTCCTACTCTTTTCCAATCCAAACCAAACTATTTGAAAACCAATGCATGAAAGAGGAGGTCCAACCAATTTATTCAGCAAACTAAGAAAACAAAGCAAACGAAAAACCAAAACAAAAACGAAAACGAAAAAGAAGACGCTCCAAGAACAACACAACTATGCATGAAACAATAAAATGAAGTGTTTGGAAGAAACCTGGGATTTTTATTGATGAAGAAGGGGATGCCTTGGGCATCCCCAAGCTTTGACGCTTGTACTTCTTGGATATTTCTTGGGGTGACACGCGTGGCATCCCCAAGCTTGAGCTTTAGTCCATCTTTCATCTCATATCTCATTCCTTCCATACACCTAAATTTTTTTCTTCATACAAAACTTCACACAATCTTTATTAGCAACATTAGTGCACTCAAGATAATAAGTCTTTAGGTTCAGTTCTAAAACCCATAAACTTCCATTAAAACACAAGCTACTGTAGCACTACCCTCAAAAAGCTCAATTCCCCAAAAGAACTCAAAAAGGAACCAACAAGAAGCAAATGCAAATAATGGCAGAAATCTGTCAAAACAGACCAGCAGGTAAAGATGAATTTTTTCGAAGACCTTCTGTTGCTCAAATCAAAATGTGTTGAACTAACAAAAGTTAGATAACAACCTGGGGCAGAAGCACAAACGCCTCAAAAAGACGTTCAGAGATTTTACTTGGATTTTTATGGTGAAGCACATAAATATGTTTCGGGACAGCAACTTTCCCAATCATTACTTCTCTCTCATTAGAGGTTACTCTTGGCACAAAAAGTAAATAAAAAGGATAAGGAGTGGTTATTACTGAAGTAATAACTTCCAAGACCCATCTAAAACTTTTGGGTTATCTCCCAATAAGTACTTTTCTTTAACGCCTTTAAGTTAGGCATACGCAAAAACTAAAATGGATAAAATAGAAGTAAGCGGAGATAATCATGGTGAAAACATTGTTTTGTTCAATGAAATCCTTTTGTTAACAAGGTTGATCAGGGCTTATTACCAAAACAATTTCATATGAGACATTCGACTAATGATTATGTTACCTCAACCTTGATAGCAATGGTCCCAATCATAATAGTTTCAAAATTTTCTCTTGCTATGGGACAATATATCTCTCCAACTTGAATGCCCTCAACATGTTCAATTGAATTCAAACCATAAGTCATTTCAATCTTCTTGGGGAAATAGACAGTATGTTCCTTGTCATTAACATTGAAGGTCACCTTCCCTTGATTACAATTAATAACAGCTCCTGCAGTATTTAAGAAAAGGTCTCCCAAGAATAATAGACATATTATCATCTTCAGGCATGACAGTTTGAGAGGATGCTCACATAAGAAATAAGAATTGAAGTAAAAGAGAGCATCAAGAAGCAAATTCAAAACACTTTTAAGTCTAACCCACTTCCTATGCATAGGAATCTTGTATGCAAATAAATTCACAAAGAACAAAGTGATAGGCATAGGAAGATAAAACAAGAGTAACTTCAAAACTTTCATCACATAGAGAGGTGTTTCAATACCATGCAAACTTCTACAACCATATTTTCCTCTCTCATAATAATTTTCAGTAGCCTCATGAATAAACCAAAAATATAACTATCACATAAAGCATGCTCTTCATGATCTACAAGCACTAGAGCTTTATTATAAACATTTTCAAAAGAATCCTCAGGAACATAACATTCATCCTCCTTTAGTAATCATGGAGGACAATCAAATAATGTAAGGGATAAAGAGTTACTCTCATTAGAAGGTAGGCATGGGTAGCTAATCCATTCTTCCTCCTTTTGTTCATCACTCTCCTCCTCTTTTTCATCTAATGAGATTTCAGGTTCATCAATTTCTTCTTCCATAGGATCCTGCAAGGCGTTAGTCTCTTCCATTTTTGGAAAGCATCTATTAATATATTCAAGAATATAGCCATTTTCATCCTTGTAATTATCAAAGCAAAATTTAAGTATACCATAAACCTCATATTTATAAGGTGAATCATCAATATTTTCAAGCAAACTAGCAAGTCCAAAAGCACCCTTCCAAGCAATAAATTCTTCAATTTGTTCCGCATCATAGAAGTCATAAATTCCTTTAGCATAAGAAGATATGGTATCATTATCATTATACTCACATTGAAAAGGGAGGTGTTTATACCTCTTTCTGCAACGAGATTTATCACAACAATAAGTAACATTATAAGTAGAGCACACGTTTCTAGCAATGGCATACAATTTATCAATTTGTTCCCATAAGTGTTTCCCTTTTTGTGACAAGCGGTGTTCCTTATAATAATATTTTTCATCTTCCGTGAACCCACCTTGCCAATAAGATTCGGTTTCAAAGAAACCAACCATTGACAACAAGCATGATAAAGCAAGACAATAACAGACCAACGAAGATAACAACTAGAGTAGGAACTACTTTTTTATTTTTATTTTTGATAAAGAAACAAGAAAACAAGGCGAAAATAAACTTAGCTTGAACAATAGTGATTCCAAGTGGACTTGATAAATAAAGCTATGCTCCCCGGCAACGGTGCCAGAAAATAGTCTTGATGACCCACAAGTATAGGGGGTGTATTGCAGTATTTTTGAGGGAAGTGAAACCCAATTTATTGATTCGACACAAGGGGAGCCAAAGAATATTTATAAGCCTTAACAACTGATTTGTCAATTCAGCTGCACCTGGAAACAATCTTGCTCGCAGCAGTTTATCAGTAGCAATAGTTTTGTAGTAGGAATAGTAAAGTAATAGCAACAGTAGAGTAAAGACAGTAGTAACAATAGTAGTAAACAATAGGATTCGAGTGCAGTAGGCATAGGGATGGATGGACGGGCGTTGCATGGACAAGACAATTCACATAGCAATCAGAACTTAGGACAATTGCAGATAAATAAGATAAAGCATCCAAGTACTAGATAATCCTAGGCATGTGTTCCATATATAGTCATACGTGCCCGCAATGAGAACTTGCACAACATCTTTTGTCCTGCCAGCTCGTTTGCAGCGGGGCCTCAAGGGAACTACTAGCAATTAATGTGCTCCTTTTAATAGAGCACCGAAGCAAAGTATTAACACTCCGTGAACACATGTGATCCTCACATCAAAGCCATTCCCTTCGGTTATCCCGATTTCTGTCACTTCAGGGCCATTGGTTCCGGACAACAACGTGTGTATACAACTTGTAGATAAGATCAAAAACAATACTATCATAATGAATCAGTAACATGTTCAGATCTGAAATCATGGCACTCGAGCCCTAGTGACAAGCATTAAGCACAACAAGTCGCAACAAAGTCATAAAGCACTAATAAAAGATACTAGGCACCATGCCCTAACAATCTGATGCCATTACATGAATGATCTCATCCAATCCCTACCATCCCTATAGCCTACAGCGGGGGATTACTCACTCATAGATGGGGGAAACATGGATGGTCGATGGAGAAGCGATGGTGATGATGATGGCGATGATCTCCTCCAATTCCCCATCCCGACAGGGTGCCAGAACGGAGTTTCTGGTGCTGTTTTGTGGAATCTAGTGGTGGCGGTGGAGCGGAACTCCTTTTGGAAAAACGTCGAACCGCCCTGAGTTTTTAGGTCAGAAGGAAACTTATAGGCGAAGAGGGAGACCGAGGGGGTGTCTAGGGCGGCCAGACCACCCCCTGGCGTGGCCAGGTGGTGTGGCTGGGTCCCAGCCCCACTCCATCTCATATTCTGGCTCCGGGAGTCTTCTGGTGAAATAGGATTTTTGGCATTTGTCCCGTCCAATTCCAAGAATATTCATTCTCTGACTTTCCTGGAACCAAAAACAGCAGAAAACAGGTAGCTGGCACTGTGGCTCTTGTTAATAGGTTAGTCCAAGAAATCATATGAAAAGTACTCCAAAGTGTGGACAAAACACAAGAAAGTAGATAAAACCAAGCACGGAACACCAAAAATTATAGATATATTTGAATGTCTCAACTCGCTCCCACTAAGGTACTCAATGGAGGGGCTGGAGAGTTCACCGCTAGATTGACTTTGGCGAGTGATTGATTTTGCACCCTATTTTATGGGCATCCTTTTTGGACCATACCCATGTTTCCTAGTGCTCGCGGGTATGGCTTCGCCTCCGTGGTTTTGGATAGGCACAGCTGCAGGTGGTGGTGGTCCAGGTGATAGTGGAGGTGCTCCATGAGCCACAATACCCGGGGAAGCTCCATAGCCCTGGTTTATCGCGTCTTGATTCATCCAAGCTAGGCCTTTGTGGAGCTTGAGGAACTCGCGACATTCCTTTAGAAGGTGGCTTGATTTTTTCTTGCTGTCGTGCTTGTCGATGTAAAAGTTCATGTTGCACGGTCCGGACAGTTTGTTCTGGATAGATGTTCCAGGTTCCTCATCGCGAGTGCGGCGTTGCCACACTTGCGTGGTTTCCCGCTGTCGCGGTATCCGCTGCTATGGTTATTGTCATCGTGTTTGTTGGCATAACTAGCCGCGACCATGTTGACTTCCTCATGGTCCTTGTAATCGCGCAGTCGACGTTTTCCTCGGTGATCTCGTCTGTGCCCGAGGTCTTCGTCATCATCTGAGTGGACATGGTTTTTTACCAAGTCATCTCCACCAGCCCACCTATTTGCGATCTCCATCAGGTGGTCAATTGTCTTGGGCTTTGAGCGGCCTAGCTCCTCTCTGAGCTCTCTACGGCGCACGCCGCTATTGAACGCGTCGATTGCGCGATCCTCGGAGATGTCTTCTGAAGAGTTTTTGATGATGGACCATCCCTGGATGTATGAGTGCAGTGACTCGCCAGTCTTCTGGTAGCAGCCTCTTAGTTCTTCAATTGATGCAGGCCTTTTGTATGTACACTTGAAGTTTCGCACGAAGCTGTAGACCAGCTCATCCCAGCTGTGAATCGATCTACGTGGGAGGTTATTGAGCCACGCACGAGCGGCGCCTTGTAGCTATAGCTGGAGGCATTGCATTGACGTGCTCGTGGTTCCGCCATGTAGCCTGACGGAGGAAATATGATCCTCCAGCCAGATCTTCGGGTCCTGGAGGTCGTCGAATTTTGGGTTCTCTAATGGGAGTTTGAACACTTTTGGCATTCACTTTTTTCGAATGGCTCTACTGAAGCAGCTGCTCTGTAGAGCTCCATCCTATCATCTTCTGAGTCAGTCGAACGGGCACGCCTCACGTGCATCTTGTCGACTTTGCGTTGAGTGATGTCATCACGCGTGTTGTAGTCGTAGTCGTGCCATCGCGAGCGGCATCGTCGCGACAAGTCATGACTGTAGTCGTTGGAGGAGGGGGAAGAGTAGCGCTTGGCCAGAGCCTTGTTTTTCTATCATGCGAATTCTTGATAAACAATTTATCTACCTTGCCATCCATCTCAAGTTGAGGACTCCCTTGAGTATTGGTGCCTAATATTTTTTGTACATTGCTAGAAATAATTTCCAGTCTCCCGCACCGGTCGTTGGCACGATCAAAATCAGACACCACTATAAAGTTGTTATCCGAAGACTTAACCAAATTCCACCAGGTTTGGGTCATTCATGCTGCACTTTTACTCTGATTCCTAGTGTCTAAACACATTTATTGTAGCGGTCTAGTATTGTTGTCCATGATGATGCTATGTGGCACCCCGAACCGGAAGACAACGAACTCGAAGAATTTGACGGCACTGGCTCCAGATTGGTTTGTCACCAGCATGGCCTCAATCCACTTGGTGAATTTGTCAACCGTGACAAGGAGGTAGACGTATTCTCCGGGTGAATATTTCTGGAGCTTCCCAACCATGTCGATTCCCCATTGCGCGAAGGGCCATGCCACATGTATTGGCCTGAGCTCGGCGCCATGTGCGTGCGGTTTGTTCGCAAATCGCTGGAAAGCGTTGCATCGCTGGATGATGTCCTTGGCATCACGCATTGCCATTGGCCAGTAGAATCCAGCTCGCAGAGCTTTGGTGACGAGGGTGCGACTGCCGGCATGGTGGCCGCAAGTGCCTTTGTGTATCTCGAGGAGTATGGCTCTTCCGTCTCCGTTGGAGATGCATCGTTGAAGCACTCATGTGATGTTGCGCTTGTACAGTTTGCCGTTGATAAGGGCGAAAGCCTTGGATCGTCGTGGTATGTGACACGCATCATTCGTGTCATCTGGCAACCTTTTATTGAGCAAGTACGTGATGTATGGTTGTTTCCAGGATGGTTCGATCATCATGACCTCCATGGGGCCTTCAAGTCCCGTATCTGGATCCATCTCCTCGAGTACCTTTGGCTAGTTGGGTAGCATAGCCCCCGAGTCCTTTGACGTGCTGGCTTTGTGCTCTAGAGCCTTTGACTTGATGGAGCGCTCGCAGATGCGCTCTAAAAATACTCCAGGTGGCACTAGGGCACAAGTGCAGCCAATGTTGTCGAGTATATCCGCTTCCTCGTTGATCTCGCGGCTGACGTGCCGTAGTTCACCGCCGTCGAAGTCCCCTTCGAGTGCGTCGTAGAGGTTGCGGTAGGCGATCATGTTGTCTCTCAGAGAGTCGCACTTGTTCATGGTTTGATTCACCACCAGTTTGGAGTCGCCGTAGATGACGAGTCATTTTGCACCACAGGCTTTTGCCATCCGCATCCCGTGGAGTAAGGCTTCATATTCAGCTTCGTTGTTGGAGGCGGTGAACTGCATTCGTAGAAAATACCTCATATTGTCACCTTGTGGTGATGTCAGGATGATGCCCGCGCCAGCTCCCTCTTTACGTTTGGATCCGTCAAAGTGCATTGTCCATAGATAGGACATGTCTAGCTTGTCGGGGAGCTGGTTTTCCATCCAGTGCACAAGGAAATCCGGGAGTACTTGCGACTTGATCGTGTCTCGCTTCCTGCATGTGATTTCTCGTAGAGACAAATCTATCCCCCAAAGCACGACTCGCCCTGTGGCATCAGGGTTGTTGAGGATGTGCCCTAGCGAGGCATCGTTCACCACAATGCTTGGGTTCTCCTGGAAGTAGTGGCGCTATCGCCTGGCTATCATGAAAACGATGTATGCCAGCTTCTGATAATGAGGGTAGTGCTGTTTTGTTGGATGTTAGCACCTCGCTGAGGTAGTAGACTGGGCATTGCACCCTGTGGACTTTATTTTCTTCATCTCGTTCCACTACGAGCACAGAACTAACCACCTAGTTAGTGGCGGAGATGTATAGCAACAATGGCTCCTTTTCTTGAGGTGCTACCAACACCGGCGAGGTGTATAGTAGATGCTTGAGGTCTTGGAATGTTTCTTGTGCTTCGTCTATCCACTCGAATTTTTCGGCCTTGCGAAGGAGTTGGTAAAAAGGCAACACCTTTTCGCCCATTCGACTGATGAATCGACTGAGTGTCGCGATTCGCCCAGCTAGTTGCTGGACGCCTTTTACGTTCTTCGGTTTCTCCATGGCCAGTATGGCCTTTATTTTCTCTGGGTTGGTCTTGATCCCCCTCGCGGAGATGAGGTACCCGAGAAATTGCCTAGACGGTACGCCGAAGGCGCATTTGTCTGGATTTAGCTTGATCCGGTAGCGGTCGAGGTTGTCGCAGGTTTCGCGGAGATCATCGAGTAACGAGGCTTCCTCCTTGGTTTTGACGATGATATCATCGACGTAGACTTGAATGTTATGGCCAAGCTGGCTCTTGAGGCAGGCCTGCATACACCATTGGTAGGTGGCCCCTATGTTTTTCAGTCCGATAGGCATCGTTGTGTAGCAGAAGACACCAAAGGGCGTGATGAACGCCGTTTTCTCCTAGTCCTCCTCCTTCATTCGAATCTGGTGATAGCCTGAGTCGACATCAAGGAAGCAGAGGCACTCGCATCCCGCGGTGGAGTCAATGATCTGGTCGATCCGCGACAATGGGAAGTGATCCTTTGGGCAATGTTTGTTTAAGGAGGTGAAGCCACGCACATCTATAGGATATCCGTGTCCTTTTTAGGAACGAGCACGGGGTTTGCTAACCAGGTGCTTTCCTTGATCTCGCGTATGAAGTTAGCGTCAAGGAGTCTGTTGATTTCCATACCGACTGCTTTTGCCCTTGGCTTAGATAGTAGATGTATCGTCTTCTTCACTGATTTTGCTTCAGGATTCACATTGAGTGAATGCTTGGCAAATTCATTGGGAACTCTTGGCATGTCTGCAGGACACTAGTCGAAGATTTCCTAGCACTCACGGAGGAATTCGACAAGCGCGAGTTCCTATGCGGAACTCAGGTTGTTGGCGATGAGGGCCATCTCGGTCGAGTCTGTTGGGTGGACCTAGACCGCCTTGGTGTGGATGGACGTGTCAAAGGATTGTTCGGGTGAGCTTGGCATACTCAGGGGAGGTAGACTGTTGTTTGTCGACTCCTTTAACCTCGCCAGTTCCTCCTGCATGCGGAAAGACTGGGAGATTCTGTTGAATTCCCTGTCGCAGTTGTCGGATCTCTCAAAGCTTCCGTTGACTGTGATAATGCCGTTGGGGCCCGACATCTTGATCTGCATGTAGGCATAGTGTGGCACTGCCATAAAGCTTGCGAACGCGACACGCCCGAGGATGTAGTGATATTGTGAGGGCCAGTCGACAACTTCAAATTCGATGCGCTCTCGCTGGAAGTTTGCCGGTGTTCTGCAGATGACATCCAGGCTGATCTTGCCCAGGGGGTATACGCCCTTCCCTGGGACAATGCCATGGAATGTGGTGTCTGAAGTTTCCAGACATGTCAGAGGGATTTGCATGGCACGCAAGGTACTTGTGAACATGAGGTTGCTGCCGCTTCCCCCATCTATGAAGACACGACTCATCTCGAAGCCTCTGATTTGTTCCTCGAGCACCAAGGGACAGTGGCCTGGGCGAGGTACTTGACGTGGATGATCGCGCTTGTTGAAAGTAATGCAGGACTCGCTCCCACTGAGGTACTCAATGGTAGGGCTGGAGAGTTCACCGCCATATTGACTTGGCGAGTGATTGATTTTTGCACCCTATTTGATGGGCATCCTTTTTGGACCATACCCATGTTTCCTAGTGCTCGCGGGTATGGCTTCGCCTCCGTGGTTTTGGATAGTCGCATCTGCAGGTGGTGGTGGTCCGGGTGACGGTGGAGGTGCTCCATGAGCCACAACGCCCGGCGAAGCTCCATAGCCCTGGTTTATCGTGTCTCGATTCATACGGGCTAGGCCTTCATGGAGATTGAGGAACTCGCGGCAGTCCTTTAGAGGGTGGCTTGATTTTTTGTTGCCATCGTGCTTGTTGATGTAGAAGTGCACGTTGCACGGCCCGGACAGTTTTTCCTGGATAGATGTTCCATGTGCCTCTTCATGAGTGCGGCGTTGCCACACTTGCGTGGTTTTCCTGCTGTCGTGGTATCCGCTGCTGTGGTTATTGTCGCCGCGTTTGTTGGTGTAGCCAACCGCGACCATGTCGACTTCCTCATGGTCCTCGTAACCATGCATTTGATGTTTTCCCCGGTGATCGCGTCTGCGCCCGAGGTCTTCGTCATCATCTGAGTGGACATGGTTTTTTACCGAGTCATCTCCACCAGCCCACCTATTCGTGATCTCCATCAGGTGGTCAATTGTCTTGGGCTTTGAGCGGCCCAACTCCTCTCTGAGCTCTCTGTGGCGCACGCCGCTATTGAACGCGTCGATTGCACGATCCTAGGAGATGTCTTCTGAAGAGTTTTTGATGATGGACCATCGCTGGATGTATGAGTGCAGTGACTCACCAGTCTTCTGGTAGCAGCCTCTTAGTTCTTCGATTGATGCGGGCCTTTTGTACGTACCCTTGAAGTTTCGCACGAAGCTGTAGACCAGCTCATCCCAGCTACGAATTGATCCGCGCGGGAGGTTATTGAGCCACGCACGAGCGACGCCTTGCAGCTGTAGCTGGAGGCATTACATTGATGTGCTCGTGGTTCCGCCATGTAGCCTGACGGAGGAAATATGATCCTCCAGCCAAATATTTGGGTCCTGGAGGCTGTCGAATTTTGGGTTCTCTAATGGGAGTTTGAACCCTTTTGGCATTCACTTTTGTTGAATGGCTCTGCTAAAGCAGCTGGCTCTGTAGAGCTCTATCCCGTCATCTTCTGAGTGAGTCGAACGGGCACGCCTTGCGTGCATCTTGTCAACTTTGCGCTGAGTGATGTCATCACGCGTGTCATAGTCGTAGTCGTGCCATCGCGAGCGGCATCGTCGCGACAAGTCATGACTGTAGTTGCTGGAGGAGGGGGAAGAGTAGCGCTTGGCCAGAGCCTTGTTTTTCTTTGGCTCCAACGTTGGATCCTTGATGAGGTCAGCTTCGACTAGCCCTAGGCCTACGATCGTAGATCAGTGCACGACGGCCCGTGGGTCCCCAGCTGGTGGCTGGTTGTTGAGCAGGTACATGGTGGCCGCTGTTACCGCTGCCTGTGGTATTTTCGGGAGCACATTGCCCCGCGTATCCACCGTCATAGATGAGAAGTCGAGGACTCGTGCGGCCTCTTCTCACTCCTTATCGGTGAGGTGAGCCAGTCGAGAGCATCTCTTGGCGGCTGTATGATCGCTACCCTTGGAGGAGGATCCTCCAATGGAATAGAGATGAGCTTGCTGAAGGCTCGACTCATTCGCCGCCCTTCTACGCGCATCGAGCTGGGCGATTACTTGTTGCTGGCGCTTGAACTCCTCCTTGAGCAGCCAGTGATAACCCATCAGCATATCTTGCGATGAGTTAGGGGGTAGGGGTTGCCTCGTATAGCTTCCCTGCAAGGAGCCCACTCAGTGTCGTTGAGCTTTATCAGCACGCGCTCTCGGGTCTGCCCATTCGTCGAGAGATTCAGCTGGTCTTCTAGGGCAGGCCCTTCTATTCCATTGTTGGTGGGCGCGCCATTGGCGGGGCCACCGTTTGCGACTGGGATTCCATCGCCAGTGCCGATGTTGTCTCGAGTGTTGCTGTTGCCTCCCATGTTGATGACGGCGCACATGTAATGGCTGGGGAAGTTGTTGCTTCTGCAGCTTTCAGATCCAGAGCCGTAGGCTCCGTCTTCTGTTGCCATATCGTCCAGACCAGACTCGCAACTGCTGTTGTTGTCGGTATTCCCGACTGATGTCGGGGCGTTGAGTTCGCTCAGGGTGCCGATTGGTGGTGGAAACCACGATGCTAGAGCAATCACGGGAACCTTCGGCTGGTTAGGGAGGTGAAGTGTGCCTAGCCGACCAACCTGGAAGCGTAAGATCCCGATCGCTAGGCTGATTCCATCGCCTATGGAATCAAAATCCGGGCGAGTCGCCAGCGTGTGGATGGTGAAGTCGAAGGCACCGAAGAGGAGGCGAGTCTCCACTGCTGCGGAGTCATAGATCACGGTTGATGGGGCCGAGGAAGCCGTAACATCATCACTCCTAGTTCCCACAGACGACGCCAATTGACGAGGGGTTAACTCATCAATGCCCATCGCATATGGACTTAGGTTCGAGGAAGTAGGGAGCGTTGGAGGCATCGATCGGCTAGCAAACAAGCACACAGGGACGCGAGGTTTACCCAGGTTCAGGCCTCATAGAGGACCCTACTCCTGCTTGTCTGCTCTTGGAATTATCGAGGAGTCGAAAGTTACAAGGGGTGCGCAGATGCAATCTGGCGATGGTGTGGAAACTAGGTTTGTGGATTGTCCTCCTCGCCGCCCCTCCTAGCCTTTATATAGATAGGCTAGGTCTTGGGATAACAGGCCGAGTATGTTACATATTAGGGGTTTTTCCTTTAAAGTTCTATCTTAAGTTAATCGTGTGCTGCAAGTAGTCGGAGTCTCTCGGGTCACCCGAATCTTGGCTGGGCCTTAGCAACATCGTGGGCTTGTTCAATACTGGACCGTATATACTAAGCTCGAGTAACTGTAAGGTATGCCCATGTCAGGCATAATTTTTAAAAAAATGATCGAAACAATGCGAAACCTTCGTGTGGTGTCATATTATGTGACATAGTTGGAAGGAAAAATATCAAACTTGGTATATTGACTATGTCTTAAAAAACCTTCACAAAATGACATATCTCATTCGAGGTTTCCTGGCTTTCGGTTCAAATGACCAATGTTATGGCTAGAATCAATGCATAGTTTGTGATAATGTGCCCATATTGTGCATGCATGTGCATCATGGGATGCCGACCAATGTTGCAGGAGGAAGTTTTCCTTTTTTGCACCAAAAAGCCGTTTTCTATTTTACGAGCGCAAAAAATGGGTGGTTTTGCCAAGCAACCACCAAACGGCTAATTCAAAATGCTACCACCATATTTTTCAAAAATACTAGACGACATTACATGGACAATGTACCAACAGGGGGATCTAAAACATTTCCGTCCACCCTGGTGAAAAAGATAAATTTCTGCCGAATCGGTAGAAAGTGGTTCAGATATGAACTATAGGTACATGATATGATGATCATGATTTTTTACAAAAATCATTTTTAGGTTCACAATATGATATGTCATCAGAGATCCAATGTAAGTTTAGCGAGGCTCAGCCGCGAGCTCAGAATATTCATGCCCGTCGTTCGACAAAGTTTGACGATAGTTTAAAACAGGCAATTTTTTTCAAAAACGATCGAAACAATGAGAAACCTTTGCGTGGTGTCATATTATGTGACATAGTTGTATTAAAAAATATCAAACTTGGTATATTGATTATGTCTCAAAAAAACCTTCACAAAATGACATATCTCATTCGAGGTTTCCTGGCTTCCGTTCAAATGACCAATGTTATGGCTAGAATCAAGGCATAGTTTGTGATAATATGCCCATATTATGCATGAATGTGCATCATGGGATGGCGAACAATGTTACAGGAGGAAGTATTTCTTTTCGTCGCAACAAAAATCCATTTTCCATTTTCCGAGCGTAAAAAACAGGTGGTTTTATGAAGAAACCACCAAATGGCTATTTCGAAATGCTACCACCCCATTTAAAAAAAATACTAGACCACCTTACATGTACAATGGCCCAACATGGAGATCTAAAACATTTCCGTCCACCCCTGGTGAAAAACACAAATTTCTACCGAATCGGTAGGTAGTGGTTTAGATATGAGCTAAAGATATATGATCTAATGCTCATGATTTTTTACAAAAATCATTTTTAGGTTCACAATATGCTATTTCATCAGAGATCCAATGCAACTTTAGCAAGGCTCAGCCCCGAGCTCAGAATCTTCATGCCCGTCATTCGACAAAGTTTGACGATAGTTTACAACAGGCATAAATATTTCAAAAATGATCAAAATAATACAAACCTTCACTCGGTGTCATATTATGGGACATAGTTGGAAGTAAAAATATCAAACATGATATATTGATTATGTCTCAAAAAACCTTCACAAAATGACCTCTCATTCAAGGTTTCCTGGCTTTCGGTTCAAATGACCAATGTTATGGCTAGAATAAATGCATAGTTTGTGTTAATGTGCCCATATTTTGCATGCATGTGCATCATCGGATGATGAACAATGTTGCAGGAGGAAGTTTTTTCCTTTTTGTCGCACCAAAAAGCCGTTTCCATTTCCCGAGCACAAAAAACGGGTGGTTTTGTGAAGCAACCACACAATTTCTAATTCAACATGCTACCACCTTATTTTTCAAAAATACTAGAGCACCTTACATGGACAATGTTCCAATAGGGGGATCTAAAACCTTTTCGTCCATCCCTAGTGAAAAAGACAAATTTCTACCGAATCGGTAGGAAGTGGGTCAGATATGAACTACAGATACATGATATGATGCTCATGATTTTTTATAAAAATCATTTTTAGGTTCAAAATATGATATTTCATTAGAGATCCAATGCAAGTTTAGCGAGGGTCAGCCCCGAGCTCAGAATCTTCATGCCCGCCATTTTGACCATAATTTGAAAGAGGCATTAGAAATTCAAAAACAATCAAAATAATGTGACAATATTTATCAATAATTTTTAGGTTCACAAGATTATATGGATGTCATATTTGGATTCCTATCATTTTTCTGATCGATTTAGACATTTTATTTGTCGAATTCCGATTTACGAATTTAAAGATATGAATTTTTTCCATATTAAATAGAAAAAGGGAAAAAATATTTATTTTATTTTTATTTGAAATCAAGATTATTATTACTTATTTATTATTTTTAATGAAATAATCATTTGAACTTTAAAAAATAAAGGCGTGTGACACCATGGTCCAAAGGTTAATATCATTGATAAGGTAGCATTATCAATAAGGTCTAATTTTTTATCAGAAGCTCATCTGGAAGGAACAGAGAAGTTAAGCGTGCTGGGGCTGGACCGATCGGGAAGTTTTACCATAAGTGCAATTTAACTAGAAATTAAGAATCTCCGTACTTATAGGTTAAAAAAGCTTGTGAGATTAAAGAGACAAACAATTCAAAAAATTGAATTTTTTTTGAGAATGGATTTTGTGCTTGTACAAGCGGGTACATGAACTATCATGTCCACTCGTTACACTTTGAGATTTGTGCCATAGTTTTTCAGATTCCCCCTCCCTCGTATTATATCACATGTTCATCTGAGAATTTGCCCCCATCATCTTGTACTTTTGACCGGTCTACATAGTAGTTTTTTTTCCTCCTTTTCCTCCCCCTTAGAGCAACTCCAACAGCTTACCTATATATGGGTAAGAGGGGGAGTAACTATTTTTTGTAAGGGGAGGAAAAATCTTGCTCCAACAGCTTTCCCATAAGTGGTCCCCTACCACAAATTTTTGGGTGATCACCCATTTTCTGTCTTCTCCTACCCATATATGGGTAGATGGACACAAATTTTGGGTAAGAGGCAACTCTTACCCATATGGTGCCACATCAGCAGAAACTCACATGGGAAGCCTCCAACCGCCTGAGTGGAAAATCGCCCGACCCGCCTGTCCTCGTCGCCGGTCACCGCCGGCCCATCCGCTCGCTAGCGACCTTCCTACGCACCGCCGCTCCTCCTTCTTGCCACCCTCCTGGCTCCACCATGCCCGAGCGGTCCTTAATTCATCCGGGAGCACGTCACAGCACCCGCCCTCATCGATGCGCTGCCGACACCGATTCTTGGTGGTGCGGGCCTTGTCGGGGCCTCAGTTAGCTCCTCCGCCTCCCCATCTGTGAGCTCAGCCCGCCGCCCGCCACCTGCCTCCCACCGACGAGCACCGCACCCCCACCTGCGAGCTCTGGTCGCTGGCCTCGGCCATGTTCACCGTGCACCGCCGACCTTAATCCCGGCCATCATGCCTTGTCGGTGATGCGGACGAGGCTTAGGCATGCGCCGACGCGGGCGAGGACCAGGCAAGCGACAGCTTCGGCGAGGCAGACATGCGGCATGGGTGCAGTTCACCGCCGGTGGATGTGTCCTTGATTGCTTTTTTATTTTTTTTGTGTAGGGTCCTCTGTGTAAACGAATGAACCTTGTTGTAATTTCTTTATTTTTTAGGTCCCGGATGTGTTTTGGCTAGCCAAAAAATGGGTAAGCTGTTGGAGCAAACAACATTTTCCTTACCCATACCTCCTCTCTCCTCTTACCCAAATGTTTTTTGCTTACCCATATATGGGTAAGCTGTTGGAGTTGCTCTTATGGCGCTGCCCACCTGTACCGGGATTCCTACCCTACACAGTAGTCTTTTGACCGATCTCCCTGAAGCCACAATAGGCCGTGCATGTGGAACAGCAGCAGCGTCACCACCGTCACGTTCGTCGCCACGAACTGGTACACGTCGCAGATGTTCTGCATCGAAGCCGCCAGGTTGCATTGCGTCAGGGGAACACCCTTGGGCTGGCTCGTCGTGTCGGACGTGTGCAGGAACATGGCCACATCACATGCCTCGTTGTTAACACCCGGATTTTTAATCCCAGATGCCCGTTATGCCATACCTCGCAATCCTAGGATTACCATTTTTGCGAGACATAACGGATTGGATATCACAGTACATCATCCATTACAAACCATACATAAGGTTCTTACACAAATAAGGATCTCATGATCCAGTCTTAATACAACAAATAGCGGAAATAAAAGATAAGCGTAGCGGTGGGGTCCATCTTCAGGGGCACATGCAATGCTGGCGAAGGCATATGGTCCTAGTTATCATAGCCGTCCTGTTGGCCATCATCTTGATAATCTCCTTCATAGTCTGGCCATGATAATAGCCAGGGACAAAAGCCATGAGTACTCTTTAAGTACTCGCAAACTACCCCTAACAAGTATAAACTTCTAAGTTAAAGTGCTAACTCTAATTTTAACTATAAAGTTAAGTTTGAAACCTAAGCTGAGTTCTGAAGTAAAGAAAGATAAAGTAAAGTCCAAAAATCACTTAAGTTGGGAAGCTATTGTCATAAACACAACCCTGTTGTGGTCAAGTCAAGATTCATCATTCTTTTCAAAGTATTTAGAAAACATCTGACAACGAAACAATATGGCCATTCCAACTGTCCATACCCGTGGACGCGGCTATTCGAATAGTTTGACACTCTGCAGAGGTGGTACACTTTCACCACAAGATTCGATACATCTATCAGGGATAACCCTGAATCATCATACTTAGTATGCAGATAATCAAACATAACCTTCCCTTTACACACCCAAGTATAAGCACCTCCCCTATGAGCATGGCCTCCCAACCATGACCATCAGTCATCTTGGGCACTGCATAGGTGGACAACATTGATAGGTAGCCTCAGCTCAAACCTCTCCCGTGAGGGAACTAATACTAATGCATATAAATTTCCAGCTAAGCCTTACCCAATTCAGGTAATGTGGTTGTACGGTAAATTTGGAATGGTATCGCATCCGAATCCAACCATCAGTTTTATAAAAGAGTTAAGGCTCATGCCTCAACATTTTCATCAACATCAATCCTTTGTGTTTCTCAACACATGTCAAAACATCTCAATAGAATGACTCATCATTCCAAGGTTTTCATGATTCATTTTCACCAAGTGTTCCCATCTAAAGTGACTCAGGTTTTTGATCTACTCTAAACTACTAAGTTGAGAGTGTTCACTAAGGTGGTAAAGATGGGTTCAATCTCATGCCATAGAATGACATCTAAAGGGTTCTAAATAGGTCAAGTTTTATACTTTTTATGCTACCTTCAAAACAAGTAAAGAACTTTGTATAGCCTAAGAAGGGTAAACCTTGTAACTAGGACTTGGGGTACCATTAGTTAAATAAGGGGGGGGGTGATCCAAGCATGCTTAAGGCCTCTTGGCTAAACCATCTAGTTTGATTCTAGTTTGCTAAGTACTACACTAGCAAGTGCTAACTTGCAAGGGTTAATCTTGGATAGAGCTAGCTTACTAATAGTAGCTGGCATTGTTAATGGTGGCTTGCCTTGGTTGGTGCAGTGGTTGAAGTTGTCTTCTTCTTCTTCTTCTTGGTAGAATTCCTCCTCCTCCTCGAAAGCTTGGTCGGTACTATCGTCTATAAATACATAGGGAGTGCACAATCACCAACAATACTTAACTAGGCTAGATAGCATTCTAAGACACACAATTGATGATCTATTATCATCACAAGCATCACAAGTTTAAATCAAAAGTTTCCTTCTTTTTATTTTAGAAAAGTAATTTCTACTCATTGAAAAATTAACTAAAATTTAATATTCACCACCAAAATATGGGATCATGTGGACACATGTCCTCACCACATATTCTAACATGTGGGAATGAGATTTAAGGGTTGGATCATTATTACTTTGGTTTAAGTTCCTTATTTAATGATTTAAAGTTACTAGAAATGCCTATATAGCATTATTTTGGTACTAGTCCAAAGTCACTGCATCTAAACCTTAACATTATTACATATTTGGACAGATTTGGTAAAATGTGATTTTTGAGAGTTGGAATCAACTCAAAAGCTAACTTGGTTGATTTTATAACAATGTTGCAAGTTTCAAATGCTTCTGTCTTCTTATTTTTCTTAGGAGAGATCTATAACTCTAATTGAATTAAATCCAACGAGCTTGGGTAGATTACTTCCATACCTTTCAGGCAAAATTAGTTTCATGCTATTTGGATTTGTAAAACTCACAGAATTGATTTTTGAAATACTGGACAGAAACTAGATTTAACAAAAAGGAAAAATCCAGATTTGAATCGGTGGGCTAGCGCGGGAAAAGGAATGGGCCGGGCCAGTGGCGCTCCGCGGCGCGGGGCTCAGCTGACAGGGGGGTCCCGCGTGTCAACAGCACTTAAAACGCGAAACGGTACGCGCGCTGTGGGCCGTGCGATTAGAATAGGAATCTACGACTAAGGGCCGTCGTCGACGACGAACAAGTCGCCGGTGATCTCGAACCCTAGTGGCTCGGTGGGGGTCTGCTGGGGGCGTACCAGGGCTCCACCGGGGTCGGTGAGGCGGGCAAACGACGTGGAAGACGACGACGAGGCAAGGCGTGGTCGCGGTGGGGCTTGGGGCGGTCGCAATCAACGGCGCCCTTCTCCTCATGCCGCGGCTGCTCCGGCTCCAATTCCGGCGAGCTGCTGCTCCACTTGCTCCGGCTAGAGGTGGGTAAGGTCTAGAAAGGTGAGGAGAGTGGAATGGTGTGGAGAAGAGAGACTGGGGAGGGCTCCTTTTATAGGCTCGACGGTGAAACCGAGTGGGATGGACGGTCGACGGTGGCAACATGGCTACGGCAGGGTAGAGGCATGGCTGGGGGTGGCGATCGATGGGCGGTTCGCTGGCGGTGCTCTAGAGCTTAAATGCGGCCGTAGGGGCAGTGACACGCGGTCGGAGCGAGGTGGCGCTCTGCGCGGCAGAAGCGGCGCTGTCCATGGCGAGTGGTGGCTGTGGTGCGTTGGGCGGCAAACAGGCGTGTCCGTCGTGTTCCCTGTGTCGTGGCGGAGCGGTAGGCGTGGGCTGTGGTCGAGCGGCGGCTTGTGCACGCGTGCCGGGTGCGGCGCTCTAGCGTGCGCTCGGCATGGTGCGGTGGCACTGGGCGCGGTTTGTGCTTGGTGGTCCACTGCGCTCCTGGGCTCGGGCAAGGGACAGGGGGTGGCGGTGAGGTGTTGGCTACCTCCTAGACATGGAGAGAGAGGGGGAGGTGGTCTGCTCGGGTGAGGGCAAGGTTGGCCGACGAGTTGGGGCTCGGCATGGCTTGGCCTTGCCACTTGGGTGTATGGGATGGGGTGGTAATGGCATGGTTTGATCAAGTGGAGACAGAGGGAGTGTTTTGTGGTCAATTGGGTGGCAAAACCCTGTAGAAATAGTGAGCTAGCTAGTTGTGTTTGATTCTGCCTGCCATGTGTTTGATGAAATGGCCGCATGAAAATTCTTTTTCAATTTTGAGTTCTAATTTTTTGAGTGATCTTCCCTAGTGCTAGGCAGTCTCTGGTTGCAAGGGTTTTGAAAGTGGAGCTCAAATAGATGGGTTTTGAAATAGGGGTGATATATGCATATGCATTAGATTCAATTTTAAACTGTCATTTAAATTAGTTTATAGAATGTTTTTAGCAGATCAAAAGGTGGGCCTTGGTACCTCATTATGTGTACTAGCAAGGGGTGCAAAGATCAAGAATTATTTCTGTTAAGAAATGAGTGCTAGGAACACTCAAAGTAGTGTAGTGGATTAAAATGGCCAAAATGACCATTCCTCCTTTTTAATTCTTTTTGATTTGATTTTTTTCTAGGAAAAGTTTGGGAATGATGTAGATGATGTTTAAATCACCTAAGAAACATTTTACAAGCATTGGATCACTCAATCATGGCAATTTAAAACAACTCCTATTTTAAATGCACACATATATGAATGCTTTCATTTTAAATTTGGAAAAGTTTTTGTTAACCCCAAATTTGATTGATTTGATCTTGGTAAGCTTGGATTGAAGTTTTGGGTTGTTACAAACCTTCCCCCCTTAAAAAAAATCTCGTCCCGAGATTTACAAAGAAAACTAGGAACTAAAGAGATCTGGGAACTCTGTCCTAATGTAATCTTCTCGCTCCCAAGTAGCTTCCTCCTCGGTATGGTTGCTCCACTGAATCTTGAGAAACTTGATACTTCTGGTCCTGGTGGTTCTGTAGGCTTCTTCTAAGATACGGATGGGTACTTCTCGATAGGTCAAGTCCTTGTTGATTTCCACAGCTCTGTGATCGATGTTCTTGAAAACTTCAGTCTTCTCAGGCACTCCCAAGCATTTGCGAAGTAACAAGATATGGAACACATTGTGGATGGCTGACATCTCTTCAGGCAGTTCCAACTGATACGATATTTCTCCTCGGCGGTTCAGAATCTTGAAAGGTCTGATATATCTGGGGGCTAGCTTTCCTTTCAGACTAAAGCGTTGAGTTCCTTTCAAGGGTGAAACCTTGAGATATACAAAATCTCCGACGTTGAAAGTCAGGTCTCTCCTTCTTTTTTCATCATAGCGCTTTTGTCCGGATTGGGCGGTCTTGAGATGCTCACGGACTTTTTCAACTTTCTCTTCTGCTTCTCGGAGAATGTCGGGTCCGAAGATCTGACTCTCTCCTACTTGCGACCAATTCAAAGGGGTACGACACTTTCTTCCGTAAAGGAATTCAAATGGTGCCATCTGCAAACTAGCTTGATAACTATTGTTATATGAGAATTCTGCGAAAGGCAGGCAGTCTTCCCATTTTGATCCATATTCTAACACACAAGCTTTAAGCATATCCTCTTGGATTTGGTTGACTCTCTCAGTCTGTCCATCTGTTTGTGGGTGATATGCTGTGCTGAAGTTCAACTTGGTTCCTAAACCTTCTGAACTTTCTGCCAAAATCTTGAGGTAAACTGGGTTCCTCGATCTGATACGATGGTCTTGGGGGTTCCATGCAGACTAACAATCCTAGCAATGTACAACTTTGCTAACTTTGCACTCTGGTATGTTGTCTTGACAGGGATAAAGTGGGCTACCTTGGACAGTCTATCAACTATGACCCAGATTGAGTCATTTCCCCTACTAGAAGTAGGTAGGCCAGTGATAAAGTCCATTCCGACGGAATCCCATTTCCATTCCAGAATCTGCAATGGTTGCAACAGTCCTGCAGGTCTCTGGTGTTCTGCCTTGACTCTTTGACAGATGTCACATTTGGCGATGTAGCTTCCGATCTCTCGCTTCATCTTGTGCCACCAAAATTGCTCTTTCAAATCCTGATACATCTTTGTTCCTCCGGGGTGGATAGAATAAAGAGTATCATGAGCCTCCTTCATGATAACTTCCTTTAGCTCCGAATCTGCTGGAACACAGATACGTCTTTTGTACCACAGTACTCCTTCTTTGTCTTCGGCGAATCCAGGTACCTTTCCTGTACCAATACGACATTTGATTTCGTCGATACTTTCATTCCCCTTCTGGGCTTCCTTGATTTGGCTAAACAAAGTGGGTTGAAGTTCAATGCTAGCTAGGAATCCTTTGCTAACTAATTCATTGCTCTTCATACAAACTTGGTTGCTTATCCTTGATCATGGTGTTAAGCCCACACGGCAATCTGCTAAGAGCATCCGCTACCACATTGGCTTTGCCGGGGTGATAGTGAATGTCAAGGTCATAATCTTTGATTAACTCTATCCATCGTCTTTGCCACATATTTAGTTCTTTCTGAGTGAAGATATACTTCAAGCTCTTATGATCTGAGTAAATCACACATCGATTTCCCATCAAATAATGACGCCATGTCTTCAGTGCTAGGACTATAGCTGCTAGCTCAAGATCATGGGTCGGATAGTTCTGCTCATGCTGCTTTAGTTGTCGAGACAGATACGCGATGACTTTGCCTTCTTGCATCAATACACATCCTAGACCAATCTTGGATGCATCACAATACACATCAAATGGCTTCTTGATGTCGGGCATGACCAAAATTGGGGCTGATATCAATCTCTTCTTCAGCTCCTGGAAACTGGTTTCACATTTGTCTGTCCATTCAAACTTCTTGTCCTTCTTCAACAATTGGGTCATTGGTCGGGCTATGCTCGAGAATCCTTCTACGAACTTGCGGTAATATCCCGCTAATCCGAGAAATGCACGGACTTGGGTTTGAGTGGTTGGGGCTTTCCATTCTTCAACATCTTTGATCTTTGTGGGATCAACAGAGACTCCTCCGGCAGACACAATATGTCCTAGGAATCCTACTTCTTTCAGCCAAAATTCACACTTGCTGAACTTGGCATATAACTGATGCTCCCTCAGGGTTTCTAGGATAACTCTCAGATGTTGCTCATGCTCTTCTTCTGACTTGGAGTAGATAAGGATGTCGTCGATAAACACAACTACAAACTTATCTAGGAAATTCATAAAGATCTTATTCATGAGATTCATGAAATAATCAGGGGCATTGGTTAATCCAAAATACATAACCGTATACTCGTATAAACGATAGCGAGTAGTAAAGGCGGTCTTCAGAATATCCGTTGCACGAATCTTAAGTTGGTGATAACCAGTCCTAAGATCAATCTTTGAGAATACCTGAGCTCCGATCAACTGATCAAATAGATCCTCTATCTTTGGCAAAGGGTACTTGTTCTTGATGGTGACATCATTCAATTTTCTGTAGTCTGTGCACAGACGGTTGCCTCCATCTTTCTTGTCGACGAATAACACTAGTGATCTCCATGGCGATGCGCTTGGTTGAATCAGACCTTTGACTAGCATAGCATCCAACTGCTTCTTCAGTTCCACTAACTCTGATGGGTTCATGCTATAGGGTCTCTGGGCTATAGGTCCGGTTCCGGGAATTAGCTCGATAATGAACTCTATATCCCTATCCGGGGGCATACCTGGCAATTCATCTGGGAATACGTCGGGGTATTCACAGACTACTCTGACTTGGTCAATGGTGGGCAAGGCTACACTCTGATTGCACTAGAATTGACGGGGTAAGGTTTCAGAGATATGCTCTACTGTGACTCCAGAACTACTGGTCATGGTGATGGCTTTCTTAGCATAGTCTATCAATCCTTTATGCCTTGACATCCAGTCCATACCTAGTACTACTTCCAAACCTTTGGTTCCAAGTACAATTAGGTTGGCATAAAAATCTATGCCATGTATTCTGATAGGTACAGCTTTGCAAATTTTTCTAGCTTTGGTTGTTGAAACGGGGATTTGAACTATCATGACATGCTTCAGGTTGGTTGGACGAATCTTACTAGTGCATGCAAATTCTTCGGTGAAAAATGAATGCGATGCTCCCGAATCAAACAATACTCTTGCTACAACTGAGTTGACAGAAAACATACCCAGCACTACATCTGGTGCTTCCTGGGCTTCTTCTGCATTCATGTGGAAGAGACGGCCATTGCGGTTGTGAGGGTTCCCTGTGGCAAATCTCCTTCCTGGCTGAACACGACGCTGCTGCTGAGCTGGGGCATTCACATTGGCATTGGCTGCAGTCTTCTTGGGACACTCATTGGAGTAGTGACCCTTCACTCCACACTCAAAACAAGTGATCTAGGACTTGTCCTTGACTACGACGGGTACAGCATTGCTGCCAGTTCTGGGTGCAGTGTTGCTGTTGTTGTTGTTGTTGTTCTTGGGAGGTGCACGGTTGAAATTGTTGGTATTACCAGAGTTGTGATTGTTTCCTCCGGACTTCACATTGCCTCCGCTACGGTTGGGGTAGCTTGGGCGAGAATTTGGGGGTCGGTTGTTCCTTGGTGCATATCCCGGTGAGGGATTGGGACAGTACTTCGGGTGACTGTTGGATCCAGACTGCTGCATCATATGATGCTTGCGGTTGTCGTTTGCCTGGTTAATCTTCCCTTCCATCTGGATGGCAGAATCGACTAGCTCTTCGAGATGCTGGAAACGGATATTGACGAGGACAGTCTGCATCTCATCATGCAGTCCGTTCAAGAATCTTTCCTTCTTTTTGGCCTCCGTGTTGATCTCATCAGGTGCATATCTGGCCAGTGACAGGAATCGGTCACGGTACTCCACCACAGTCATTCTTCCTTGCTTCAATTCGCGGAACTCATCTCTCATTCTGTTGACTAGACCTTGTGGTACGTGGGTGCGGCTGAACTTGACTTTGAATGCTTCCCAGGTCATCACTTGAACGTGGTTCATATTGCGGATGCTATTCCACCAAGCTCTTGCATCTCCTGCCAGATAGTGGGTGGCGAACAGAACTTTCTCATTTTCATCAACTCTGGCAACTTCTAAGTTGTTCTCCATGGTCTGTAACCAGTCATCAGCATCTAATGGGTTCTCAGATTGGTTGAAGATTGGCGGATTAGTGTTTTGAAAGTTTTTGAGTTTGGATCCCTGGTGATCCTGATTTCCATGCCCTTGGTTGTTGAGAGCCATCTGGGCGATCTGTTGAAGTGTTGCTAAGTTGGCTTGGCGTTCTGCCCTGCTTGCTTCACGGTCTGCGATGAGATTCTGCAAGATCTGCAGCATTGGGTCCTGCGATGAGATGCTCCCTCCTTGGTTTCCACGAGTCATTTGAAGATTGAGATAGATATAGGGATAAGAGGGAAATTCTAAGGTTCATGGTTTTGGGTTTTCAAAGCTAAAACTTTGAGTTAGACTCAGGTTTTTGAACTAACTTCATTTTCATTCATGCAAGCAAGCACACGATACAACACACACCACAACAGTCAAAGGGAAAACAGATGGTTTGAAGAACCATTCTACAAGCTAAGATACATTGAGATCGATACATCTCATGCTACGACAGTGCCCTAGTGCATCTACTCATCGTCGATGAAGTCGGAGTCCTCATCATCAGTGTAGAAGTCCACGGCATCCTCCTCCAGAAAATCATCATCGTTGCTGAGGTAAGAATCCATGTCTCCCTGGATGTCTTCACCCTCATCTTCTCCTTCTTTTGCGGCAAGCTGAGCTTCCTGCTCCTTGACGGTCTTCTCGAGGTCGGCCACCTTCTTGCAAAGACGGGCGATGGTGCGATCCTTCTTGGCACGCTGGCGGCGAAGAGACTGACGGTCTTGGACAAGCAGTGTGAAAGTCTGGGCCTTCTGGTCGGCAATGGCACGGTTCTGGTTGGCTAACTCTCTGGCATTGTCCAGTTCCTGCTGTCTGTCGTGAAGCAAGAAGTCAAGGTTCTCCACTTGACGCCTCAACTCGGGGTGGCCCGACATTTCCATTGGCAGTCCCATGAAGTCACGTCTTGCATAGTGGGAAAAACGGGTTCCTTGGGTCTTGTTGACGCTGAGGGCACATAGACGTGTGAGAGCTTCATGCATTGCCCTGGCTAATCCATCTAGCCAGTTGTTCTCTCTCACAGAGAACTGAATTCTTCCAGAAGTTGGTGCTTCAATGCTTCCTCTAAGATCTGCGGTGACTAGCCACTATAGGTCTCCTCCTGGGGGTCCTGGAAGTTGAGCTCCAAGAAACTCTGGGTGCGGGCGTCCCAGTAACTCCGACAGTGAATCCAGATCCCTCTCGAAGATCAGCTGACCTCCGTTTCCCAATTGGTAGAACTTGCTGAACTGGGTCTCCATCTACAAGAATTAAGGATGAGGAAGTTAGTGAGGTGATCAAGTGTGTCAAATTTTAAGTAGTAGGGTAAGAATTTTTGAGGATCCTGAAGTTTTTGATAAAGAATCCATAAGGGTAAGAGAGGAGATAGTTTTTCATAAATACTCACTTTGGTTTGGGAAAATAAGTTTTTGTTTGACGCCCATTCTAACTAGTGTCTCCTATGGTCAGGATGGCTCTGATACCAACTTGTCAACACCCGGATTTTTAATCCTAGATGCCTGTTATGCCATACCTCGCAATCCTAGGATTACCATTTTTGCGAGACATAACGGATTGGATATCACAGTACATCATCCATTACAAACCATACATAAGTTTCTTACACAAATAAGGATCTCATGATCCAGTCTTAATACAACAAACAGCGGAAATAAAAGATAAGCATAGCGGTGGGGTCCATCTTCAGGGGCACAGGCAATGCTGACGACGGCATATGGTCCTAGTTATCATAGCCGTCCTGTTGGCCATCATCTTGATAATCTCCTTCATAGTCTGGCCATGATAATAGCCAGGGACAAAAGCCATGAGTACTCTTTAAGTACTCGCAAACTACCACTAACAAGTATAAACTTCTAAGTTAAAGTGCTAACTCTAATTTTAACTATAAAGTTAAGTTTGAAACCTAAGCTGAGTTCTGAAGTAAAGAAAGATAAAGTAAAGTCCAAAAATCACTTAAGTTGGGAAGCTATTGTCATAAACACAACCCTGTTGTGGTCAAGTCAAGATTCATCATTCTTTTCAAAGTATTTAGAAAACATCTGACAACGAAACAGTATGGCCATTCCAACTGACCATACCCGTGGACGCGGCTATTCGAATAGTTTGACACTCTGCAGAGGTGGTACACTTTCACCACAAGATTCGATACATCTGTCAGGGATAACCCTGAATCATCATACTTAGTATGCAGATAATCAAACATATCCTTCCCTTTACACACCCTAGTATAAGCACCTCTCCTATGAGCATGGCCTCCCAACCATGACCATCAGTCATCTTGGGCACTGCATAGGTGGACAACATTGAGAGTTAGCCTCAGCTCAAACCTCTCCCGTGAGGGAACTAATACTAATGCATATAAATTTCCAGCTAAGCCTTACCCAATTCAGGTAATGTGGTTGTACGGTAAATTTGGAATGGTATCGCATCCGAATCCAACCATCAGTTTTATAAAAGAGTTAAGTCTCATGCCTCAACATTTTCATCAACATCAATCCTTTGTGTTTCTCAACACATGTCAAAACATCTCAATAGAATTACTCATCATTCCAAGGTTTTCATGATTCATTTTCACCAAGTGTTCCCATCTAAAGTGACTCAGGTTTTTGATCTACTCTAAACTACTAAGTTGAGAGTGTTCACTATGGTGGTAAAGATGGGTTCAATCTCATGCCATAGAATGACATCTAAAGGGTTCTAAATAGGTCAAGTTTTATACTTTTTATGCTACCTTCAAAACAAGTAAAGAACTTTGTATAGCCTAAGAAGGGTAAAACTTGTAACTAGGACTTGGGGTACCATTAGTTAAATAAGGGGGGGGGGGGGGGGTGATCCAAGCATGCTTAAGGCCTCTTGGCTAAACCATCTAGTTTGATTCTAGTTTGCTAAGTACTACACGAACAAGTCACCGGTGAGCTCGAACCCTAGCGGCTCGGTGGGTGTCTGCTGGGGGCGTACCAGGGCTCCAGCGGGGTCGGTGAGGCGGGCAAACGACGTGGAAGACGACGACGAGGCAAGGCGTGGTCGCGGTGGGGCTTGGGGCGGTCGCAATCAACGGCGCCCTTCTCCTCATGCCGCGGCTGCTCCGGCTCCAATTCCGGCGAGCTGCTGCTCCACTTGCTCCGGCTAGAGGTGGGTAAGGTCTAGAGAGGTGAGGGGAGTGGAATGGTGTGGAGAATAGAGGCTGGGGAGGGCTCCTTTTATAGGCTCGACGGTGAGACCGAGAGGGATGGGTGGTCGACGGTGGCGACATGGCTACGGCGGGGTAGAGGCATGGCTGGGGGTGGCAATCGATGGGCGGTTCCCTGGCGGTGCTCTAGAGCTTAAATGCGGCCGTAGGGGTGGTGGCATGCGGTCGGAGCGAGGTGGCACTCTACGCGGCAGAAGCGGCGGTGTCCATGGCGAGTGGTGGCTGTGGTGCGTTGGCGGCGAACGGGCGTGTCCGTCGTGTTCCCTGTGTCGTGGCGGAGCGGTAGGCGTGGGCTGTGGTCGAGCGGCGGCTTGTGCACGCGTGCTGGGTGCGGCGCTCTGGCGTGCGCTCGGCATGGTGCGGTGGCACTGGGCGCGGTTTGTGCTCGGTGGTCCACTGCGCTCCTGGGCTCGGGCAAGGGACAGGGGGTGGCGGTGAGGTGTTGGCTACCTCCTAGACATGGAGAGAGAGGGGGAGGTGGTCTGCTCGAGTGAGGGCAAGGTTGGCCGACGAGTTGGGGCTCGGCATGGCTTGGCCTTGCCACTAGGGTGTATGGGATGGGGTGGTAATGGCATGGTTTGATCAAGTGGAGACAGAGGGAGTGTTTTGTGGTCAATTGGGTGGCAAAACCCTGTAGAAATAGTGAGCTAGCTAGTTGTGTTTGATTCTACCTGCCATGTGTTTGATGAAATGGCCGCATGAAAATTCTTTTTCAATTTTGAGTTCTAATTTTTTGAGTGATCTTCCCTAGTGCTAGGCAGTCTCTGGTTGCAAGGGTTTTGAAAGTGGAGCTCAAATAGATGGGTTTTGAAATAGGGGTGATCTATGCATATGCATTAGATTCAATTTTAAACTGTCCTTTAAATTAGTTTACATAATGTTTTTAGCAGATCAAAAAGTGGGCCTTGGTACCTCATTATGTGTACTAGCAAGGGGTGCAAAGACCAAGAATTGTTTTTGTTAAGAAATGAGTGCTAGGAACACTCAAAGTAGTGTATTGGATTAAAATGGCCAAAATGACCATTCCTCCTTTTTAATTCTTTTTGATTTGATTTTTTTCTAGGAAAAGTTTGGGCATGATGTAGATGATGTTTAAATCACCTAAGAAACATTTTACAAGCATTGGATCACTCAATCATGGCAATTCAAAACAACTCCTATTTTAAATGCACACATATATGAATGCTTTTATTTTAAATTTGGAAAAGTTTTTGTTAACCCCAAATTTGATTGATTTGATCTTGATAAGCTTGGATTGAAGTTTTGGGATGTTACACTTGTTCTCGACCAAGAGGCCGCCCTTCTTCTCTTCTTCCTGGGACTGGGACTTGGACTAGGACAGGAGGCTGGCCAGGTCAAGGTGGAGCGGGCCGGCGGGGTCGACAAGTGTCGTGGTGGCGGCGTGGGCGAGTCCCAGCTTGGCCACGGCGGCCTATCGCGTTCCCCTCCGTGTTGGTGACCTCGTTCTTGACCAAGAGACCGCCCTTCTTCTCTTCTTCCAAGGACTGGGACTAGGACGGGATGCCAGCTAGGTCGAGGTGGAGCGGGCCGGCGGGGTCGAGGTCGCCTACCTCATCAGTGCCCGGCCGCCTCCATCTCGCCTCGTCGGTGCTCGGAAAGTGCGATCATGGGATGGCCGCCATCTCCACTATCTCCTAGGACCTACACCCCCTGCTCGATGCCGCCATGACACCTCTCCTCTTCCTCCTTGGATGTCGGTGTGGCCTCACCATAGAGGATCCTCTTCCGCTTCCCTCTAGTGTATGCGCTCGCCACGGTCGCGGTGGACAAGACGCCACCGACAGCTGTCCCATTTCTTCTCCCCGCTGCCTCCAATCGTCCGTGTCCACACCTCCGCCTTTTGCAGCTGGGTAGCCTGGGTGCAACGTCGTGGATGTAGAATTGTATATAATAATAAGCGATGACAATATTGTGGTAAATACAAGAGGTATATATGAGGGTCTAGATGCAACGGCCTAGCCCTATAATAAACCGACTAGGACTCTTAAACCTAACAAGAGGTGTATTCTAACATCCCCCCGCAGTGTCAATAGTAGGCTCGATGACGTTGAGACTAAAACGAATGTCTTGAAATGGAGTAGTCGCCAGGCCTTTAGTAAAGATATCAGCGAACTGAGCTGAAGTAGGCACATGTAGAACATGAACTTGACCGAGAGCCACCTTCTCTCGAACAAAATAAATGTGATCTCTATATGCTTGGTACGACGGTGTTGAACCGGATTCCCTAGCATGTAAACAGCTGAAATATTATCACAGTAAACAATGATAGCTTGCTCAATAGGGCGATGCAGCTCTGACAGCAACTGGCGCAACCAAACCGTATCAGCAACCGCATGAGCCATAGCGCGATACTCAGCTTCGGTTGACGAGCGAGAAATCGTAACCTGCCTTTTTGAAGACCAAGAAACCACATTGTTACCAAGAAAAACACAAAATCCGGATGTGGACTGTCGAGTATCGGGGCAACCAGCCTAGTCTGTATCAGAGTAAGCTGTAAACGAGGTAGGAGAGGATTTGTTTATATGAAGACCTAAATCTAATGTGCCTTTAAGATACTGAAGAATACGTTTGACATGGTTGAAATGAGGAACATGAGGATCATGCATGTAAAGGCAAGCTTGTTGGACAAAAAAAGAAATTTTAGGACGAGTAAGAGTAAGATATTGGAGGGCACCGGTAAGACTACGATAAAGAGAAGGATCAGAAAAGGGATCACCATCGGTAGAAAGTTTTGAACCTGTATCAGCAGGAGTACGATACGGTTGACAATCAAGCATACCAACACGAGAAAGAAGATCTAGGGTGTACTGACATTGAGATAAGAAAAGACCAGATGAGTCATGGATAACAACAATACCTAAGAAGTGATGAAGAAGATCTAGATCAGGCATAGAAAGTTCTTTGCGAAGAAGAGAGATAATATGATCTAAAAAGTGTTGTGAGGAAGCTATGAGAATAATATCATCAACATAGAGAAGTAGATAAGCAGTGTCGGTATTATGATGAAAGGTGAAGAGAGAAGTGTCAGAACGAGAAGGATTAAAGCCAATTGTTTCAGCATAAGTAGAAAAACGTTGAAACCAAGCCCGTGGTGCTTGTTTTAGACCATAGAGAGATTTTTGAAGAAGACAAACATGATTAGGATAAGAGGAATTTTCGAAGCCAATAGGTTGTTGACAATAAACAGTTTCTTGAAGAGAGCCATGGAGAAAAGCATTTTTGACATCAAGTTGATGGATGGGCCAAAAATAAGAAATGGCGATGTTAAGAACAGTATGAATAGTGCTGGGTTTGACAACTGGAGAAAAAGTCTCATCATAATCGATGCCGTGTTGCTGAGAGTAACCACGACATACCCATCGAGCTTTATAATGGGCAAGACTTCCATCGGAATTAAATTTGTGTCAAAAAACCATTTGCCAGAAACTATATTAGTGTTTGATGGACGAGGAACTAATTGCCATGTATTATTTTGAATGAGAGTATCATATTCATGTTTCATGGTTGCGGCCCAATTAGGATCTAGGAGAGCTGATTTGTAAGATCTGGGAATAGAGAAAGAAGACAGAGATACATTGAGATTTAGACGATCTTTAGCGGGTAAACAAACACCGGATTTTCCATGTGTGTGCATGGTATGATCATTACTGGGAGCTGGGACGATAATAGCATGAGGAGGAGGGACGGATGATGATGTGGAAGACGCGCCCAACGCATCATAAGAAGCGGTAGTGGGAGTCGGCGGTGGAGACGGAGGCAGCAGGAAGTCTGCCGCGGCAGAGTTTTTGGTGGTTTCGGCAGCCATGGCAGAGGTGGCGGCAGGAGAAGGCGTGGCAGGATCGGCTGCCGCGGTAGAGAATTCAGGTTTTTTTGCTGCCGCGGCAGGAGCGACGGCAGGAGGTGGAAGATGAAAGAAGGGAAAATTATTTGGACGAGGGGGACTAGTAGATGGTGCAGATGTTTTAGGATCGAGAGATTGACGCTCAGAAAAGGGAAAAATATTTTCAGCAAAAGTTACATGACGAGACACATGGACGCGACCACTAACAAGATCTAGGCAACGATAGCCTTTGTGTTCGTCAGAAAAACCTAGATGGACGCACAGGATAGAACAGGGTGAAAGTTTGTTAGGAGAAGTAGAGTAGGAGTTAGGAAAACGAAGACAGCCGAAGACACAAACCTCGGAGTAGTTTGGGTGAGAAATAAATAAAGAGAAGTAGGGTGTGGTTTGAGGATTAACTTTAGATGGTCGAATGTTAAGTAGATATGTGGCCGTGTGGAGAGATTCAGCCCAGGACTTCGGAGGCATAGAAGATTGAATAAGAAGGGTGCGAGTGATGTCATTAAGAGTGTGAAGAGAATGCTCAGCCTTGCCGTTTTGAGGGGAGGTATAGGGACAGGAAAAATGCAGAAGAATTCCATATTGGAGAAAGAAATTTTGGTTTTTAAAGTTGTCAAATTCACGACCATTATCGCATTGAATAAATCTTATAGGAAGAAAAAAGTGGACCAAGACATAGCGCTGAAAATTAAGAAAAATATTGTGAACGTCGGATTTGTTGCGTAAGGGAAAGGTCCAAACATAGTGTGTAAAATCATCAAGAATAAGAAGATAATAGTTAAAACCAGAAACACTTTCTATTGGTGACGTCCATAGATCACAATGAAGTAACTCAAAAGGAAAAGTACTAGATGATAGACAGGAGCTAAAGGGGAGACGAACATGTTTGCCTAATTGACACAACTGGCAAATAGAAGAATTATGAGAATCTCTATTATAAGGTATTGAAAATTCACTAAGAAGAGTAGATAACACATTATTATTGGGATGGCCGAGATGTTCGTGCCACAGATCAACAGAGGCCACCATAGAAGATGGAGGGGCAGTGGCCGGAACACCATGGAGGGAATACAAATCACCGGAGCTAGTGAACCGAGCGATCTTGGCCTTGGTCCGGGGGTTGTTCGTCTGCGGTACCAAAGTTGGCAGGCCAGCGCATGGCGGTACCTAAGTTGCCTGAAATTACCGCGTTTCGAAAAGTTCGGCCGCCAACTACTGAGAGGGGCCATTTCGAGGCAAACTCATCTCACCCCTGCCAAATACAAACATTCCGTTAAACCGCCCTGTGAAGTAGACAGTCGGGACCCACATGTCGGTTATCTGTCCGTGACGCGGGTGCCAACGCGGCAACCTCTTAGGCAAATCGAGCAGCTAAGTGGATTGGATGCGTTGACCAATTTCACAAATTCATTCCCAACTTTCCCCTAGCATCGGCGGCGTTAGAATCCACCCTCTAGGCAAGACGATCCCTTTGGACATTTGACTTCCGGGGCCAAGTTGCTGCGCCCAGTCGCTGATACCGAGCTCCAATGGCGCATGCCGTAGCTGCCGTTGCGAGGCTCTAGCCCGCCTCCGCCGCCGACGAGCCGAGCAGTTCGGAGGATGGTAGATCCTACTATCAAGGAAGAAGAAGTTGTGCCTACAAGCGGGTGAGCTACCCCTCTCTTTGCTATTCGCACTAATTACAACTGCTAGCTGGCTAGTGAACCTCAAATTGTTCATTAGCCCAACGCTGACAAACATATTTTGTCCACAGTTTTCTGTCAAGTGGGATCTGCGCGGACCCCCTTACCTGGTTACGGTAGTCCTCTACAGGTATGACTCCAAGGGCAAGTGGTATGGAAGCCATTGTTTCACGATGGAAGAAGCGCCTGCACAGATCTGCACTATATCTGATATGGTTGCTGCTCTGCGTAATCATGTTGAAGTATGGCCGAAGCAGACTGCAAAGTTCAGCTTCATGGATGAACGTGGCATCCATGTTCCTATATCGTGTGACAGTCAGCTAATTGGGTTGATGAAAAGGTATGCTTCGGATTGCATGTTTGAGCTGAATTGTGATGTACTGGATGTGGAAGCTGCTGCAACTGGGAGTCGCCCTTCTATTCTTGGACAGGGTGGTTGCTCGAATGCAATTAGCTCCTGGTAAGCAAAGGTCGCTTGGGGTTCGCATGTTTGTGCTGAATTGTAATTTTTGTTTTATTTACTCTGTAGATATTGGGAAGTTATGCAACAGTCTTGTTTCTTTGACAGGAAGTGCCACAAGGTTAGAAACATGACTACCGGGTCAGTCATTTGGCTGCCCAAAGAAATTAAAAACGAGTGGAAAGATGATGCTGGACACGATTCTGGTGCCCATTGTCCCGGCGATGCAGAGTACGTGAAGCTAAGAAAATTGGCACCGAGGAAGAGGAAGAAGGCAGGAAATGAAGAAGCCATTGGACGTGAAGGCTTGGCACCCAGGCTGCGGAAGAAGGCTGCTGGCAATGAAGATGCATAGTAATGTGTTGAACTTGAACCTATATATGTAATTCTGTTAAATTCTGATCGCTCTGTGTGTGGCACGTTGCTGGGAGAAACAATCTACCCACGTTCTCTGAGTAAAATGTACCGCGACTTAGGGTTTGGAAACGCCCGAGTCGGTAGTTGAATCCGAAATTGTGATTGTGCCACTGCTATCTGAAAACAATGATCCACCGGTTCCATGATTGCTGAAGGGCAGGAGGTCTCCAAATACGACGGAATGTAAGTGGCACATAAATAAATTATTTAAGCTGCCATACTCCATGAAGCAGCAACTTCTTTTAGATGCTGCACAACGACGTGGCAACATAAACAGCAATGTTCTCACCGATAATGCCCAGATGAGGAGGAAATGGGTACCACTTTCTGGCCTAATCTTGAGCCCTTCTATCTCACTGCCTCTCTGCTCCTGCATCCCCTGCATCTGGCAAAGCTCCCGGATCTCCAGTAACCGGGTGTACGTGCTTCCACTTTATAAATTGTGATTGTGCCATTTGCATGCGGCACAATCCACGTAGATTACGTTTAAACAAACCACCAGTGTCAAAATACACTAGTAGAAAAGGTGTCTTTGGTCCACGGTTACGTTCCCAATTCGGGACAGAGATCTAAATCGAGGCAGAAATTGATCTAAATCACAAATTCTTCCACAAATTAATGCGAGGTCAGAGCAAATTTTTCCTCCCTGGAATCTGGGACCAATAGTTCAGACCGCTAGGTCAACAAGTACAAATATTACAACTTAAAAAGGCACGGAGCTTAAGCTAAATAGACCTAGTTATCACACATCTCCTTGATCTTCCTAATCTTGGCCTGATGCACATCTTCCTGCGAGAGCAAGGACCGAATCGTTTGCTCCTTCCTTTTAGCATCTTCCTTGCACAGCTTCAATTGTTTCTCTGCATCTTTCCTCATGCACTTGTCAACACTCGTAGTTGTGTACTGCAGGACTTTGGCCTGGTGCAGATCCTTCCTTGCTTGAGTCCGTTCTTGCTCTGCTTTAGCCTTCAGGGCCAACGCCGCATCCCTCTGCTTCTCGACTTTGCTAACCTTGTCTTCCACCCCCATGAGATCTCGCTTATGCTTGGTCGTGTCAACTGGTTCCTATAGCTTCATCTCAACACTATCAAGAAGTGAGCTAAATATGGATTCTTTCAACTCGACAGTCATTTCCCATAGTTTGTCCAGCATTTTCTGCATTGATTTCGGCCACTCTGGATCTACCCATTTGACAATACCGCAACTTCTGCCTCGCATCATTCCACGATGTCCTTGACACCGTAGAAACCTCCTGCCTGCGTTTCGTCCTTCGAACGCTACAAATTTAGCGAGCACATATCCATGTTTACATAGCTGAGGACTGTCTTCATCCGCTAAACCGTGATAGTCGGCGTCATACATCGTCTGGTTGGCCTAACACATCATACATGCATGAGTAAACGGAGTAGATCTGGCTCAAAAAATAGATAACTAGCCACAGATGATAGAGATAGAGATGATACGACTCACATCGAAATCACTATCCCTATCATCACGAAGCGTTTCCTCGTCGTCTCCCCTTGAACCCATGGAGAGAGGGGAGGGGGGGTGGCTGCCGGAGAGGGGATTGGGATGGCGGCGCCATTGGCTTGCGGCTACGGTAGGATGGGAGTGAAGTGGGAAATGTGGCTTCGAGGGGAAGGAAGAGAAGTACGGGGAGGAAGAGAAGTAATGGGGACGTGACACTGGGATATGGCCCGCTCAACTCGTGAGTCGTGACACTCGCAACAGGGGAGCCCCCGGTGTTGCCAGTTTGTCCAGAGCAAGCGTGGCCAATCATGCCGCAGAATAGACTACTCGCGGATCGATCTCACGAAAACCATACCAATCGTCCAAGCGCCCCGATCGGACGGTATGTAACAATCGACAAGCAGAACAACTGTGTTAGGGCGTGCCTTCTAGAAGACTCGGTCTAACGCTAAGGTTAGGGCTCTCCTAAGGATAATTAGTATCCATATGCGGTTTATGAAAAGAACATGCATCCAATGACACAGGTGGATCTAGCTGTGGTTAATGAGAAGAGCAGACATGCAATGACACCGGTGATATGTGGTTTGTGGGAAGAACACACATGCAATGACTCTGGTGATATGTGGTTTGTGAGAAGAACACACATGCAATGACTCTAGCCGTGGTTAATGAAAAGAGCAGACATGCAATGGCACCGGTGGATCCATGTGTGGTTCATGGGAAGAACACACATGCAATGACACTGGGTGTGGTTCATGATATGGTCTGTGAGAAGAACACACATGCAATGACATTGGTGGATCCATGTGTGGTCTGTGAGAAGAACACACATGCAATGACACTGGGTGTGGTTCATGATATGGTTTGTGAGAAGAACACGCATGCAATGACACTGGTGGATCCATGTGTGGTCTTTGGGAAGATCACACATGCAATGACACTGGTGATATGTGGTCTGTGAGAAGAACACACATCCAATGACTCTAGCTGTGGTTCATATAAAGAGCAGACATGCAATGACACTGGTGGATCCATGTGTGGTTCATGGGAAGAACACACATGCGATGACACTGGGTGGATCCATGTGTGGTTCATGAGAAGAGAAGACATGCAATGACACTGGTGGATCCATGTGGGGTTCATGGGAAGAACACCCATGCAATGACACTAGGTGTGGTTCATGATATGGTTTGTGAGAAGAACACACATGTAATGACACTGGTGGATCCATGTGTGGTCTGTGAGAAGAACACACATGCAATGACACTGGGTGTGGTTCATGATATGGATTGTGAGAAGAACACACATGCAATGACACTGGTGGATCCATGTGTGGTCTTTGGGAAGAACACACATGCAATGACACTGGTGATATGTGGTCTGTGAGAAGAACACACATCCAATGACTCTAGCTGTGGTTCGTGAAAAGAGCACGCATGCAATGACACTGGTGGATCCATGTGTGGTTCATGGGAAGAACACACATGCGATGACACTGGGTGGATCCAAGTGTGGTTCATCAGAAGAGCAAACATGCAATGACACCGGTGGATCCATGTGTGGTTCATGGGAAGAACACACATGCAATGACTCTGGGTGTGGTTCATGATATGGTTTGTGAGAAGAACACACATGCAATGACACTGGTGGATCCATGTGTGGTCTTTGGGAAGAACACACATGCAATGACACTGGGTGTGGTTCATGATATGGTTTGTGAGAATAACACACATGCAATAACACTGGTGGATCCATGTGTGGTCTTTGGAAAGAACACACATGCAATGCCACTAGATCCATGTGTGGTCTGTGAGAAGAACACACATCCAATGACTCTAGCTGTTGTTCATGAAAAGAGCAGACATGCAATGACACTAGTGGATCCATGTGTGGTTCATGGGAAGAACACACCTGTGATGACACTGGGTGGATCCATGTGTGGTTTGTGAGAAGAACACACATCCAATGACTCCGGTGGATCCATGTGTGGTTCATGGGAACAACACACATGTAATGACTCTGGTGATATGTGGTTTGTGAGAAGAACACACATGCAATGACTCTAGCTGTGGTTAATGAGAAGAGCAGACATGCAATGACAGCGGTGGATCCATGTGTGGTTTGTGAGAAGAACACACATGCAATGACACTGGTTTGGTTCATGATATGGTTTGTAAGAAGAATACACATGCAATGACTCTAGCTATGGTTTGTGAAAAGAGCACGCATGCGATGACTCTAGCTGTGGTTCATGGGAAGAGCAGACATACAATGACACTGGTGGATCCATGTGTGGTTCATGGGAAGAACACACATGCAACGACGCTGGTGGATCCATGTGTGGTCTGTGGGAAGAACACACATGCAATAACACTAGTGGATCCATGTGTGGTTCATGGGAAGAAAACACATGCAATGACACATGTGATATGTGGTCTATGAGAAGAACACACATGCAATGACTCTAGCTGTGGTTAATGAAAAGAGCTAACATGCAATGACACCGGTGGATCCATGTGTGGTTCAAGGGAAGAACACACATACAATAACAATGGGTGTGGTTCATGATATGGTCTGTGAGAATAACACACATGCAATGACACTAGTGGATCCATGTGTGGTCTGTGAGAAGAGCAGACATGCAACAACACCGGTGGATCCATGTGTGGTTTGTGAGAAGAACACACATGCAATGACACTAGTGGATCCATGTGTGGTCTTTGGGAAGAACACACATGCAATGACATTGGTGATATGTGGTCTGTGAGAAGAACACACATCCAATGACTCTAGCTGTGGTTCATGAAAAGAGCAGACATGCAATGACACTGGTGGATCCATGTGTGGTTAATGGGAAGAACACACATGCAATGACACTGGTGGATCCATGTACAGTCTCTGGGAAGAGCAGACATGCAATGACACTGGTGGATCCATGTGTGGTTCATGGGAAGAACACACATGCAATGACACTAGGTGTGGTTCATGATATGGTCTGTGAGAAAAATACACTTGCGATGACACTGGTGGATCCTTGTGTGGTTTGTGAGAAGAACACACATGCAATGACACTGGGTGTGGTTCATGATATGGTTTGTGAGAAGAACACACATGCAATGACACTGTTGGATCCATGTATGGTCTTTGGGAAGAACACACATGCTATGACACTGGATCCATGTGTGGTCTGTGAGAAGAACACACATCCAATGACTCTAGCGGTGGTTCATGAAAAGAGCAGACATGCAATGACACTGGTGGATCCATGTGTGGTTCATGGGAAGAACACACATGCGATGACAATGGGTGGATCCATGTGTGGTTTTTGAGAAGAACACACATGCAATGACACCGGTGGATCCATGTGTGGTTCAAGGGAAGAGCACACATGCAATGACACTGGGTGTGGTTCATGATATGGTCTATGAGAAGAGCAGACATGCAATGACACTGGTGGATCCATGTGTGGTTCATTGGAACAACACACATGCGATGAGAATAGGTGGATCCATGTTTGGTTTGTGAGAAGAACACACATGCAATGACTCCGGTGGATCCATGTGTGGTTCATGGGAAGAACACACATGCAATGACTCTGGTGATATGTGGTCTATGAGAAGAACACACATCCAATGACTCTAGCCGTGGTTCATGAAAAGAGCAGACATGCAATGACACCGGTGGATCCATGTGTGGTTTGTGAGAAGAACACACATGCAATGACACTGGGTTTGGTTCATCATATGGTTTGTAAGAAGAACACACATGCAATGACTCTAGCTATGGTTTGTGAAAAGAGCATGCATGCGATGGCTCTAGCTGTGATTCATGGGAAGAGCAGACATACAATGACACTGGTGGATCCATGTGTGGTTCATGGGAAGAACACACATGCAACGACACTGGTGGATCCATGTGTGGTCTGTGGGAAGAACACACATGCAATAACACTAGTGGATCCATGTGTGGTCTGTGAGAAGAACACACATCCAATGACTCTAGCGGTGGTTCATGAAAAGAGCAGACATGCAATGACACTGGTGGATCCATGTGTGGTTCATGGGAAGAACACACATGCGATGACAATGGGTGGATCCATGTGTGGTTTTTGAGAAGAACACACATGCAATGACACCGGTGGATCCATGTGTGGTTCAAGGGAAGAGCACACATGCAATGACACTGGGTGTGGTTCATGATATGGTCTATGAGAAGAGCAGACATGCAATGACACTGGTGGATCCATGTGTGGTTCATGGGAACAACACACATGCGATGACAATAGGTGGATCCATGTTTGGTTTGTGAGAAGAACACACATGCAATGACTCCGGTGGATCCATGTGTGGTTCATGGGAAGAACACACATGCAATGACACTGGTGGATCCATGTGTGGTCTTTGGGAAGAACACACATGCAATGACACTGGGTGTGGTTCATGATATGGTTTGTGAGAATAACACACATGCAATGACACTGGTGGATCCATGTGTGGTCTTTGGGAAGAACACACATGCAATGCCACTAGATCCATGTGTGGTCTGTGAGAAGAACACACATCCAATGACTCTAGCTGTTGTTCATGAAAAGAGCAGACATGCAATGACACTAGTGGATCCATGTGTGGTTCATGGGAAGAACACACCTGTGATGACACTGGGTGGATCCATGTGTGGTTTGTGAGAAGAACACACATGCAATGACTCCGGTGGATCCATGTGTGGTTCATGGGAACAACACACATGTAATGACTCTGGTGATATGTGGTTTGTGAGAAGAATACACATGCAATGACTCTAGCTGTGGTTAATGAGAAGAGCAGACATGCAATGACAGCGGTGGATCCATGTGTGGTTTGTGAGAAGAACACACATGCAATGACACTGGTTTGGTTCATGATATGGTTTGTAAGAAGAATACACATGCAATGACTCTAGCTATGGTTTGTGAAAAGAGCACGCATGCGATGACTCTAGCTGTGGTTCATGGGAAGAGTAGACATACAATGACACTGGTGGATCCATGTGTGGTTCATGGGAAGAACACACATGCAACGACACTGGTGGATCCATGTGTGGTCTGTGGGAAGAACACACATGCAATAACACTAGTGGATCCATGTGTGGTTCATGGGAAGAAAACACATGCAATGACACATGTGATATGTGGTCTATGAGAAGAACACACATGCAATGACTCTAGCTGTGGTTAATGAAAAGAGCTAACATGCAATGACACCGGTGGATCCATGTGTGGTTCAAGGGAAGAACACACATACAATAACAATGGGTGTGGTTCATGATATGGTCTGTGAGAATAACACACATGCAATGACACTAGTGGATCCATGTGTGGTCTGTGAGAAGAGCAGACATGCAACGACACCGGTGGATCCATGTGTGGTTTGTGAGAAGAACACACATGCAATGACACTAGTGGATCCATGTGTGGTCTTTGGGAAGAACACACATGCAATGACATTGGTGATATGTGGTCTGTGAGAAGAACACACATCCAATGACTCTAGCTGTGGTTCATGAAAAGAGCAGACATGCAATGACACTGGTGGATCCATGTGTGGTTAATGGGAAGAACACACATGCAATGACACTGGTGGATCCATGTACAGTCTGTGGGAAGAGCAGACATGCAATGACACTGGTGGATCCATGTGTGGTTCATGGGAAGAACACACATGCAATGACACTAGGTGTGGTTCATGATATGGTCTGTGAGAAAAACACACTTGCGATGACACTAGTGGATCCTTGTGTGGTTTGTGAGAAGAACACACATGCAATGACACTGGGTGTGGTTCATGATATGGTTTGTGAGAAGAACACACATGCAATGACACTGTTGGATCCATGTATGGTCTTTGGGAAGAACACACATGCTATGACACTGGATCCATGTGTGGTCTGTGAGAAGAACACACATCCAATGACTCTAGCGGTGGTTCATGAAAAGAGCAGACATGCAATGACACTGGTGGATCCATGTGTGGTTCATGGGAAGAACACACATGCGATGAAAATGGGTGGATCCATGTGTGGTTTTTGAGAAGAACACACATGCAATGACACCGGTGGATCCATGTGTGGTTCAAGGGAAGAGCACACATGCAATGACACTGGGTGTGGTTCATGATATGGTTTATGAGAAGAGCAGACATGCAATGACACTGGTGGATCCATGTGTGGTTCATTGGAACAACACACATGCGATGACAATAGGTGGATCCATGTTTGGTTTGTGAGAAGAACACACATGCAATGACTCCGGTGGATCCATGTGTGGTTCATGGGAAGAACACACATGCAATGACTCTGGTGATATGTGGTCTATGAGAAGAACACACATCCAATGACTCTAGCCGTGGTTCATGAAAAGAGCAGACATGCAATGACACCGGTGGATCCATGTGTGGTTTGTGAGAAGAACACACATGCAATGACACTGGGTTTGGTTCATCATATGGTTTGTAAGAAGAACACACATGCAATGACTCTAGCTATGGTTTGTGAAAAGAGCATGCATGCGATGGCTCTAGCTGTGATTCATGGGAAGAGCAGACATACAATGACACTGGTGGATCCATGTGTGGTTCATGGGAAGAACACACATGCAACAACACTGGTGGATCGATGTGTGGTCTGTGGGAAGAACACACATGCAATGACACTGGTGGATCCATGTGTGGTTCATGGGAAGAACACACATGCAATGACACAGGTGATATGTGGTCTGTGAGAAGAACACACATGCAATGACTCTAGCTATGGTTAATGAAAAGAGCTGACATGCAATGACACCGGTGGATCCATGTGTGGTTCAAGGGAAGAACACACATGCAATGACAATGGATGTGGTTCATGATATGGTCTATGAGAAGAACACACATGCAATGACACTGGTGGATCCATGTGTGGTCTGTGAGAAGAGCAGACATGCAACGACACCGGTGGATCCATGTGTGGTTTGTGAGAAGAACACACATGCAATGACACTGGTGGATCCATGTGTGGTTTTTGGGAAGAACGCACATGCAATTACACTGGTGATATGTGGTCTGTGAGAAGAACACACATCCAATGACTCTAGTTGTGGTTCATGAAAAGAGCAGACATGCAATGACACTGGTGGATCCATGTGTGGTTCATGGGAAGAACACACACGCAATGACACTGGTGGATCCATGTGTGGTCTGTGGGAAGAGCAGACATGCAATGACACTGGTGGATCCATGTGTGGTTCATGGGAAGAACACACATGCAATGACACTGGTGTGGTTCATGATATGGTGTGTGCGAAAAACATACATGCGATGACACTGGTGGATCCATGTGTGGTCTATTAGAAGAACACACATCCAATGACACTGGGTGTGGTTCATGATATGGTTTGTGAGAAGAACACACATGAAATGACACTGGTGGATCCATGTGTGGTCTTTGGGAAGAACACACATGCAATGACACTGGATCCATGTGTGGTCTGTGAGAAGAACACACATCCAATGACTCTAGCTGTGGTTCATGAAAAGAGCAAACGTGCAATGACACTGGTGGATCCATGTGTGGTTCATGGGAAGAACACACATGCGATGACACTGGGTGGATCCATGTGTGGTTTGTGAGAAGAACACACATGCAATGACATAGGTGGATCCATGTGTGGTTCATGGGAAGAACACACATGCAATGACTCTAGGTGTGGTTCATGATATGGTTTGTGAGAAGAACACACATGCAATGACACTGGTGGATCCATGTGTGGTGTGTGGGAAGAGCAGATATGCAATGACACTGGTGGATCCATGTGTGGTTCATGGGAAGAACACATATGCAATGCCACTTGGTGTGGTTCATGATATGGTTTGTGAGAAGAACACACATGCAATGACACTGGTGGATCCATGTGTGGTCTTTGGGAAGAACACACATGCAATGACACCGGATCCATGTGTGGTCTGTGAGAAGAACGCACATCCAATGTGTCTAGCTGTGGTTCATGAGAAGTGCATACATGCAATGACAGTGATGGATCCATGTGTGGTTCATGGGAAGAACACACATGCGATGACACTGGGTGGATCCATGTGTGGTTTGTGAGAAGAACACACATGCAATGACTCCGGTATCCATGTGTGGTTCATGGGAAGAACACACATGCAATGACTTTGGTGATATGTGGTCTGTGAGAAGAACACACATCCAATGACTCTAGCTGTGGTTCATGAAAAGAGCAGACATGCAATGCCACTGGTGGATCCATGTGTGGTTCATGGGAAGAACACACATGCGATGGCACTGGGTGGATCCATGTGTGGTCTGTGAGAAGAACACACATGCAATGACTCCGGTGGATCCATGTGTGGTTCATGGGAAGAACACACATGCAATGACACTGGGTGTGGTTCATGATATGGTTTGTGAGAAGAACACACATGCATTGACACTGGTGGATCCATGTGTGGTCTTTGGGAAGAACACACATGCACTGACACTGGATCCATGTGTGGTCTGTGAGAAGAACACACATCCAATGACTCTAGCTGTGGTTCATGAAAAGAGCAGAGATGCAATGACACTGGTGGATCCATGTGTGGTTCATGGGAAGAACACACATGAGATGACACTGGGTGGATCCATGTGTGGTTTGTGAGAAGAACACACATGCAATGACTCCGGTGGATCCATGTGTGGTTCATGGGAAGAACACACATGCAATGACTGGTGATATGTGGTTTGTGAGAAGATGTCGTGGTGGTGTCACGGCAGATGCCATGGATAGGCTAAAGGTGGGGACTAATACACGCTAGGGGAATCCAGGGAGGGATAGTGGAGTGATTCTCCACACAGTTGTTCGTATTGCTTTGCTTCCAAGATTACAAGTGCTCCTTGAGCTGTATTGGCGAGATGAGGAAGGAGCTCTCTTGCTCTCACCCACATATCACACCTAAAACCCTAGCCCAATCAGAATAGAGAAACCGGACCCCTCCCACTGAAACCCTAGCCCCCCTTATATAGAGAGAGCTCGGTCGCTGCCTAGGGCATACGTGGAGGCATATTCTTAGGAATATGCCTCCTCCCAAAGTAGTAAACCGACCGGGGTGCTTTCCCCCCGCGTCACACATGCTTTGGCTACGTGAGCCTCTGCGGCGCCCGCGTCAGCCGACATGGACGTCGTCACCCTTGTCGGCCACACCCCGGTGGTCCTGCCCTTGCCTGCTTCACTCAGGTAGTGCGTACCGGGGCTTCTTTTGACCAGCGAGATTCCTTCCTTCTCCTAGAAGCTTGACGTGACCCAGATCATAGTTGATCCGGCCACACCTGTTCCTGCATACAAGTAAAACAAGCACTTCCGACTTACTGTGTAAGTCGGTTGAAACTTAGTTAGGCGAACGCCCCCTGGTCCGGGTTACCCCGTGATTCGGCCTGCCTTGAGGTGACACGGCCATCATCCACTTTGACCTTGCCGAACCTTGGCTAACTCGGCCTTTATACCCCGGCATGACCCTACCCGGGGGTATCCCCCCAACATTAGTGCCCGAAGCTGGTGCGGTCTTAGCTGCCTTGGCCGCTAAGGCCACATCAGGTTCAATTCTAAGCTCTGGTCGTTATGGCCGAGTTACCTCTTTACCTCGGATTATATGGATTTACGTTCCCTTCGCACATTCCAAGTTTTCACTTGCTGGCCGGGTTACCATTATGATTCGGACCTCATGGTTTTACTTTCCCTCTGCACATTCCAAGTTTTCACTTGCTGGCCAGGTTACCACGGTTCCATCCGGGTCTTGTTTCCTTCTCTCGTACACCAACCCATGTGGACGGTAATCATTATGTCGTCTTATTTTAAGGGCCAGCACAGTAACCGCCGCAGTAATTTGTCAGTTATCACTGTGCGCGGGTCACGTCACGCCTGCCTCCTCGTTTATCGCATCACAGCGTCACGTCATGGGATCATCTCTGCCCTGTGGCCCTCCGTGTGGCTCCCCACTGATTGGCCGAGGCAGGTGATACACGGCCACTACGTGTGGCAGATCCGCAGGATGCGATCCCACTCACCCCTCGTTGGAGTGGTTAAATAGTGGAGGGGCGCACCCCTTAGGATTTTTCCCCTTCCGCGCCCCTCTGCCCATTGCTCTTTTCCTTCGTCTTCCTCGCGACCGCGCCGCCGCCAGTGCTCCCAAATAGCAGCGTCGCCGCCGCACTTTTCCCCGTGCCTCTACGTCGCAGCCACCGCCACGCAACTCCCTCGCCACGGGTCCTCGCCAATCCAGGCCTCTGCCCCCCGCCGCCGCAAGCGCCAGCGAGGGCAACAAAGACCAGATGACAGAGGAGGAGCTCATCCTCGCCGAGCAAGAAATGGAGGAGGACGCCGTGGCGGCGGACCGTGGAGCGTGGGGCGGGTCTTGGGTCTGCCAAGTTGACTTGGATTGGCTCTACCGGACCAGACGCATCCCTGCCGGCTTCGCCGCTCGTCTCACCTCCGCCGAACTGGCCCCGTCACTCAATCCGGGTGAGTTTGTCGTGTTCTTGTCCCACTTCCAACAGGGGTTCGGCTTGCCGGTGAGCGACTTTTTCTGGGACTGGCTTAGTACCTACCAACTCCAGCCACACCATCTTCCTGCCAACGCCATCACGTCTCTTTCCGCTTTCGCTTCTACGATCGAAGGCTATGCCGGACTATGGCCCACGAAGGAGCTATGGATCCGGTTTTTCGGCCTTCGTCGTAACGTCATCCCCAACATCCAACTTGATCCGGAGGACAAGCAACTCGCTCAATTCGGAGCTGCGTCCATCTCACCCCGGAGGCTTTCTGTTGTCCCCCGGGTCACCGGGCTAGACTCCTGCAAAGGGTGGGCCCGGACATTCTTTTATGTCCGGAATACGGGCACTGAAGACTTGATTCAGCTGCTTCCCTACACTCTGGGTCCACCTAACCCGGATTTGTGGGACGTCGTGCCCAAGAAGCCCACGGCCTTGGCCAACCAGGTCAACAAGAGGTTCGCTGAGCTGAAGGAGCTCAGACTGTGCAACGAGGATGCTATGATCACTTTTGTGCGCAACTGAATTTCTCCTCTCCAGAAGCGCACCCACAAGATGTGCCACATGAGCTTCGGCCGCGACCCCAACCGGACCTCATCCTTCGAGCTGAGCAACACGGAGATATATCACCGGGTTAAGGCTCTCTTCACCACCCACAAGGACTTCTCCTCTGAGTGGACTTGGGGAATTGAGCATTATTGCCGCGAAAGGCTTCCTCCCGCGGTAAGCTTCATGTTGCAAACTTACCCCGGACTAATTACATGTCGGTTATTGTTGCACCTTTGACTCTTTTGTTCATTCTTTTCCTCAGCAATTTCTTCAGCAGACCCTTGAGGATGGCACCGATCTGACCCTTAAGTGGGCTCCGGACCGGGAGACTCCGGATGAGGAAGAGCCGGACCAGGAGATGTTCCTCCCAATGACCGACGCTACAAAGCGACCCACTAGTAAATTCTCTTCTATTAGAGATTGGCCCGATGATGAAGATGACTCGGATGTCGAGGTGATTGAACCTGTTGAGGCTGTCCCCCTTTCTTTTGCTTTTCCAGCATCAGCTAATCCCGGTGGGCACATCTACGAGGACCCTCCCCTTGCTACGGGCGAACCTGTTCCGGTAGCACCAAAGAAGAAGCGCGGGGCTGCTCCAAGTTCCTCCTCCGGACCTTCTCAACCTGCTAAAAGGTGAAAGAAGTCCGGGGACAAGACTTCCTCCAAGCCTGCAGGCAAGGCCCCAGCACGAAGGGCTCGGAAACCTAAGGAGGCCCAAACCTCGGACGCGTAAGTATTTTTCCCTTTGCAACTTGTTCTTCATTGCACTGTTGTAATTTCTGTTCTGACATTATTTGATTTTGCAGGGCTCCGGTGGAGGTCCCTCAAAGTGGATCTAGCATCTCTTCACCGCTCCGACCTAGCCCTTCTCCCCCTCGTGACGATGAGTCATGACCGCTGAGCCCTATTCCAGAGGGTTCTGCGGCTGCTCCGGGTTCTGTTCCACCTCGTCAAGAGGGGGGTAACCTCGGAGCAGGGAGACAGGTTCAGTCGAGGCAGCGGCATCTACAACCTCGGCTCCGCCGCAACCAGCACCAGCTTCAGTACTAGCACCCAAACCAGGACCAATACCAACTCCGGCATCAGCTCCAACTCCGGCTGCAAAAACATCAGCTGCGGCACCAAGTCCAGCAACAAGAGCGCCAGCACCAAGTTCCTCCGCCTCGTCCGAGTCATCTCAACCTCGGCGAGGAACTACTCCGGCAGCTCCTAATGGGAAATCCGCTGCAGTTACTTCCTCTTCCCAGCAAGCCAAGGGCAAAAAGGCTCCGGATGCTACCAAGTCAGGATTTGTCGAGGCTGGGCAGCGTACCCTCGCATCAATGCTTCCCAAGAAAGTTCCAGCAGCGAAGGACACCCCTGCCGAGCTAACTGAAGCACAGCAGATGGTTCTGCACACCAGCCCAGCCCTTGCCTTGGTTGAGAGGAAAGAAGCGCACACGAAAGGCCTAGTGGCACCCCATATGCCCACCGGCGAGCGGTACCCTCCGAGCCTCATTGAATTTGTCATGAATTGGAACAAGGCGGAGTTCGTCAACAACGACGATCTCTCGGAGAAGTTCGGCCCCGCCGAGTCTTCTGCCCAAATGAACACAGCCACTAAGGCAATTAACCTCGCCGGGCGGATGATGGAGGTACGTCGCTTCTCCTTTACAGGCTGTAGATAATAACCATTAGTCCCCAAGCCTCCGGGGGAGTAACTTGTTACTCGGCCGGATGCACTTTAGAAAACTAACGTAGCTACATGAGAACTTTGAATATGCACACACCTAGATCCGGGTTAAGTTTCACTTGGCCCGGATTTTTGTACACTTCGAACATGCACAAACCTAGAGCCGGGTTAAGTTCCACCTGGCCCGGATTTTTTGTACACTTCGAACATGCACACACCTAGAGCCGGGTTAAGTTCTACTTGGCCCGGATTTTTGTACACTTCGAACATGCATACACCTAGAGCCGGGTTAAGTTCCACTTGGCCCGGATTTTTTGTACACTTCGAACATGCACACACCTAGAGCCGGGTTAAGTTCCACTTGGCCCGGATTTTTGTACACTTCGCACATGCACGAAGCTAATTTATGTTTCTGTACTTCTTTCAGGTGACCACCAATCACCGGAGTGCTGAATTCCACGCCTGCTAGATACCCACAAGATGTTACGCGCCAAGCAAGCTGCACTTCTCGCGGAATACGAGAAAAGGGGTAAATTTCTTCCTTGGCGCCTCTTCGTTTTTCTTCATCTCCCGCTGCCGAACTAACCTCATTATTCGGTTTCCGCAGCTGGGGTGGAGGCTGGGAACAAGATTATGCGGAAGAATCTGGAGCAGATCTAGGGTAAGTCATTTTTGTCCGACCTTGCAAAGCTTTCCATTTCCTTCTCTGCTTGGCTCGGCAATCATTCATACCTCGGCTCTGCCAGGCCAACACACTATTTCAGCATCGCTTGAAGATAGTGTGCCCGTGCCTGATATGATGCTACATTTTCTCGAACAAGCAGGGCAGCATCAAGCTGAGCTTAAGAAGAAAGATGACGAGCTCGCCCTCCTCCCTACCAAGGACGATGAGATCGCCAGGCTCAAGGATGAGATGGAGAAAATGAAGGCTTAGCACCAATCCGAACTCCAAAAGGTTGGACAAAATTACACAGAAGAGCACGAGCGCCTCAATCTCCAGATCGCTAAGGACCAGGATTTACTCAAGGAGTCCGACATCCAGCTTGGGTCGGCAAATGCTGAGCTTGTGCAGCTTCAGAAGAGACATGATGACTGCACCAGGGAGTTGGCCCGGATCCTCAGCCATATATCACGTAAGCTCCTTTCCCTTATCCGACCTACTTCTCCGGGTTACTTCATATGTCTCTTCTTTACTCTCTTCCTCTGTCTCTTTTCCAGGCAAATTTCCTGAGGGAACTGCTATTGCTAGCGCAGCAGTTGCCGACTTCCGCCGACAAAGGGGTACTCCTGCCGCTCCTGATGGTCAAGAGATTCCCTATGACATGGAGGACCTGTTGGTTAGCTTGTCATCTCGCGTGGAGCTCATCAAAAATTACGGCAAGGATATCCTCGATGTTGCAGTCCGCATCTTCAACATCTTTTGGCCCGGCAAAGATACTCCGGAGACCACAGCAACTCTCGTTGAGAAGCTAATGGAAACCGAGACTCAGCTCGACCTTTGGAGAGAGTCCGATGGGCGTGCCGCAGCTGATACCATCCTTTATCACATACTCACATGGTATGAGAAGATCGATCTCAGCCTCCTTACACGCCTGCGCACAGGATCCAGATGGACCAATGACCCGGAGTGGGTATCTCGGCGCCAAGCTTGCGCCCATAGCCTCATCGAATACTCTCCCATTCATGAATGGGTTGAAGGGCCGAGCTTCCTGGAAGCCGCTGGTGATGAAAATGCTGAGAACGTTGAAGACGGGTCGGATGAGCACGAAGAAGGCGATGCCTCAGACATTGAAGATAGCGACGATGACGCCGAACTTCCTCCTCCTACTGCTCCTTAAGTTAAAAACTTGAAAATTTATCAGATCCCCGGTATGCCGGGTGGAGTTGTATTTCATATACATGTGATATTTTGCTACTAAGTTCTTATGCCGGATTAACTTGGGCGTAGTCCCCGAGTTTCTTTTTCTTGTTCGTCCAATCTCTTGGCTCGGTTCGTGTCTACCTTGATTCGGTTTTACGACTTACGAATCCAAGCTTCAAAAATTGTCTTAACAATACTGGGAAACTTTTAGACTTAGCTCAAAAATAAAACTGCATAATAACTTGAAAGTAAATACAAGGTTAGTCCAAAAACAAATGTCGTCTCGAATAAATTCTTTTCCTTAGTCGTTTTTCATGTGTTACACAATTCCAAACTTATTCTCTTGCTTGCCATGAAGTCAATTCTTGTTGGACATCAGCAAGTCGAAGAGTTGGGTTCTTGGTGCTCACACATTACTAATCCGAGTTAAGTGGAATAACTTATTCCAGCTAATGCACAAAAAACAACAAACATTATTAGGGCAGTCCACGAGTTACTGCTCGAGGCGCCAACATTTCATTTATAAACTAATTGCCGACATACATACCGACATATGAGACGACTCGGATACATACACTTCTTAGCTAAGTGTAGAAAGGACGAAGTAGAGCTATATTCCATGGTCTCTTAGATTCCTCTCCGGACCTGTCCGCCTTGTTCTTTTCCTATGGCTTTGCATCTATAAGATAATAAGAATCATTGTGCAATGCCTTGCTCATGATGAATGGCCCTTCCCATGGGGGGGATAATTTATGCATGCCAATAGTAATGTTGTATCAACCGGAGCACCAGATCGCCTTCCCGAAAGAATCGGGGGCACACTTTTCGGCTATGATAGCGTCGGAGATTTTGCTGATATATGGCGGATCTGGACAGTGCCAGTTCTCTCGCTTCTTCCAGCAGATCAACATCATTTTGCCGGGCTTCTTGCACTTCGGCTTATGTGTATTGGGTGACCCTAGGCAAATCATGCTCTATGTCGGCTGGTAATACAGCTTCTGCCCCATATACCAGAAAAAACGGCGTATAGCCTGTTGATCGATTCGGAGTTGTTCTTAAACTCCACAGTACCGCTGGTAGTTCTTCTATCTAGCACCCCGTTGATCTTTGCAGCGGCTCAATGAGCTGGGGTTTTATCCCGGATAATACTAATCCGTTGGATCTTTCTACTTGTCCGTTCGATGCTGGGTGGGCTACCGAGGCTACGTCCAGCCGGATCTTCTTATCCCGGCAGAAACACGCAAATGCTCCTTCCACAAAATTTGTGCCATTATCAGTTATTATACTGTGAGGATAACCGTATCTCAAGATGATGTCTTTGAGAAACGTTACGGCCGTAGCTCCATCACATTTTCTTATAGGCTTTACCTCAATCCACTTCGTAAACTTGTCCACCATTACCAGAATGTGAGTCATATTTCCCCTTGCTGGTTTGAACGGGCCAACCATATCCAAGAACCATACGGCAAATGGCCAAGTACTTGGTATGGTCTTGAGTTCCGACATTGGCATATGTGTCTTGGTTGCGTACCTCTGACAACCATTACATTTTCTCACCAGATCTTCCGCTTGCTCTAAGGCATTTGGCCAGTAGAATCCGTGCCGGAAAGCTTTTGCTACCAAGGCTCGGGATGAGGCATGATGCCCGCATTCCCCCTAATGTATATCTCGGAGGATGTCAAGCCCTTCTTTCGGGTCAACACATCGCTGGAGGACATTGGTCACACTCCTTTTGTATAGTTCGGAATTGATGATCGTATAAGCCTTTGCCCTCCTCTGTGTTTGCCTAGACAACACTTCCTTAGTGGGTAACGTTCCATCTTTCAGGAATTGAAATATAGGTAGTGCCCAAGCTGGCACTGCTCGCACAGGGAACCCATCCTCATCAATCTCCATCTGATCCACCGGCATAACTTCAACCGGATCACGCTGAGCCGTCCCCGGGTCTTGCGAAGCAGTCCCCGGGTTTACTGAAGCAGTCCCCGGGTTTCGCGCACCACTTCCCATGTCAATGTCCATGGGCACAGCTCCGGATTCCGTATCCTCCGGGACATAGATCGAGTCGATTTCTGGGGAGGGCCTGATGGATGGTTTCCTGAGGTGCTCTAATGCTACACCCGGTGGAATTGCTTGTCGGGTTGACCTGAGCTTCGACAGCATGTCGGCAGCCTCATTTTCCACCTGGGGTACATGGTGAAATTCGCATCCCTCAAAGTAACCAGATATCTTCTGCACATGAAATCTGTACAGTGCCATGTTTGGATGAAGGGCGTCCCACACTCCCGACACTTGCTGCACCACCAAATCCAAGTCGCCTAAGCATATTATCCGACGTATCCCAATCTCTCTTGCTACCTTGAGCCCATGCACAAGTGCTTCGTACTCAGCGACATTGTTTGATGCCGCGAAATAAATCCGCAGCACGTATTTCAGCTGGTCCTTCTTTGGCGAGGTAAGTACAACTCCGGCCCCTAGCCCGGTTTTGGTTTTTGATCCATCAAAGTGCATTCACCAATAGTTCGGATCTGGGAGTGGTGGTTCGTATTGCACCTCGGCCTAGTCCACGAAAAAGTCTGCCATAGCTTGAGATTTAATGGCTTCTCTTCTATCATATTGTGGAGCGTAAGGAGCTAGCTCAATTGCCCATTTTGCAATTCTGCCACGCGCATCCTTGTTACTCATTATCTCGGATATGGGGGCCTCACATATGACCCGGATGGGATGCTCCTCAAAGTAGTGCTTCAGCTTCTTGGCGGCCATGTACACGCAATGCGTCACCTTTTGATAGTGTGGATAGTTCTGCTTTGAGGCTGACAACACCTCGCTCAAGTAATACACTGGCCTTTGTACCAACTTACCTTCCTCGTCGCGCTCCACCACTATCACTGCACTTACAACTCGGTTGGTTGCGGCTGTATAGAGCAACATTGGCTCCTTTGATAGTGGTGAGGCCAACACTGGTGCAGTGGCTAACATCTTTTTCAAGTGGGCAAAGGCTTCATTGGCCTGCGGTGTCCAAACGAACTTATCCGACTTTTTCATGAGTTGGTAGAGAGGCAATGCCTTTTCTCCCAGCCGACATACAAACCGACTTAACGAGGCCAGGCAACCTGTGAACTTCTGGACATCGTTAAGACACTTTGGCAGTTCCATTCGTTTGATGGCGTGGATTTTAGTTGGGTTAACCTCGATACCTCGGCTGGAAACAAGAAAACTGAGTAATTTCCCAGCCGGGACACCGAAGGTGCATTTTTCCGGGTTAAGCTTCATCCAGAACCTCCTTAGGTTCACAAATGTTTGCCTGATATCGTTAAGGAGCATTTTGCTTTCCTTGGTCTTGATAACCACATCATCCACGTACACCTGTACATTTTGACCTATTTGGTCGTGCAAACATTTTTGCATACATATCTGGTACGTTGCCCCTGCATTACATAAACCAAACGGCATGGTGCGATAGCAATAAGCCCCATACGGGGTAATAAACACAATCTTTATTTGATCATCCGGATTCAGCGGTATCTGGTGGAAACCAGAATATGCATCAACGAATGACAACAATTCACATCCAGCAGTTCAGTCTATGACCTGATCTATTCTTGGCAGTGGAAATGGATCTTTTGGACACGCCTTGTTCAGGTTCGTGTAATCGATACACATTCGCCAAACCACTGCCACGTTCGGGTCATCCTTCTTCTTTTCCACCAGCACCGGATTAGACAGCCAATCCGGATAAAGAACCTCCATGATAAAGCCTGCAGCTAGCAACCGAGCTATCTCATCCCCAATGACTTTCCTCCTATCTTCGGCGAAACGGCGGAGAGGTTGCTTCACCGGCTTAGCTCCGGGTCTTACATTCAAGGAGTGCTTGGCCAGCTCCCTCGGAAAGCCTTGCAAGTCCTGGGTGGACCAAGCAAAAATGTCCCGATTCTCACGGAGGAAGCTGACGAGCTTGCTTTCCTATTTATCACTTAACCCGGCACCAATTGTTATGGCGCGCTCTGGGAACATGTCATCAACAGGAACCTTCTTGGTATCTTTCGTGGCCTGGAAAGAGACATTTCCGTGCGGGTTACTCAGTGCCGGCATATACTGCTGCGCAGACTGAGCCAATGCCGCCACCTCTTGAATTTTCCTTTTCTCCTATGCAATCACAAGTGACTCGGCTAAGTTAGACCCGGCCGACGCACACTCCATGGAACGTCGGAAATCTCCTGCAATGGTAATCACTCCGTTTGGTCCGGGCAATTTCATCTTCGAGTAGCTAATGTGACCGCTTGCCATGAACTTGTTCAGCGCTGGCCTTCCGAGTAACGCATGGTACGCACTTTCTAAGTTCACCACCTCGAACTCCAAATTTTCGGTTCGGCATTTATCCCTTGTGCCGAACAATACGTCAACCCGGACCTTGCCTATGGGCTCACAAGAAATGCCGGGCACAATACCATGGAAAGTTGTCCTCGTGGGCTGTAGCATGTTTTCCGAGATGCCCAATTTGCACATTGTGTCCGCATACATGATGTTAATGCTGCTGCCATTGTCAATCAATACCTTTGAGAACCTTACATTAATGCTAGGCCCAATGAACGTCGGGTCCAGCACCAACGCATACGAACCAGGGCTTGGCATAAGTTTGGGATGATCCTTTATGCTCCAGGTGATTTCCTGATCAGACCAAGGCATGTACCTTGTTACTGCCGGCATCACTGCATTCACCTCCATATGCCTACGCTGCAAACTTTTTCTATCTGTTTCCTCACTGGTGAACACACAATAGCTCTGATGATGCTCTCTGTACTCATTTCTCCCCTCATTTCCGGGGTACCTCTGATCCAGCTGATGCTGATTTTCCACTTGATGCACTGCATCCCTTCTTTCATTGTTATCATACCTCGGCGGAGGGGGAGGCAACATTAGCTGTTGCGTGTTCGCTCCGGAGAGCAATTGCTGCCGGGGTAACTCCTGCCGGGGCTGATCATTCCGGGGTGCCTGAGCATTCCCCAAGCCACCTTGTTCAATCTTGCGCATCCACTCACATTGCCTCGTCATATGACCCGCTGGGTTACTCGGATTTGGCATGTGAAACTTACACGGCTGGTCCAACATCGACTCATAAGTATACCTCGGACGGTCCTTCTTTTCTTGCCACTGTCTCTTTTGCTCTGGCGTCCAAGTTTTCTTGCCATCGTTTCTCGGAGTCCATTGCCCTCTAGTTTTCTGGCGCTGACTGCCCCCTGCTACGGGCTGATCTTGACTCACAGCCACAACTTGTTGCGAACCATATCGATGATCTGGTCTATCATCTCTTCTTTTTCCTCTGTAGTCATTCCTCCGGGATGATCCGGCTCCATCCCTCTGATAGTACTCATCGTTTGACTCGTTTGATACGAGCCTAGGTTGAGTCGGATCACCCAAAGCATACAAATCTGCAATTCGGATCATCTCTACCAACATAGTTGGCATTTTCCTTTGCAACTTCATTAACAGCTCGCTTGCATATCTGCACCCTTGTGCGAACCATGCTATGGACTGTGATTCTATTACGCCCTCACACGAGTTTCTCACAGTACACCACCGGGTTAGAAACTTCCGATCTGTCTCATTAGGTCTTTAGTTGCACATAACTAGGATCTGCGGCCTATTTGGACTCTGATACGTACTCGAGAAATTGCTGATGAACATTTCCTCAAAGTCTATCCAGCAATTGATGCTTCCGGGTGGCAAATTGTTCAGCCATACCCTTGCCGGTCCTTCCAACATCTGGGGTACGTATCGTATAGCCCATCTCAAGTTATCAGTGGTAATTTTCACAGTGGTAGCATAGTTTATCAACCAATCCTCTGGCTTGGTACTGCCGTCATACGTCTTCGTGCCCCTGGGTAATTGGAAGTTGGGTACCGGCGGCTCCTTCATGATCCGGGGTCCAAAACACGCAGGACCCGGTGGACCTTGACATTCGATCTGTTCCGACCTATACAGTCTATCCAGTTTCAACCTGGCATCATCCGGCATCAAATCCCTGCTTCCCAATCTTGACCCTATCACATGATAGTCCGGTCTTGGGTATCCCGCGTTTGCCATCTGCGAATCACCGTCGTTGTACCGGTTTTGCTCTTGTGGCGCACCTTTCTGTTGCATACCTCGGCCGACACTTTGCTCTTGCCTTGGTATATTCCGCTGTTGCGGTTGTCCTGTTGTTGCCGAGTTTCGTTGTCCGGCATTGCCGTTGACTGCATTCCCTTGACCGGCATTGCCTTGGTCGCGGTTACCTCGGCCAGCTTCACCTCGGCTAACACTCCGTCGATCATCATTTTTCTGTGCTTCTTTTCCTTTCCCTGCCCGTGTTGGGTCATACGGGACGATCTGTTTGTTCTGTCTGGCCGAGGTTACCACCTCTTCTCTCCTTGGACCACCATGAGGAGACGATGTGGCCCCAACGGATTTCTCCGGATTACCCATCGCCGAATGGACGATCTTGGAGGCTCTAGCTCTCTCCGAGTTAGCTCGGAGTAGTTCTTCGTTTTATCTATTCGCGATCCGAACCAGTTCGTTAACCCTATCTTGTTGTCTTTGACGGGCTTCACCCGTCAGACCCTCTAACTCGGATGCAGCTGCATCCGCCGCTCTGAGGTTTTTTGCCGGGGTACTGTACCTCGGCTGCCCCACGGACATACAGTTTTCTGATTCCTCAATTCCAGTATCACCTTCTCTATTCATCTCACTCATGAGATTTCTCCCCTTTACTTTTATAGCATCAACTTTGTTTGCTTTTGCGTACTCACACAGCGTCATATTCAACGACTGCTGAGCCGCGGCTATTTTCTTTTCGCCTTCTAGTATCTTTTGCCTAGTTTCCTCTAGCTCGGCCTGCACTCGAGCCGGATCTACTGCTGCTACCACAGGGTTCGCCAAGCTATCCATCGCTTCCCTCAACACATTATCCGGCCTCTCTAGTGGAGGTCCTCTACCTTTCCTCGGTGCCTTAGGCGTTACCTCCGGATCTGGCACCGGATCCTTGCTTGCGCCCGCACTAGGCGCGGTCATCATCACCTCTGCATGGTCCGGGGAGCGAGCGATACGCGCCCCACGAGCCACGGTGAGGGGCGGCTCTCCCGCCTCGACGACGTGGCGCGGATGAACGCACGACACGTCCACAGCAACGTAGACCTTGTGTGCGCCGAGCTTGACGAAGAGGCCATTGCACGGAAGTGGGCGCGTGCCGAAGCAGCCAGCGTTGTCGCTGATGAAGTCCAGCGCTCCAAAGCGCTGAACGAGCCCGGAGACGAAGCGTTCGCTGGTGCCAATGAAGTTTCCCGTCCGGATCTTGACCCCTGCTAGCGCCGCTATCCCCAAGGTGGGCGCCAACTGTCGTGGTGGTGTCATGGCAGATGCCATGGATAGGCTAAAGGTGGGGACTAATACACGCTAGGGGAATCTAGGGAGGGATAGTGGAGTGATTCTCCACACAGTTGTTCGTATTGCTTTGCTTCCAAGATTACAAGTGCTCCTAGAGCTGTATTGGCGAGAGGAGGAAGAAGGAGCTCTCACCTAAACCCTAGCCCAATCAGAATAGAGAAACCGGACCCCTCCTACTGAAACCCTAGCCCCCCTTATATAGAGAGAGCTCGGTCTCTGCCTAGGGCATACGTGGAGGCATATTCCTAAGAATATGCCTCCTCCCAAAGTAGTAAACCGACCGGGGTGCTTTTCCCCCGAGTCACACATGCTTTGGTTACGTGAGCCTCTACGGTGCCCGCGTCAGCCGACATGGACGTCGTCACCCTTGTCGGCCATGCCCCGGTGGTCCTGCCCTTGCCTGCTTCACTCAGGTAGTGCGTACCAGGGCTTCTTTTGACCAGCGAGATTTCTTCCTTCTCCTAGAAGCTTGACGTGACCCGGATCATAGTTGATCCGGCCACACCTGTTCCTGCATACAAGTAAAACAAGCACTTCCGACTTACTGCTTAAGTCGGTTGAAACTTAGTTAGGCGAACGCCCTCTGGTCCGGGTTACCCCGTGATTCGGCCTGCCTTGAGGTGACACGGCCAGCATCCGCTTTGACCTTGCCGAACCTTGGCTAACTCGGCCTTTATACCCTGGCGTGACCCTACCCGGGGGTATCCCCCCAACAGAAGAACACACATGCAATGACTCTAGCTGTGGTTTGTGAAAAGAGCATGCATGCGATGACTCTAGCTGTGGTTCATGGGAAGAGCAGACATACAATGACACTGGTGGATCCATGTGTGGTTCATGGGAAGAACACACATGCAACGACACCGGTGGATCCATGTGTGGTCTGTGGGAAGAACACACATGCAATGACACTGGTGGATCCATGTGTGCTTCATGGGAAGAACACACATGCAATGACACTGGGTGGATCCATGTGAGGTTTGTTAGAAGAACACACATGCAATGACTCCGGTGGATCCATGTGTGCTTCATGGGAAGAACACACATGCAATGACTCTGGTGATATGTGGTTTGTGAGAAGAACACACATGCAATGACTCTAGCTGTGGTTAATGAGAAGAGCAGACATGCAATGACACTGGGTGTGGTTCATGATATGGTCTGTGAGAAAAACACACATGCAATGGCACTGGTGGATCCATGTGTGGTCTGTGAGAAGAACACACATGCAATGACACTGGGTGTGCTTCATGATATGGTTTGTGAGAAGAACACACATGCAATGACACTAGATCCATGTGTGGTCTGTGAGAAGAACACACATCCAATGACTCTAGCTGTGGTTCATGAAAAGAGCAGACATGCAATGACACTGGTGGATCCATGTGTGGTTCATGGGAAGAACACACATGAGATGACACTGGGTGGATCCATGTGTGGTTTGTGTTGGGGGGATACCCCGGGTAGGGTCACGCCGGGGTATAAAGGCCGAGTTAGCCGAGGTTCGGCAAGGCCAAAGAAGATGCTGGCCGGGTCACCTCAAGGCCGGCCGAATCACGGAGTGGCCTGGACCAGGGGGTATTCACCTAACTACGTCTCAACCGACTTAAGAAGTAAGTCGGAAGTATATGTTTACTTGTATGCAGGAACAGGGGTACCCGGATCAGCTGTGATCCGGGTCATGTTTGGCTTCTAGGAGAAGGAAGGAATCTTGCTGGTCAAAAAGAGGGCCCGGTACGCACTACATGAGCGAAGCAGACAAGAGCAGGACCACCGGGCCATGGCCGACAGGGGTGACGACGCCCATGTTGGCTGACACGGGCGCCGCAGAGGCTCACGTAGCTAAAGCAAGTGTGACGCGGGGGAAAAAGCACCCCGGTCGGCTTACCACTTTGGGAGGAGGCATATTCCTAGAATATGCCTCCACGTATGCCCTAGGCAGAAACCGAGCCTCCTCTATAAAAGGGGGGCTGGGGCTTCTGTAGAAGGGGTTGGTCTTTCTACTATTCTGTTTTGGCTAGGGTTTCAGGTGTGATCTGTGGGTGAGAGTAAGAGAGCTCCTTCTTCCTCCTCTCACCGATACAGCTCTAGGAGCACTTGTAATCTTGGAAGGAGATCAATACAAACTTCTGTGTGGAGAATCACTCCACTATCCCTCCCTGGATTCCCCTAGCGTGTTGTAGTCCCCACCTTTAGCCTATCCATGGCATCTGCCGTGACACCACCACGACAGTTGGCGCCCGCCAACTGTGGGGCTAGCGGCGCTAGCAGGGGTCAAGATCCGGACGGGAAACATCATCGGCACCGGCGAACGCATCGTCTCCGGGCTCGTTCAGCGCTTTGGAGCGTTGGATTTTGTCAGCGAAATAGTGGCTGCTTCGGCACGCGCCCTCTTCCGCGCAATGGCCTCTTCGTCAGGCTCGGCGCGCACAAGGTCTATGTTGATGTGGACGTGTCAGGTGTTCATCCGCGTCACATCATCAACGCGGGGGAGCCTCCCCTCACCGTGGTCCCCGGGACGCGTATCACTCGCTCCTCGGACCATGCAGAGGTGATGATGACTGCGCTAGGTGCGGGCGCGAGCAAGGATCCGGCGCCAGATCCAGAGGTAACGCCTAAGGCACCGAGGAAAGGTAGAGGTCCTCCACTAGAGAGGCCAGAGAACGTGTTGAGGGAAGCGATGGATATCTTGGCAAACCCTGTAGTAGCAGCGGTAGATCCGGCCCGAGCACAGGCCGAGCTGGAAGAAACTAGGCAGAAAATCCTAGAGGGTGCAAAAAAGATAGCCGCGGCTCAGCAGTCGTTGAATATGACGCTGCGTGAGTACGCAAAGGCAAACAAGGTTGACGCTGTAAAAGTGAAGGGGAGAAATCTCATGAGCGAGATGAACAGAGAGGGTGATACTGGAATTGAGGTATCAGAAAACTGTTTGTCCGTGGGGCTACCGAGGTACAGTACCCCGGCAAAGAACCTCAGAGCAGCGGATGCAGCTGCATCCGAGTTGGAGGGTCTGACAGGTGAAGCCCAGCAAAGACAACAAGATAGGGTTAATGAGCTGGTTCAGATTGTGAACAGGCAAAACGAGGAACTGCTCAGGGCTAACCCGGAGAGAGCTGGGGCCTCCAAGATCGTCCATTCGGCGGTGGGTAACCCGGAGAAATCCGCTGGAGCCGCATCGTCTCCTCATGGTGGTCCAAGGAGAGAAGAGGTGGTAACCTCGGCCAGACGGAACAAACAGATCGTCCTGTATGACCCGACGCGGGCAGGAAAAGGAAAAGAAGCGTAGAAAAATGATGATCGACGGAGTGTGAGCCGAGGTGAAGCTGACCGAGGTAACCGCGACCAAGGCAATGCCGGTCAAGGGAACGTTGTCAACAGCAATGCCGGACAGCGAAACTCGGTTGGAGCAGGACAACCGCAGCAGCGGAATATGCCATGGCAAGAGCAAAGTGCCGACCGAGGTATGCAACAGAAAGGCGCTCCAAGAGAGCAAGACAGGTATAATGATGGAGACTCGGAAATGGTAAACGCGGGATACCCAAGGGCAGACTGTCATTTGATAGGGTCAAGATTGGGGAGCAGGGATTTGATGCCGGATGATGCCAGGTTGAAACTGGATCGACTATATAGGTCGGAACAAATTGAATGTCACACCGGGCCCAGCATGTTTCTGACCTTAGATCATGAAGGAGCCACCGGTACCGAAATTTCAGCTACCCAGGGGCACGAAGACGTATGACGGTAGTACAAAGCCGGAGGATTGGCTGATAAATTATGCTATGGCTGTGAAAATTGCTACTGGCAACCTGAGATGGGCTATATGATATGTACCCCAAATGTTGGAAGGCCCGGCAAGGGTATGGCTGAACAATTTGCCACCAGGAAGCATCAATTGCTGGATAGATTTCGAGGAGATGTTCATCAGCAATTTTTTGAGTACATATCAGAGGCCAAATAGGCCACTGACCCTAGCTATGTGCAAGCAAAGGCCAAATGAGACGGATCGGGAGTTTTTAACCCGGTGGTGCACTGTGAGAAATTCGTGTGAGGGCGTGATTGAATCACAGGCCATAGCATGGTTTGCACAGGCGTGCAGGTATGGAAGCGAGCTGTGGATGAAGTTGCAAAGGAAAATGCCAACTACGTTGTCAGAGATGATCCGGATCGCAGATTCATATGCTTTGGGTGATCCGACTCAGCCTAGGCTTGTATCGAACGAGTCAAACGATGAGTATTATCAGAGAGATGGAGCCGGATCATCCCGAAGAAATGAATACAGAGGAAAAAAGAGAAATGATAGACCGGATCATAGATACGGTTCGCACCAAGTTGCAGCTGTGAGTCAAGATCAGCCCGGAGCAGGGGGCAGTCAACGCCAAAAAACTGGAGGGCAGTGGACTCCGAGAAACGATGGCAAGAAGACTTGGACACCAGAGAAAAAGAAGAAGTGGCAAGAAAGGAAAGACCGTCCGAGGTATACTTATGAGTCGATGTTGGACTAGCCATGTAAGTTTCATACACCAAATCCGAACAACCCAGCGGGTCATACGACGAGGCAATGTGAGTGGATGCGCAAGATCGAACAAGGTGGTTCGAGGAATGCTCAGGCACCCCGGATTGATCAGCCTCGGCAGGAGTTACCCCGGAAGCAACTGCTCTCCGGAGCGATCACGCAACAGCTAATGTTGCCTCCCCCTCCGCCGAGTTATGATAACAATGAGAGAAGGGATGCAGTGCATCAGGTAGTAAATCAGCATCAACCGGATCAGAGGTACCCCGGAAATGAGGGGAGAAACGAGTACATGGAGCATCATCAGAGCTACTGTGTGTTCACCACTGAGGAAACCGATAGAAAAAGCTTGCAGCGTAGGCATATGGAGGTGAATGCAGTAATGCCTGCAGTAACGAGGTATATGCCTTGGTCCGATCAGGAATTCACCTGGAGCATCAGGGATCATCCCAAGCTCATGGCAAGCCCTGGTTCGTATGTGTTGGTGCTGGATCTGACATTCATTGGACCTAGCATTAACGTAAGATTCTCAAAGGTGTTGATCGACAATGGCAGTAGCATTAATATCATGTATGCGGACACAATGCGCAAGTTGGGTATCTCGGAGAACATGCTCCAGGCCACGAGGACAACTTTCCTTGGCATTGTGCCCGGTATTTCTTGCGAGCCAATAGGCAAAGTCCGGGTTGACGTGTTGTTCGGCACGAGAGACAACTGCCGAACTGAAAATCTGGAGTTCGAAGTGGTGAACTTAGAAAGCGTTACTCGGAAGGCCACCGCTGAACAAGTTCATGGCAAGTTGTCATATTAGCTACTTGAAGATGAAGTTGCCCGGACCAAACGGGGTGATAACCATTGCAGGGGATTTCCGACGTTCGATGGAGTGTGCGTCGGCCAGGTCGAACTTAGCCGAGTCACTTGTGATTGCGCAGGAAAAAAGGAAAATTCAAGAAATGGCGGCATTAGCTCAATTCGCGCAGCAGTATATTCCGGCGCTAAGTAACCCGCATGGAAGTGTCTCTTTCCAGGCCACGAAAGATACCAAGAAGGTTCTTGTTGATGACATGTTCCCAGAGCGCACCGTAACAATTGGTGCCGGGTTAAATGAGAAATAGGAAAGCGAGCTCGTCAGCTTCCTCTGTGAGAATCGGGACATTTTTGCTTGGTCCACACAGGACTTGCAAGGAGTTCCGAGAGAGTTGGCCGAGCACTCTTTGAATGTGAGACCCGGAGCTAAGCCGGTGAAGCAATCTCTCCGCCGCTTCGCCGAAGATAGGACGAAAGTCATTGGGGATGAGATAGCTCGGTTGCTAGCTGCAGGATTTATCATGGAGGTTCTTTACCCAGATTGGCTGTCTAATCCGGTGCTGGTGGAAAAGAAGAAGGATGACCCGAACGTGGCAGTGGTTTGGCGCATGTGTATCGATTACACGAACCTGAACAAGGCGTGTCCAAAAGATCCATTTCCGCTGCCAAGAATAGATCAGGTCATAGACTCAACTGCTGGGTGTGAACTATTGTCATTCATTGATGCATATTCTGGTTTCCACCAGATACCTCTGAATCCGGATGATCAAATAAAGACTGCATTTATTACCCCGTATGGGGCTTATTGCTATCGCACCATGCCGTTTGGTTTACGTAATGCAGGGGCAACGTACCAAAGATGTATGCAAAAATGTTTGCACGACCAAATAGGTCAAAATGTACAGGTGTACGTGGATGATGTGGTTATCAAGACCAAGGAAAGCAAAACGCTCCTTGACGATATCAGGAAAACGTTTGCGAACCTAAGGAGGTTCCGAATGAAACTTAACCCGGAAAAATGTACCTTCGGTGTCCCGGCTGGGAAATTGCTCGGTTTTCTTGTTTCCAGCCGAGGTCTCGAGGTTAACCCAACCAAAATCCGGGCCATCGAACGAATGGAACTGCCGAAGTGTCTTAACGATGTCCAGAAGTTCACAGGTTGCCTGGCCTCATTAAGTCGGTTTGTATGTCGGTTGGGAGAAAAGGCGTTGCCTCTTTACCAACTCATGAAAAAGTTGGATAAGTTCGTTTGGACGCCACAGGCCGGTGAAGCCTTTAGCCACCTAAAGAAAATGTTAGCCACGGCACCAGTGCTAGCCTCACCACTATCGAAGGAGGAAATGTTGCTCTATATAGCCGCAACCAACCGAGTTGTAAGTGCAGTGATAGTGGTGGAGCGCGACGAGGAAGGTAAGTTGGTGCAAAGGCCAGTATATTACTTGAGCGAGGTGTTGTCTGCCTCAAAGCAGAACTATCCACTTTACCAAAAGGTGGCATATGGCGTGTACATGGCCGCCAAGAAACTGAAGCACTACTTTGAGGAGCATCCTATCCGAGTCATATGTGAGGCCCCCATATCCGAGATAATGAGTAACAAGGATGCGAGTGGCAGAATTGCAAAATGGGCAATTGAGCTAGCTCCTTATGCGCCACAATATGACAGAAGAGAGGCCATCAAATCTCAAGCTGTGGCGGACTTTTTCATGGATTGGGCCGAGGTACAATACGAACCGCCACTTCCAGATCCGAACTATTGGCGAATGCACTTTGACGGATCAAAAACCAAAACCGGGCTAGGTGCCGGAGCTGTACTCCATCGCCAAAGAAGGACCAGTTGAAATATGTGCTGCAGATCCATTTCACCGCATCAAACAATGTCGCTGAGTATGAAGCACTTGTGCATGGGCTTAAGGTAGCAAAAGAAATCGGGATACGTCGGATCATATGCTTTGGCGACTCGGATTTGGTGGTGCAGCAAGTGTCGGGAGTGTGGGACGCCCTTGATCCAAACATGGCACTGTACAGATTTCATGTGCAGAAGATATCTGGTTACTTTGAGGGATGCGAATTTCACCATGTACCCCGGGTGGAAAATGAGGCTGCCGACATGCTGTCGAAGCTCGGGTCAACCCGACAAGCAATTCCACCGGGTGTAGCATTAGAGCACCTCAGGAAACCATCCATCAGGCCATCCCCAGAATCCGAGTCAATCTATGTCCCGGAGGACACGGAATCTGGAGCTGTGCCCATGGACATTGACATGGGAAGTGGTGCGCGAACCCCGGGGACTGCCTCGGCAAACCCGGGGACTACTTCAGTAAACCCGGGGACTGCTCCGCAAGACCCGGGGACTACTCAGCGTGATCCGGTTGAAGTTATGCCGGTGGATCAAATGGAGATTGACGAGGATGTATTCCCTGTGCGGACGATACCAGCTTGGGCACTACCTATATTTCAGTTCCTAAAGGACGGAATGTTACCCACTGAGGAAGTGCTGTCTAGGCAAACACAGAGGAGGGCAAAGGCTTACATGATCATCAATTCCGAACTATACAAAAGGAGTGTGACCAATGTCCTCCCGAGATGTGTTGACCCGGAAGAAGGGCTTGACATCCTCCGAGATATACATCAGGGGGAATGCGGGCATCATGCCTCTTCCCGAGCCTTGGTAGCAAAAGCTTTCCGGCACGGATTCTACTGGCCAAACGCCTTAGAGCAAGCAGAAGATCTGGTGAGAAAATGTAATGGTTGTCAAAGGTACGCTACCAAGACACATATGCAAATGTCGAAACTCAAGACCATACCAATCACTTGGCCCTTTGCCGTATGGTGCTTGGATATGGTTGGCCCGTTCAAACCAGCAAGGGGAAATATGACTCACATTCTAGTAATGGTGGACAAGTTTATGAAATGGATTGAGATGAAGCCTATAAGAAAATGTGATGGAGCTATGGCCGTAACGTTTCTCAAAGATATCATCTTGAGATACGGTTATCCTCACAGTATCATAACTGACAACGGCACAAATTTTGCGGAAGGAGCATTTGCTCGTTTCTGCCGGGATAAGAGGATCCAGCTAGATGTAGCCTCGGTAGCCCACCCTGCATTGAACAGGCAAGTGGAAAGATCCAATGGATTAGTATTATTCGGGATAAAACCCTGGCTCATAGAGCCGCTGCAAGGATCAGCGGAGTGCTGGATAGAAGAACTACCAGCGGTACTGTGGAGTTTAAGAACAACTCCGAATCGATCAACATGCTATACACCGTTCTTTCTGGTATATGGGGCAGAAGCTGTATTACCAGCCGACATAGAGCATGATTCGCCTAGGGTCACCCAATACACAAAAGCCAAAGTGCAAGAAGCCCGGCAAAATGATGTTGATCTGCTGGAAGAAGCGAGAGAACTGGCACTGTCCAGATCTGCCATATATCAGCAAAATCTCCGACGCTATCATAGCCGGAAAGTGTGCCCCTAGGTCTTTCGGGAAGGCGATCTGGTGCTCCGGTTGGTACAACGTACTACGGGCATGCATAAGTTATCCCCCCCATGGGAAGGGCCGTTCATCGTGAGCAGAGCATTGCACAATGATTCTTACTATCTTATAGATGCAAAGCCACAGGAAAAGAACAAGGCGGATAGGTCCGGAGAGGAATCCAAGCGACCATGGAATATAGCCCTACTTCGTCCTTTCTACACTTAGCTAAGAAGTATATGTATCCGAGTTATCTCATATGTCGGTATGTATGTCGGCAATGAGCTTATCAATGAAATGTTGGCACCTCGAGCAGTAACTCGGGGACTGCCTTAATAATGTTTGTTGTTTTTGTGCGTCAGCTGGAATAAGTTATTCTACTTAACTCGGATTAGTAGTGTGCGAGCACCAAAAACCCAACTCTTCGACTTGCTGCTGTCCAACAAGAATTGGCTTCATGGCAAGCAAGAGAACAAGTTTGGAATTGCGTAGCACATGAAAAACGACTAAGGAGAAGAATTTATTCGACCCGACGTTTGTTTTTCGAACTAACCCTGCATTTATTTTCAAGTTATTATGTAGTTTTATTTTGGTGCTAAGTCTAAAAGTTTCCCAGTATTGTTAAGACAATTTTTGAAGCTCGGATTCGTAAGTCATAAAACCGAATCAAGGTAGACACGAACCGAGCCAAGAGGTTGAACAAACAAGAAAAAGAAACTCGGGGACTACGGCCAAGTTAATTCGGCATAAGAACTTAGTAGCAAAATATCACATGTGTTTGGAATACAACTCCACCCGGCATACCGGGGATCTGATAAATTTTTAAGTGTTTTGACTCAAGGAGCAGCAAGAGGAGGAAGTTCGGCATCGTCCTCGCTGCCCTCAATATCAGAGGCATCATATTCTCCTTCATCATCCGAGCCATCTTCACCGTGCTCAACCTCTTCGTCTCCAGCAGCTTCCAAGAAGCTCGGCCCCTCAACCTATTCATGAATGGGAGCGTATTCAATGAGGCTATAGGCACAAGCCTGGCGCCGAGCTACCCACTCCGGGTCATTGGTCCATCTGGATCCTGTGCGCAGACGTGTCAGGAGGTTGAGATCAATCTTCTCGTACCACGTGAGTATGTGATGAAGGATGGTATCAGCTGCGGCACGTCCAGCGGACTCTCTCCAGAGGTCAAGCTGAGTCTTGGTTTCCATTAACTTCTCAATGAGAAGTGCGGTGGTCTCCGGGGCTTCTTCGCTGGGCCAAAAAGTGTTAAAGATGCGAGCTGCAGCGTCGAGGATGTCCTTGCCGTAATTCTTGATGAGCTCCACGCGAGATGATAAGCTAACCAACAGGTCCTCCAGGTCATAAGGAATCCCTTCACTATCAGAAGTGACCGGAGTACCCCTTTGTCGGCAGAAGTTGGCAACTGCTGCGCTCGCGATAGGAGTGCCCTCTGGAAATTTTCCTGGAAACGAGACAAAGGAGAAAGGTCAAGGAAAGACATATGAAGTAACCCGGAGAAGTAGGTCGGAAAAGGGAAAGAACCTTACGAGATATATGACTGAGGATCCGGGTCAACTCCTTGGTGCAGTCATCACGTCTCTTCCGGAGCTGCTCAAGCTCAGCGTTCGCCGACCCAAGCTAGATGCCGGACTCCTTGAGAAGATCCTGGTCCTTGGCGATCTGGAGGTTGAGGCGCTCGTGCTCTTCTGTGAAATTCTGGCCAGCCTTTTGAAGTTCGGATTGGTGCTGGGCCTTCATCTTCTCCATCTCAGCCTTGAGCCTAAAAATCTCATTGTCCTTGGTCCGGAGGAGGGCGAGCTCGTCATCTTTCTTCTTAAGCTCGGCTTGGTGCTGCCCTGCTTGTTCGAGAAAATGCAGCATCATATCAGGCACGGGCACACTATCTTCAAGCGATGCTGAAATAGTGTGTTGGCCCGGCAAAGCCGAGGTATGAATGTTGGCCGAGCCAAGGAGAAAAGGGGAATGGAAAGTATGGCAAAGTTGGACAGAAATGACTTACCCTTGATCTGCTCCAGATTTTTGCGCATAATGATGTTCTCAGCTTCCACCTCAGCTGCGGAAACCGAATGATGAGGTTAGTCCGGCAAAGGAAAATGAAGCAAAACGAAGAAGCGCTAAGGAAGAAATTTACCCCTCTTCTCGTATTCCGCAATAAGTGCAGCCTGCTTTGCGCGTAGCAGCTTGTGGGTATCCAGCAAGCGTTGGAATTCAGCACTCCGGCGATTGGTGGTCACCTGAAAAGGACAAACACAAGTTAGCTCGATGCATATTCGAAGTGTACTAAAATCCGGGCCAAGTGGAACTTAACCCGGCTCTAGGTGTGTGCATATTCGAAGTGTACTAAAATCCGGGCCAAGTGGAACTTAACCCGGCTCTAGGTGTGTGCATATTCAAAGTGTACTAAAATCCGGGCCAGGTGGAACTTAACCCGGCTCTAGGTGTGTGCATATTCGAAGTGTACTACAATCCGGGCCAAGTGGAACTTAACCCGGCTCTAGGTGTGTGCATATTCGAAGTGTACTAAAATCCGGGCCAAGTGGAACTTAACCTGGCTCTAGGTGTATATATTCAAAGTGTACTAAAATCCGGGCCAAGTGGAACTTAACCCGGCTCTAGGTGTGTGCATATTCGAAGTTCTCATGGAGCTACGTTAGTTTTCTAAAGAGCATCCGGCCGAGTAACGAGTTACTCCCCCGGAGGCTCAAGGACTAATGGTTACTATCTACAACTTGTAAAGGGGAAGCGACGTACCTCCATCATTCGCCCAGCGAGGTTAATTGCCTTTGCGGCTGTGTTCATCTGAGCGGAAAACTCGGCAGGGCCGAACTTCTCCAGAAGAGGAAGCTTGCGCAGCGGTTTTTCCCTTAGGAGCGGCAGGAGTGGTTCCTCGCCGAGGTTGAGAAGACTCGGACGAGGCAGAGGAGCTAGGTGCTGATGCTCTTGGGGCTGGACTTGGTGCTGCTGCTGATGTTTTAGCAGCCGGAGTTGGTGCTGATGCCGGAGTTGGTGCTGATATGGGTCTGGTTGTTGGTACTGGTGCTGGAGCCAAAGTTGCTTCAGTGGATGCTGGTTGCAGCAATGCCGAAGTGGTGGATGCCGTCACCTAGGCCGGGCCAGTCTCCCCCGCTCCAAGGTTACCACCCTCTTGCCGAGGTGGAGCAGAACCCGGAGCGGCTGCAGAACCCTCTGGAATAGGGCTCAGCGGACGGGACTCGTCGTCGCGATGGAGAGAAGGGCTGGGTCGGAGAGGTGAAGAGATGCTCAATCCACTTTGAGGGACCTCCACTGGAGCCCTGCAAAAGAGAACAATGTTAGAAGAGAAATCACAATGATGCAAGGGAGAGAAAGTTACAGAAGGCAAAACAACTTACGCATCCGAGGTTTGGGCCTCCTTGGGTTTCCGAGCCCTTCGTGCTGGGGCCTTGCCTGCTGGCTTGGAGGCAGTCTTGTCCCCGGACTTCTTTCGCCTTTTAGCGGGCTGAGAAGGTTCGGAGGATGAACTTGAAGCAGCCCCGTGCTTCTTCTTCGGAGCCACCAGAACAGGTTCGCCCGTAGCGAGGGGAGGATCCTCGTGGATATGACCACTGGGGTGAGCTGATGGCAGAAAAGCAAAAGAAAGGGGGACAACCTCAACAGGTTCAATCACCTCGACATCCGAGTCATCTTCATCATCGGGCCAATCTCTAATGGAAGAGGATTTACCCGTGGGTCGTTTCGTGGCGTCGGTCATTGGGAGGAACATCTCCTGGTCCGGCTCCTCCTCATCCGGGTTCTCCCGGTCCGGCGCCCACTTAAGGGTCGGATCGGTGCCGTCCTCGATGGTCTGCTGAAGGAATTGCTGAGGAAAGGAATGAACGAAAGAGTCAAAAATGCAACAATAACTGAAATATAATTGGTCCGGTGTAAGTTTGCAACATGAAGCTTACCACGGGAGGAAGCCTATCGCGGCAGTAATGCTCCATTCCCCAAGTCCACTCGGAGGAGAAGTCGTTGTGGGTGGTGAAAAGAGCCTTAACCCGGCGATAGATCTCCGTGTTGCTTAGCTCGAAGGAGGAGGTCCGGTTGGGGTCCCGGCCGAAACTCATGTGGCACACCTTGTGGGTGCGCTTCTAGAGGGGGGAAATCCGGTTATGCACGAAAGTGATCATGGCATCCTCGTTGCGCAGCCCGAGCTTCATCAGCTCCGCGAACATCTTGTTGACTTGATTGGCCAGGGCAGTGGGCTTCTTGGGGATCTCATCCCACAAATCTGGATTAGGTGGACCCGGAGTATAGGGGAGCAACCGGATCAAGTCTTCAATGCCCGTATTCCGGACATAGAAGAAGGTCCGGGCCCATCCTTTGCAAGACTCTAACCCGGTGACCCGGGGGAAAACAGAAAACCTCCGGGGTGAAATGGAAGCCGCTCCGAATTGAGTGAGCTGTTTGTCCTCCGGATCAACGTGGATATTGGGGATGACATTGCGACGAAGGCCGAAGAACCGGATCGTATCCTGCGGACCCGCCACACGCAGGGCCACGTATCATCTGTCCGGACCAATCAGTGGGGAGCCACACGGAGGGCCACAGAGTGGAGAGAATCCTGTGGCGTGACACTGTGATGCGAGAAACAAGGAGGCAGGCATGACGTGACCCGCGCACAGTGATAACTGACAATTACTGCGGCGGTTACTGTGCAGGCCCTTAAAATAAGACGACATAATGATTACCTTTCACATGGGCTGGCGTACGAGAGAAGGAAACAAGACCCGGATGAAACTGTGGTAACCCGGCCGACAAGTGAAAACTTGGAATGTGTGAAGGGAACGTAAATCCATGTAATCCGAGGTAAAGAGGTAACTCGGCAATAATGACCGGAGCACAGAATTGAACCTGATGTGGCCTTAGCGGCCAAAGCAGCTAAGACCGCACCAGCTTTGGGGACTAATGTTGGGGGGATACCCCCGGGTAGGGTCACGCCGGGGTATAAAGGCTGAGTTAGCCGAGGTTCGGCAAGGCCAAAGCAGATGCTGGCCGGGTCACCTCAAGGCCGGCCGAATCACGGGGTGACCCAGACCAGGGGGTGTTCGCCTAACTAAGTCTCAACCGACTTAAGCAGTAAGTCGGAAGTATATGTTTACTTGTATGTAGGAATAGGGGTGCCCGGATCAGCTATGATCCGGGTCATGTTTGGCTTCTAGGAGAAGGAAGGAATCTTGCTGGTCAAAAAGAGGGCCCGGTACGCACTGCATGAGCGAAGCAGACAAGAGCAGGACCACCGGGTCATGGCCGACAGGGGTGACGACGCCCATGTTGGCTGGCGCGGGCGCCGCAGAGGCTCACGTAGCTAAAGCAAGTGTGACGCGGGGGAAAAGCACCCCGGTCGGCTTACCACTTTGGGAGGAGGCATATTCTTAGGAATATGCCTCCACGTATGCCCTAGGCAGAAACCGAGCCTCCTTTATAAAAGGGGGGCTGGGGCTTCTGTAGAAGGGGTTGGTCTTTCTACTATTCTGTTTTGGCTAGGGTTTCAGGTGTGATCTGTGGGTGAGAGTAAGCGAGTTCCTTCTTCCTCCTCTCGCCGATACAGATCTAGGAGCACTTGTAATCTTGGAAGGAAATCAATACAAACTTCTGTGTTGAGAATCACTCCACTATCACTCCCTGGATTCCCCTAGTGTGTTGTAGTCCCCACCTTTAGCCTATCCATGGCATCTGCCGTGACACCACCACGACAGTTTGTGAGAAGAACACACATGCAATGACTCCGGTGGATCCATGTGTGGTTCATGGGAAGAACCCACATGCAATGACTCTAGTGATATGTGGTTTGTGAGAAGAACACACATGCAATGACTCTAGCTGTGGTTAATGAGAAGAGCAGGCATGCAATGACACCGGTGGATCCATGTGTGGTTTGTGAGAAGAACACACATGCAATGACTCTAGCTGTGGTTAATGAGAAGAGAAGACATGCAATGACACTAGGTGTGGTTCATGATATGGTATGTGAGAAAAACACACATGCAATGACACTGGTGGATCCATGTGTGGTCTGTGAGAAGAACACACATGCAATGACACTGGGTGTGGTTCATGATATGGTTTGTGAGAAGAACACACATGGAATGACACTGGTGGATCCATGTGTGGTCTTTGGGAAGAACACACATGCAATGACACTGGATCCATGTGTGGTCTGTGAGAAGAACACACATCCAATGACTCTAGCTGTGGTTCATGAAAAGAGCAGACATGCAATGACACTGGTGGATCCATGTGTGGTTCATGGGAAGAACACACATGAGATGACACTGGGTGGATCCATGTGTGGTTTGTGAGAAGAACACACATGCAATGACTCCGGTGGATCCATGTGTGGTTCATGGGAAGAACACATGTTCCATATCTTTTGTAAACGGACTCCGAATTAAGTGAGATTTGTCTCTAAAATTTTGTAAAAATAAGGAGATTAGTATGGGGTTATAAGATAACACTTTTGCAAGGTTTTAGGAGGTTAATTATTGTTTAACCCCTTTTTGCCTTTATATGACTATAAGGTTTGGAAAGTATCTCATGCAGCTTTTTACTGTGTGATGCCATGATGCAAAGATATGATGCATGCTTCTAGTAACATCTACAATCGAAAAATTTGGGATGTTACAAGATCCATGTGGTTTATGAGAAGGAAACACATGGAGTGACTCTAGTGGATCTAAGTGGTTTATGAAAAGGATACACATGAAGTGACATGCAGTGGATCCAAGTGGTGGTTTTTGAAAAGAACAAACATGCAATGACACTGGTGGATCTAGGTGGTGGTTTATGAAAAGAACAAACATGCGATGACTCTAGTTGTGGTTTATGAAAAGGACACACATGCAAAGACTCTCATGGATCCAGGTGGTGGTTTATGAAATGAACAAACATGCAATGCCTCTGGTTGTGGTTTATGAATAGGACACATTGCAATGACACTAGTGGTGGTTTATGAAAAGGACACACATGCAGTGACATGTAGTGGATCCAAGTGGTGGTTTACGAAAACAACAAACATGCAATGTCTCTGGTTGTGGTTTGGGAAAATGACACACATTGCAATTACACTAGTGGTGGTTTATGAAAAGAACAAACATGAAATGACACTGGTGGATCGATGTGGTTTATGAGAAGGACACACATCCAATGAGAACTGGTGGATCCATGTGGTTTGTGAAAAGGACACCACATGCTAGAGTGGAATCCTTGCCTGTTTGTTCTTTTCAAAAACCATAGTGATGCACACTGACACACACACACATGAAGTGACTCTAGTGGTGGTTTATGAAAAGGACACACATGCAGTGACTCTGGTGGATCCGGGTGGTGGTTTATGAAAAGGACACCCATGTAGTGACTCTAGTGGTGGTTTATGAAAAGGACACACATGCAAATAGTATGGTGGATCTAGGTGGTGGTTTATGAAAAGAACAAACATGGAATGACTCTGGTTGTGGTTTATGAAAAGATCACGTATGCAATGACATGAAGTGGATCCAAGTGATGGTTTATGAAAAGAACAAACATGCAATGACTCTAGTTGCGGTTTAGGAAAAGGACACACATTGCAATGACACTAGTCATGGTTTATGAAAAGAACAAACATGCAAATACATGCAATGACACTGGTGGATCCAAGTGGTGATTTATGAAAAGAACAAACATGCAATGACTCTAGTTGTGGTTTAGGAAAAGGACACACATGAAATGACATTGGTGGATCTAGGTTGTGGTTTATGAAAAGAGCACACATGCAATGACTATGGTGGTGGTTTATGAAAAGGACACACAAGCAATGACTCTGGTGATGGCTTATGAAAAGGACACACATGCAATGACATGCAGTGGATCCGAGTGGTGGTTTATGAAAAGAACAAGCATGCAATGACTCTGGTTGTGGTTTATGAAAAGGACACACATGCAATGACATACACTGGATACAAGTGGTGGTTTATGAAAATAACAAACATGCAATGACTCTAGTTGTGGTTTATGAAAATGACACACATGAAAGGACACTCGTGGTGGTTTATGAAAAGAACACACATGCAAATCCATGCAATGACACTTGTGGATCCATGTGGTTTTTGAGAAGGACACACATGCAATGACAACTGGTGGATCCATGTGGTTTATGAGAAGGAAACACATGGAGTGATGATGACCCACAAGTATAGAGGATCACAACAGTCTTCGAGGGAAGTAAAACCCAATTTATTGATTCGACACAAGGGGAGCCAAAGAATATTTATAAGCCTTAACAACTGAGTTGTCAATTTAACTGCACCTGGAAATAGTCTTGCTCGCAGTAGTTTATCAGTAGCAACAGTTTTGTAATAGCAGTAGTAAAAGTAAAGACAGTAGTAGCAATTGCAGTAAATAGTAGGATTGAAGCGCGGTAGGCATAGGGATGGATGGACGGGCATTGCATGGACAAGAAAATTCATGTAACAATCAAGATATATGGCATTTGTAGATAAATAACGTAAAGAATCCAAGTACTAAATAATCATAGGCATGTGTTCCATATATAGTCATACGTGCTCGCAATGAGAACTTGCACAACATCTTTTGTCCTGCCATCCCGTTGTAGCGGGGCCTCTAGGGAATCTACTAGCAATTAAGGTGCTCCTTTTAATAGAGCACTGGAGCAAAGCATTAACACTCCGTGAACACACGTGATCCTCACATCATAGCCATCCCCTTCGGTTATCCCGATTCTTGTCACTTTGGGGCCTCGGGTTCTGGACAATAATGTGTGTATACAACTTGCAGGTAAGACCATAAACAATACTATCATCATGAATTAATAACATATTCAGATCTGAAATCATGGCACTCGGGCCCTAGTGACAAGCATTAAACATAACAAGTTGCAACAAAGTCAAAAAGCACTAATAATAGATACTAGGCACCATGCCCTAACAATCTAACGCCATTACATGAATGATCTAATCCAATCCCTACCATCCCCATAGCCTACAATGGGGGATTACTCACTCATGGATGGAGGAATCATGGATGGTTGATGGAGAAGCGATGGTGATGATGATGGCGATGATCTCCTCCAATTCCCCGTCCCGGCAGGGTGCTAGAACAGAGTTTCTGGTTCCGAATCACGGTATCTGGTGGTGGCAGCGCAGCGGAACTCTATCTGGAAAAACGTCAAACCCCCCGTCTGTTTTAGGTCAGAGGGCTTTTATAGGCGAAAGCAGAGGTCGAGGCGGAGTCCGAGGCAGCCACACCACCCCCTGGCGTGGCCTGGCCTGGCCCCCGCGGCCAGGTGGTGTGGGCCCCTCATGGCTCTTCTCCATCTCCGCTTCTGGCTCTGTGAGTCTTCTAGAAAAATAGGAGTTTTGTGATATTTTACGGGATTTTTTCCTGAAAGTTGATTTTCTGCACAAAAATGAGACACCAAAGCAATTCTACTGAAAACAACGTTAGTCCGCATTAGTTGTACCCAAATCACACAAATTAGAGAAGAAACAATAGCAAAAGTGTTCAGGAAAGTAGACATGTCTTGGACGTATCAACTCCCCCAAGCTTAGCTTATTGCTTGTCCTCATGCAATTCAGTTCAAAACTGAGTGCGATAAAAGAAACTTTCACGAACACATTTTCTTCATAAGATTTATATATTCCCAGCATATGATCAAATACTTAGGTAATTCATAATAAGGAGTATGCAAATAAGTTTACTCAATGGTCATGCAAGCTATGAAGAGATTCCAACTCATTAATAATAAGCAACATGACACATAAGAATATGCAGGATTGTAGTGCTCATAAGAAGATATGATAAAGTGGTATCTCACTTGCCTTTCTTTGGAGCAAAACATAAATGCCAAGGCACCTCTGAAGTTTAAGTGAAGACTAGAAATAAAAATATCAAAGATTCAAGTGTCAAGTTTATGTCGTAATTGACCGTGTTTTGGGACAAGCACATTACATTAAGAATGACAGCTATGCTCTCGGGAAGGTGCTCAAAGAATAAATGGTGACTCAATCATAAAAGTGAAAGAAAAGGTTTGAAAAGTTTGAAAGGCTTCCAAATGTTGAAAAGTATGGTACTCACTAGCTTTGATCTCTCATTGCCCCTATCATAAGCATCTTTAGGTGATTAAGGTTAAGGTGAATAAATATGAGGATATGCTTGACAAGTTATAAGTTGAAAATCTCATGCCCCTCGCTTACGAGTACTGAACCTCATGCTACTCAACTTTAGTCACGAGTAAGTTCTTGTCATTGTAAGTGCATGTGTATCATAGAGAACCGCCAACAGGGTACCCCTTGCCCGATGATACAGAAGCTTTCCCATATGAAAATGACAAGGCAAGCAAACAATGAGCATCTCAGCGATCTTTCTATTTTCTATTTGCCTAGGTTTTTATTGAGGATGCTTCACAGATTGCTCACTATGGTTATGCTGCAAGTTTCCACCATGATTAGGCATGGCTTAGGCTAGCCGCCCATGCGTTTCTCTAACACATATACAAACTCCATGAGCTTACAAGCTCCCCTTTTATTTCACACCACCGGGATCCATAAGCAAAAGAATCATGATATCAACTAAATGTGCAATGTTGAAAGTGTTCCCCATGGTAGAATGGTTCTGCTAATCCACAACTTATAAAGCGCAAGCATATACACAACATAGATGGGAACGATGGTTCAAGTTTATTAAGTGCAAGAAAAGTAAAGTGTGCTGTCAAGTTTGTGAGAGCTTTACTAACTAAGTTTCTCATAACAAGCAAACATTTTTATTGGAAGAAAACAAAGCATAATAAACATGCAAGGAATAACAATGATGCTAATAAGTAGATATGGTGGACTCTTGTTGATAACTTTGGTTTTGGGGAGTTGTATGCACGAGTAAAGCTTATACTCATCACAAGTGAAGGCTAGCAATAGAAAGGGAGCGACAATCGAGAGAGAAGTAACTGTCATAATCATGCTTGCGACAAAACAAGATAAATAGTGGCATAAAAGTGACACAAGAACTCTGAGGCAGAATAAATCATCGAGGCTTAGCTGACCTTTTGTTTAGTCATATGCATGTGTGAGCATGTGCCAAGCCGATTCAAATAAAACATTCAAAGGAGGATACCACAATGTTATACCAAGTTATGAATAGAACAATGCAAGCAAACATTTATATGACATGTTACAAACTATTAGTGGATTGGAACTGATCATAAGAGAGCAATAACTACTAAGCATCCATTAAATAACATACTCCTTACATAAACAGACTAAGCATGCTCACAATGATGAGTATATGTACAAAAATGAAAACAAATAGAGTTCATACCAGCCTCTTACCACACCTCGAGTTGTCATAAATCATCATTGCCTTTCACTTGTGTGACTTGAATAATAAGATAAAACCAAACTCTAAGGAGTCACTTAGGACTGCTGAACCTTGCAACGAACTTTACAAAACCAGAGAAGAACAACAAATATTTTTGGGTTTTCGATTTTTAAAGGCAAAAACGAAGGGAAAACCAAACAAAGAAAAAAATATTTTTGGGTTTTTCGAATAATAGAATCAAAGCTAAAAGGATGAAGTAAACCAAGGCTAAATGACAAAGAAGCAAACAAAGAGAAATAACGAAAATATTTTTGGTCTTTTTATGTTTTGGAAATCATAAATAAAGCAAGAACAAAACTAAAAAGATAGCGAAACATGGATATGCAAAGTACCGACTGAACATGATATGTAGATGAGTGTGATGTCGGTATACCTCCCCCCAAGCTTAGGATTTTGGCCTAAGTGGGGATCAATCCCAAGTTGGCCAGGACAGGGTGCCTCCATAGTATGATGACGAAGTGCCTTCGTCTAGATATGAACTCGACGGCGCCCCAACGTAGTGCGCAGAGTAGTTGTAAGAGGGTGCATCCCCTTGGTGCTACCCATGGAAACCGAGCAAGCGGAGCTGCTCGTCCACCTCCTCCTTGGAGAGCGACCATGGCATCCTGCAAATACTGAACAAAGTAGGCTGTGGCAAGGGAATTTCCCTCTCATCCCCGTTAGTAAACAACATCCTATAAACTAGACTCTCCGTACTTGAGTTAGCAGTAACAAAGTGATGTGTTTTCATAGCAGCAAGATCAAGCCTTTGTGGTGTCAACACAGTATCATTAGGATCAACAGAAAGTTCCAAAGCAGCAACCATGCGTGTGGCAATAATGCCCCCATAAATGGGTCCTCTAGCAGCTAAACGGCGGGCAATGAGAGAACCAAGATTAGACTTTGTTTTATTATTGAGTGCAGCAGTAGAAAAGCTAGATGATAATTGGAAATATTACTAGTGTTCTCCCTACCAAGAATGCTAGTGGCAAGATAATAAGAAAAATATCTAAGAGCTAGGAGTTGAATGTTTCTTATCTTCCCGCGCTGAGCTGTGCGGTCATCGTCATTTGTCACACTTCGGTAGAGCTCCAGCAAATCAGCGGCTCGACCTTGGACCTTCTTCACTGTCCCGATCATGCCTATGCCATAATGCTGCAAAATCTTTCCAATGACATAGTAATCGGCATATTATAAATTTTGAACGAAACAGTTGACCGATAAGGGGTGTTAGTGAAAGCGAAACTTTCAACGAAAGTTTTGGTGAGCACGGCATATTGCTCACTCTCATCCTGCATGTAAGTGGTTAGGACAACCCTCTAGACAAGAAGTAGGAAATCATCAAGGATCCCTGCAGCTCGCAAAAAGGCAAAGCAAGGGAAGGTGGATGGATGAGCATCTCCCTCATCCCCTTCATTACCAAAGTGTGGTGCAATAAGATCTTCATTATATGATGGCCTAAATTGAGATGCTGATCTTGAAGGCCTTGCCCTCCTGGGTGTGTCTCTCTCAAATACTTCCCCAAAAGTATGATTGTTCATCTCTCCTTTTCCTGAAATTTTAGACAACCATCATACAAGTGATTGCAAAGTGATTTCATAATGAAGGGAACTTCTTATAGGGACTTGTAAGAGGCCTAAACATGCATCAAAACAATTTCTCTAGGCAATGAACAAGCACACAAGCTCACATAACCTGTCACCTACAGTAGCAAAATACTGAAGATATAATCCACTAATCACAAATCTACTTGGACAAGCGGAGGAGTCACATACCGGAGATCAAATGCTCCAAATCTCGACGGCAAAGATGGGCTGAGCAAGGAGATCGAAAATCGTGAGCAAGAACAGCAAGAACACAAGTTTGAGCAATGAACTAGTGTTTTCTCGGGAGAGAGAAAGAAGTGGTAAGTGAGAGGATAAGTGGAGGGCCAGGGTGGCCCACACCATGGCCAGGCACGCCCCGGGTCTGGCCGTGCCACCTGGTGGTGTGCCTGACTGGTGGCCCCCTGGGTCACTCCAGGTACTTCTCTGCCCCTTTTTTCACGTAAAAATTTAATATGAATTTTTCGAGGCAGTTTTTTTTTGCAATTTTCAGGTATTGACGAATAATTTTCTGGTAGAAAGATAATTTTGGAATGATGCAATAAAAAAACAAAACTAAAACTTCAGAAGTTCTAAGACACTCTAATATGCAAGCAACTTGCAATAGAAAAGTAAACTAAGTGAAATAAAAAATTAAAAATGGATAAAATAAAAGTAAGCAAAGATAATCATGGTGAAAACATTGTTTTGTTCATTAAAATCCCTTTGTTAACAAGGTTGATCAGGTCTTGTTACCAAAACAATTTTATATGAAACAAAACTTTGCATTTCACTAAATGATTATGTTACCTCAACCTTGATAGCAATGGTCCCAATCATAATAGTTTCATATTTTTCTCGTGGTATGGGACAATATATTTCTCCAACTTGGATGCCCTCAATATTTTCAATTGAATTTAGGCCATAGGTCTTAACAATCTTCTTGGGTAAATAGACAGTATGCTCCTTGTCATTAACATTAAAAGTTACCTTTCCTTGATTACAATTAATGACAGCACCTATAGTATTAAGAAAAGGTCTCCCAAGAATAATAGACATATTTTCATCTTTAGGCATTTCAAGAACAACACAGCCAGTTAATATCAAGCAATTATGAGCCACTTGAACAGGTACATCCTCACATATACCAATAGGAATAGTAGTAGATTTATCAGCCATTTGCAAAGATATATCAGTTGGTATTAGTTTCTCCAATTGAAGTCTCTTGTAGAGAGAAAAAGGCATAACACTAACTCCTGCTCCCAAATCACACAATGCAGTTCTAAAATAATTATTTTTAATAGAACATGGAATAGTTGGAATCCCTTGGTCTCCAAGTTTCTTTGGAACCTTACCATTAAAGGAATAATTAGCAAGCAAAGTAGAAATTTCCTCATTAGGGATATTCCTTTATTAGAGACAATATCCTTCATATACTTCGGATAAGGAGGAAATTTAATAGCATCAGTTAAAGGAATTTGCAAAAACAAAGGTTTCATCCACTCACAAAACTTATTATAGTGTTTGTCTTCCTTTGACTTGTGTTTCTTATCAGCAAAAGGCATTGGTTCTTGAACCCAGGATTCTCTTTCACTACCATGTTTATTAGCAACAAAATCTTCCTTAGTGTACTTAGAATTTTTAGTGTTCCTTCTAGGTTCTTCTTCAATTTCTTCTTTATCAGCAGCATCATTTTTCTCATTACCACTCGCATTTTCAGCATCAGAGACATATATACTATTAGGATCTTTAGCAGTTACAGAAGATTCTACAACTGTTTTATGTTTCTTTTCCTTTCTCTTAGAAGAAGTACCTCTATTTTTAGTTTGTTGAGAATCCTGCTCAATTCTTTTAGGATGCCCCTCAGGATATAGAGGATCCTAGGTGGCAACACCACTTCTAGTTCTAATTTCATAAGCATGTTTTTATTTATAATCATTAACTAGCAAATATTTTTGTACCTTAATAAGTTGATCAATTTGAGTTTGAACCATTTGGAAATGTTTAACACGCATTTTAACATCATTAGAGGTTCTTTCCACAATATCCCTTAACTCAATAATTGCTCTAGAATTTTCCATCATATGATTTTGCACTCTTTAATTAAAATTATCTTCCTTAACAATAAAGATATCAAATTCTTCTAAGCATTGTTCAGGAGGTTTAGAATAAGGAATATCACCTTCATCAAAATGTTGGAGAGAGTGTACCTCAATAGTGGATGAGTGGGAGAGTGGCTTACATAATTCTTCTATAGGAGGTAAATTCTTCACATCTTCAGATTTAATACCCTTATCCTTAAGACATTTCTTAACTTCCTTCATCACTTCATCATTTAGTTCAATCACTCCCCTCTTCTTTGGTGTTGGTGTTGGCTCAAGCACAGTTGACTTAGGTGAAGTCGACTCAGGTGAAGTCCAGTCATCATAATTCTTGCTTATTTTAACCATTAATTCCTCAGCTTCTTTGGGAGTTCTTTTCCTGAAAACACAATCAGCACAACTATCCAGGCATGTCCTAGATTCTTCAGTTAGTCCATTATAATATATATCAAGAAGCTCATTTTTAGGTAATGGACACATAGGTTGTGCATGAATCAAAGCACAAAACCTTGCCCATGATTTAGGCAATATCTCCTTTTCTCCTTGTTTAAAATCAAAAAGTTCCTGCAAAATGGCATGTCTAGCACTAGGAGGGAAATATTTCTGAAAGAAAGTATCAATCAAGCAATCAGGGCTATCAATAGATCCAGGAGGTAAATTATTAAACCAAGCTTTAACTTCTCCTTTCAGTGAAAAAGGGAATAATTTAGCAACAAAGTAGGTGCGCATCTTAATATCATCAGAAAATAGGCCACTCATGGTAGAAAGCTCAGTCATATGTGCTACAGCACTTTCATTTTTAGTCCCACAAAAAGGTTCTTTCTCAACAATGGTTATGTAATATAAATCAAGAGAGAAATCATAATCCTTATCTTTAATGCTTATGGGAGATGTAGCAAACTTAGCATTAAGAGACAATTTAGGTCTAACAGTGTGTTTCTCAAGAAGACTCTTAATAGCACTCCTACCATGAGTGTTTTGGCATTTTTTAATAAAGTCATTAGTCATTTCTATATATCCATCTTTAATATCATAGCTCTCTCTAGATTCAGGTGAACTGACAGGTGTAGTAGTATCTTCATTAGGAGTTTCAGTATTTCTAGCTATAGTTCTAGAAATCGTAGCATCTAGAAAAGGACCTAATGAACCACTCTTATCAAGCACAGTAGAAGCAGCATCATAAGTATCCGAAGTTTCAGACTCAGCAAAAGTAGCAGTATGTGTAACATGTGTATGTGGTAGTGTAAGGAGCTTACTCATCACAGATGGTGAATCAAGAGCAACAGAGGTGTTCAGAACTATACCTCTCCTTGTAGTGGATGGTAATATAGGAACCTTTCCATCACGAGATTTACCCATGATGAATGGATAGCAGCGAACAATAGTGATTCCAAGTGAACTTGATAAATAGAGCTATGCTCCCCGACAACGGCGCCAGAAAATAGTCTTGATGACCCACAAGTATAGGGGATCGCAACAGTCTTCGAGGGAAGTAAAACCCAATTTATTGATTCGACACAAGGGGAGCCAAATAATATTTATAAGACTTAACAACTGAGTTGTCAATTCAGCTGCACCTGGAAACAGTCTTGCTCATAGTAGTTTATCAGTAGCAACAGTTTTGTAATAGCAAAGTAATAGAAGTAGTAAAAGTAAAGACAGTAGTAGAAATTGCAGTAAACAGTAGGATTAAAGCGCGGTAGGCATAGGGATGGATGGACGGGCATTGCATGGACAAGAAAATTCATGTAACAATCAAGATATAGGGTATTTGTAGATAAATAAGGTAAAGCATCCAAGTACTAAATAATCATAGGCATGTGTTCCATATATAGTCATACGTGCTCGCAATGAGAACTTGCACAACATCTTTTGTCCTGCTAGCCCGTTGCAGCGGGGCCTCTAGGGAATCTACTAGCAATTAAGATGCTCATTTTAATAGAGCACCGGAGAAAAGCATTAACACTCCATGAACACGCGTGATCCTCACATCATAGCCATCCCCTTCGGTTATCCTGATTCTTGTCACTTTGGGGCCTCGGGTTCTGGACAATAATGTGTGTATACAACTTGCAGGTAAGACCATAAACAATAATATCATCATGAATCAATAACATGTTCAGATCTGAAATCATGGCACTCGGGCCCTAGTGACAAGAATTAAGGATAACAAGTTGCAACAAAGTCAAAAAGCACCAATAATAGATACTAGGCACCATGCCCTAACAATCTGACGCCATTACATGAACGATCTCATCCAATCCCTACCATCCCCATAGCCTACAGCGGGGGATTACTTACTCATGGATGGCAGAATCATGGATGGTTGATGGAGAAGCGATGGTGATGATGATGGCGATGATCTCCTCCAATTCCTCGTCCCGGCAGGGTGCTAGAACAGAGTTTCTGGTTCTGAATCGCGGTATCTAGTGGTGGCGGCACAGCGGAACTCTGTCTGGAAAAACATCGAACCCCCCGTCTGTTTTAGGTTAGAGGGCTTTTATAGGCGAAAGGAGAGGTCGAGGTGGATACCAAGGCGGCCACACCACCACCTAGAGCGGCCTGGCCTAGCCCGCGTAGTGGTGTGGCCCCCTCATGGCTCTTCTTCGTCTCCTCTTCTGGCTCCGTGAGTCTTCTAGTAAAATAGGAGTTTTGCGATATTTTCTGGGATTTTTCCTGAAAGTTGATTTCCTGCAAAAAAACGAGACACCAAAGCAATTCTGCTGAAAACAGCGTTAGCCCGCATTAGTTGTACCCAAATCACACAAATTAGAGAAGAAATAATAGCAAAAGTGTTCAGGAAAGTCGATACGTTTTGGACGTATCAAGTGACTCTGGTGGATCCAAGTGGTTTATGAAAAGGACACACATGCAGTGACATGTAGTGGATCCAAGTGGTGGTTTATGAAAAGAACAAACATGCAATGTCTCTGGTTGTAGTTTAGGAAAAGGACACACATTGCAATGACACTAGTGGTGGTTTATGAAAAGAACAAACATGCAATGACACTAGTGGATCCATGTGGTTTATGAGAAGGACACACATGCAATGACAACTGGTGGATCCATGTGTTTTATGAAAATAACACCACATGCTGGAGTGGCATCATTGCATATTTGTTCTTTTCAAAAACCACTATGATGTACACTAACACACATGGACACACATGCAATGAATCTAGTGGTGGTTTATGAAAAGGACGCACATGTAGTGACTCTGGTGGATCTAGGTGGTGGTTTATGAAAAGGGCAAACATGCAATGACTCTAGTGGTGGTTTATGAAAAGGACACACCTGCAGTGACTCTGGTGGATCTAGGTGGTGGTTTATGACAAGGACAAACATGCAATGAACCTAGTGGTGGTTTATTAAAAGGACACACATGTAGTGACTCTAGTGGATCTAGGTGGTGGTCTATGAAAAGGACAAACATGTAATGACTCTGGTGGTGTTTTATGAAAAGGACACATATGAAGTGACTCTGGTGGTGGTTTATGAAAAGGACACACATGCAATGACATGCAGTGGATCCAAGTGGTGGTTTATGAAAAGAAAAAACATGCAATAACTCTGGTTGTGGTTTATGAAAAGGACACACATGCAATGACATGTAGTGGATCCAAGTGGTGGTTTATGAAAAGGACAAACATGCAATGACTCTAGTTGTGGTTTAGGAAAAGGACACACATGAAATGACACTAGTTGTGGTTTTTGAAAAGTACACTCATGCAAATACATGCAATGACACTGGTGGATCCATGTGGTTTATGAGAAGGACACACATGAAATGACTACTGGTGGATCCATGTGGTTTATGAGAAGGAAACACATGGAGTGACTTTGGTGGATCCAGGTGGTTTATGAAAAGGACACACATGCAGTGGATCCAAATGGTGGTTTATGAAAAGAACAAACATGCAATGTCTTCGGTTTTGGTTTAGGAAAAGGACACACATTGCAATGACACGAGTGGTGGTTTATGAAAAGAACAAACATGCAATGACATGCAATGACACTGGTGGATCCATGTGGATTATGAGAAGGACACACATGCAATGATAACTGGTGGATCCATGTGGTTTGTGAAAAGGACACCACATGCTGGAGTGGCATCATTGCATGTTTGTTCTTTTCAAAAATCACAGTGGTGCACACTGATACATTGCAAATGTATCTATAATTTTTGATGTTCCATGCTTAGTTTTATCCACTTTCTTGTGTTTTGTTCCAACTTTGGAGTACTTTTATTATGATTTCTTGGACTAACCTATTAACAAGAGCCACAGTGCCAGCTGCCTGTTTTCTGCTGTTTTTGGTTCCAGTAAAGTCAGAAAATGAATATTCTCGAAATTGGACGGGACAAAAGCCAAAGTGCCTATTTTTCCGGAAGGGATCAAGTGCCAGAATACGAGACGGAGAGGGGCCAGGGGCCAGCCACACCACCTAGACGCGCGACCAGGCTTGGCCCGTGCTAGGGGGTGGTCTGGCCGACCCCAGCACCCCCTCTGGCTCTCCTTCCGCCTATAAGTTGCCCTTGGGACGAAAACCCTAAGTACCCGATCAAAAATCCACGAAATAGTCTGTAGCCGCCGTCATCTCCATCCCTAGATCGGGGGGTCTGAAGCTCTTCCCGGCACCCTGCCGGAGAGGGGAATTCACCCTGGAGGCCTTCTTCATCACCATGCAAGCTTCCGGTGTGATGCGTGAGTAGTTCATCCTTGGACTACGGATCCATGTAGTAGCTAGATGGCTGGTTTCTCCTCCTTTGTGCTTTCATGTTTAGATCTTGTGAGCTCCGTTCATGATAAAGATCATCTATTTGTAATCCATACATGTTGTGTTTGCGGGGATCCGATGGATATTGAGATGCTATTTCAGATTGATTATTGATTCTATCATGTCTTTGTTATTTGAGATCTTGCATGCTTTCCGTTGTTAGTAGCTATCTTGGCCAAGTAGATGCTAGCAACTCCAAGAGTTAGTATTTATGCTCGATAGTGGGTTCATGCCTCTGGTAATTTGGGGAAGTGACAGAAATCTCTAAGGTACTAGATGTGTTGTTGCTACTAGGGAGAAAACAACGATCCTTTGTTCATAGAACAATTGTATTGTTTACTTTACATGCAGTTCGTAAAGCAATAATCTGTTGCTTGCAACTTAATACTAGAGGGGGTTCGGATGATAACCTGAAGGTAGATTATTAGTCATAGATGCAGTTGGATGGCGGTCTATGTATTATGTTGTAATGCCCAATCAAGTCTCAAAGGAGTCAAGATGATTAGTATATGCATGTATTGCTTTCTCGGTGTTTGTCAATTGCCCCGCTGTAATTTGTTCACCCAGCATGTTATCTATCTAAGGAGAGCCAACTCTAGTGAACTATGGATCCCGGTCCTTTTACTTTACATACAATCTACAACTGTTTACTGCTTTGTGTTTACTTTTTGCAAACTTTTACTTCTTTCCATTCGATACGTTTAATCCTTTGTTTTCTGCAAAACACGGTGAGATTGACAACCTCATCGCAAGTTGGGGACAAAGTTCTGTGGTTGTGTTGTGCAGGTCTCCATGTTGCTACTAGCACCGGTAGTGCGCCCTGCCAAAGCTCAGCTAGTAACACCTTTGGGGTGTTTCCTTGCTCCTACTGGTTTGATTAAACCTTGGTTTCATAATTGAGGGAAAACTTTCTACTGTGCTCATCATACCTTCCTCTTGGGGTTCCCAACGAGATCTACGTCGATCGTCGAGTGCATCAAGCTCTTTTCGGGCGCCGTTGCCGGGGATTCAAGGACATCTTCACAAGGGGAGTCCCTCATAACCAATCTCTTTCCTTTGTTGTTTTTGTTTTGCTTAGTTTTCTTTTTTGCTTTGTTTTCTTGTTTTTTTCTTCAAAAACACAAAAAAATTAGTTTTACTTGTTTGCTTTCTTATTTTGAAAACCCAAAAAAATGACTACTCTTGAAAACACTAAGTTGTGTGACTTCACTAGCACCAACAACAATGATTTTTTGAGCACACCTATTGCGCCACCTGTGGCTGAAAATACTTTCTTTGAGATAAAACCTGCTTTGCTCAATCTTGGTATGAGAGAGCAATTTTCTGGTATTGGTAATGAAGATGCTGCTTCCCATCTAAATAACTTTGTTGAACTTTGTGAGATGCAAAAGCATAAGGATATAGATGGTGCTATTATTAAACTAAAATTGTTTCCTTTCTCTTTGAGAGGAAAAGCTAAAGAATGGTTGAATTCCTTAATTAGGAATAGTATTGATTCTTGGACTAAATGCAAAGATGCTTTTATTGGAAAATACTATCCTCCTGCTAAGATTATATCCATGAGAAGTGAAATAATGAAGTTTAAACAACTTGATAATGAGCATGTTGCTCAAGCTTGGGAAAGAATGAAATCATTGGTAAAGAATTGTCCCACTCATGGACTGACTGCTTGGATGATCATCCAAACCTTTTATGCAGGATTGAATCATTCTTCAAGGAACCTATTGGATTCAGATGCTGGAGGTACCTTTATGACCATCACTTTGGGTGCTGCAACAAAACTATTGGACAATATGATGGTTAATTATTCTGAATGGCATACTGAGAGAGCTCCACAAGGTAAGAAGGTAAATTCTGTTGAGGAAACCTCCTCCTTGAGTGATAAGATTGATATTATTATGTCTATGCTTGTTAATGTGAAAGCCCATATTGATCCAAATAATGTTCCTTTAGCCTCTTTGGTTGCTCAAGAAGAGCAAGTTGATGTGAACTTCATAAGAAATAACAACTTTGGCAACAATGCTTATGGTAATAATGCTTATAGGAACAATTTTGGTAACAAAAATTATAGGCCCTACCCTCCTAGTAATACTTATGGCTATAATGGTAAACCTGAATTACCTAGTGAAGGAAGAATTTTAGAATTTGAAAGAGCCACTAAAAACTTCATGCAAATGCAATATGAGCAAAATAAACTATTTACTAAAACTATGGAGGAACAATCTATCATTTTGAAGAACATTAGCCATCAACTTGAGAGTCTAAATAGGGAAATTCCTAGTTTACAATTGAAACTCTCTAATGCTGAAAGAAATATATCATCTTTGTCTAAAGCTCAATCTTCATTGATTAATAAAATGGATGCTAAACCTGAAATTAATGATAATCCCTTTGCAGCTACTAATGCTATACAAGTAAGAATTGATGAAAATGTTAGACTATTAGCTGAATTACATGCTAAGTGGGAAAGAGAAGATGAAATCGCTAGAAACATTAGTGTTTGTACTATTACCACCACTAGTGTTGAGGCTAATAATAGTTCTACTACTTTAGATGATAAAGTTGATTTTGATCTTGATGGTTGCAACATCTCTTAAGTTATTAAGTTCCTACAAAAGCTTGCTAAAAGTCCTAATGCTAGTGCTATGAACATGGCTTTTACAAAACACATTACTGATGCTCTTATAAAGATTAAAGAAGAAAAGATGAAACATAAAGCTTCTATTCCTACAAAACAAGAAGATGGTTGGGAACCCATCATTAATATGAAAGTGAATGACTTTGATTTCAAAGCTTTGTGTGATCTTGATAGTAGTGTTTCTATTATGCCTAGAAGGATTTATGATATGCTTGATTTGCCTCCTCTTGAAGATTGTTATTTGAATGTCCCACTTGATGCTAATGCTAAAAAGAAACTCATGGAGAGTCTTAATGATTTTCTTATTATGGTTAATGATTCCTATGTCCCCGTTGATTTCTATGTTTTGGATGTTGAATACAATGCTTCTTGTCCTATTACTTTGGGAAGACCTTTTCTTAGAAATGTTGGTGCCATCATTGATATGAAAGAAGGCACCATTAAATATCAACTCCCACTCAAGAAATGTATATAACACTTCCCTAAAAAGAGTGAAAAGATTTATTTTGCTTCTCCTATGAAAACAAAATTTGGTCTTAATGCTTCTTCATTTGAGAACACTTGATTCTTTCTTTGCTTCTTATCCCTAACTTAAAGGCGTTAATGAAAAGTACTTGTTGGGAGATAACCCAAGAGTTTTAGATGAGTCTTGGAAGTTATTACCTCTGTAATAACCTCTCCTTATCCTTTTTATTTGCTTTTTGTGCCAAGAGTAACCTCTAATGAGAGTGAAGTAATGATTGGGAAAGTTGCTGTCCCGAAACAGATTTCTGTGCTTCGCCGTAAAAATTCCTAAGAGAGCTCTGTACGTCGGATTGATCTGTAATGTTTTGTGCTTCTGCTCCAGGTTGTTATCTAACTTTCGTTAGTTCAACACTTTTTGATTTGAGCAACAGAAGGTCTTTTAAAAAATTCGTCTTTACCTGCTGGTCTGTTTTGAAAGATTTCTGCCATTTTCCGCATTTGCTTCTTGTTAGTTCCTTCTTGAGTTCCTTTAAGGAATTGAGATTTTTGAGGGAAGTGCTACAGTATCTAGTGTTCTAATGGAAGTTTATTTGGTGTTAGAACTGAACCTTAAGACTTATTTATCTTAAGGGCACTAATGTTGCTAATGAGATTGTGTGAAGTTTTGTATGAAGGAAAAATTTCAGGTGTATGGAAGGAATGAGTAATGAGATGAAGGATAGACTAAAGCTCAAGCTTGGGGATGCCACGCGTGTCACCCCAATAAACATCCAATAAGTACAAGCGTCAAAGCTTGGGGATGCCCAAGGCATGGGCATCCCCTTCTTCATCAATAAAAATCCCAGGTTTCTTCCAAACGCTTCATTTTTATTGTTTCATGCACAATTGTGTTTTTCTTGGAGCGTCTTCTTTTTCGTTTTCGTTTTGGTTTTTAGTTTGCTTGGTTTGCTTAGTTTTCTAAATAAATTGGTTGGACCCCCTCTTTCATACATTGGTTTGCAAATAGTTTGGTTTGGTTTGGAAAAGAGTAGGAAAGTTCATACTTATGTGGTAAAAAGAGCTCGTTTTTGACTGTGGCCTATGCTTTGTCATGTCATGCTTGGTATTTTTTTGGCTTTATGCTTAGTATTCTTTGCTGTAGCATGACTTGTTATAAACAATTGAGTTTGCTTAATGTGCCTTGGATGAATCATGCGTTGTTTTAGCAGATTAAAGCATAGTATAGTGGTATTCTCCTTTGATGCTTTATTTGGATTGACTTGGCGCATGCTCACACCATGTTATGACTATCCAAAGTCACCATAGCCTTTATGATCCTTTAGTTTTCAACTTATAGTATCACTTTATGCTTTGATCATTGATGTTTTGTCGCTCTGCATGATTATGGCCATTATTGCTCTCTTAGTTTGTCGCTCCCAGTCTTTTGCTAGCCTCCACAACAAAGTATGAGTTCCACTCATGCATCCAAATCCCTAAACCAAGTTTTTCCAAAGAGTCCACCATACCTACCTACTAGCTTATGCTATTCCAAGTATATTCATGCTTTTGTTTACCTTCCACTTGTTATGAGAAAACTAGTGATTAAAGCTCTCACGAACTTGATGGCACACTTTACTTTATTGCCTCTAATAAACTTGAACCATTGGATCCTTCTTTATTGCGTATATGCTTGCGCTTTATAAGTTGAAATTAGCAGAACCATGTTTCATGGGGAACGCTTTCAACATTGCACTTGTACTTTGTACCCCGTTGATATTATGTTCTTTTGCTTACGGATCCCGGTGGTGTGAAATAAAAGTGGAACTTGTAAGATCATGGAGTTTGTATGTGTGTTAGAGAAACGCCTGGGCCACTAGCCTAATCCATGCCTAATCATGGTGGAAACTTGCAGCATCACTATAATGAGCACTCTATGAAGCATCCTCAATAAAAACCTATGCAAATAGCAAATAAAAAGATCGCTAAGATGCTCATGGTCTGCTTGCCTTGTCATTTTGATTATGGGAAAGCTCCCGCATCATGTGTAAGGGGTACCCCGTTGGTGCTTCTTAATGATACACATATACTTACAATGACAAGAGCTTACTCGTGACTAAAGTTGAGTAGCATGAGGATCGTTCTTCGTAAGTAAGGGGCATGAGATTTTGGTTTATAACTTGTCAAGCATATCCTCTTAGTTGTGTCACTTAAACCTTAATCACCTTCAAGATGCTTATGATAGGGGCAATGAGAGCTGAAAACTATACGTACCATAATTTTTGGAAGGTCTTTATGAAACTTGAATCTCTGCTTCCTTCTATGAAGGCCTTTCTTCCACTTATACATTGAGTCTCCACCTTCTACCTTTATGCACCTACTTTGAGAGCATAGTGGCCATTCTTAGTTCTATGTGCATTGTCCCAAGACTAGTTGATTGATGCATAGCTTGATATTGCTTGTTTTAAACTATTTGTATCTAGTCACTCTTATGAACTTTGAAGGTGTCCTATGCATTTATATTTGCTACTCTATTGAGGGACAAGCTGAATATTACTATGTTATGTTTTCTTTATGTGAAACAAACAAACGTCTTGCAAAGCATTGTTATTCATGAATCTTTTGTTTGTGCCTTTTCATGTTGCATCATAGTTTCTTTGCTTATTTCTAGAACTTTGTCTTTCATGTTATGATTGAAGTACTATGATCCCAACTTTGAATGTTTTGCAAATACTTTGATCAAGTCTTTGATGGTGCATGTCACCTCAAAAATTATTCTTTCTTTTTATCACTTACCTACTCAAGGACGAGCAGGAGTTAAGCTTGGGGATATTGATACATTGCAAATGTATCTATAATTTTTGATGTTCCATGCTTGGTTTTATCCACTTTCTTGTGTTTTGTTCCAACTTTGGAGTACTTTTCATATGATTTCTTGGACTAACCTATTAACAAGAGCCACAGTGCCAGCTGCCTATTTTCTGCTGTTTTTGGTTCCAGGAAAGTCAGAAAATGAATATTCTCGGAATTGGACGGGACAAAAGCCAAAGTGCCTATTTTTCCAGAAGGGATCAAGTGCTAGAATACGAGACGGAGTAGGGCTAGAGGGCGGCCACACCACCTGGCCACGCGGCCAGGCCTGGCCTGCGCCAGGTGGTGGTGTGGCCAGCCCTGGCACCCCCTCGGCCTCCCCTTCTGACTATAAGATGCCCTCGGGACGTAAACCCTAAGGACCCGATCAAAAATCCACGAAAGAGGCGGTAGCCGCCGTCATCTGCATCCCTAGATCGGGGGGGATCTGAAGCTCTTCTCGGCACCCTGCTGGAGAGGGGAATTCACCCTGGAGGCCTTCTTCATCACCATGCAAGCCTCCGGTGTGATGCGTGAGTAGTTCATCCTTGGACTACGGATCCATGTAGTAGCTAGATGGCTGGTTTCTCCTCCTTTGTGCTTTCATGTTTAGATCTTGTGAGCTCCGTTCATGATCAAGATCATCTATTTGTAATCCATACATGTTGTGTTTGCGGGGATCCGATGGATATTGAGATGCTATTTCAGATTGATTATTAATTCTATCATGTCTTTGTTATTTGAGATCTTGCATGCTTTCCGTTGTTAGTAGCTATCTTGGCCAAGTAGATGATAACAACTCCAAGAGTTAGTATTTATGCTCAATAGTGGGTTCATGCCTCTGGTAATCTGGGGAAGTGACAGAAATCTCTAAGGTACTAGATGTGTTGTTGCTACTAGGGAAAAAACAACGATCCTTTGTTCATAGAACAATTGTATTGTTTACTTTACATGCAGTTCGTAAAGCAATAATCTGTTGCTTGCAACTTAATACTGGAGGGGGTTCGGATGATAACCTGAAGGTGGATTATTAGTCATAGATGCAGTTGGATGGTGGTCTATGTATTATGTTGTAATGCCCAATAAAGTCTCAAAGGAGTCAAGATGATTAGTATATGCATGTATTGCTTTCTCGGTGTTTGCCAATTGCCCCGCTGTAATTTGTTCACCCAGCATGTTATCTATCTAAGGAGAGCCACCTCTAGTGAACTATGGATCCCGGTCCTTTTACTTTACATACAATCTACAACTATTTACTGCTTTGTGTTTACTTTCTGCAAACTTTTACTTCTTTCCATTCGATACGTTTAATCCTTTGTTTTCTGCAAAACACGGTGAGATTGACAACCTCATCACAAGTTGGGGACAAAGTTCTGTGGTTGTGTTGTGCAGGTCTCCACGTTGCTACTAGCACCGGTAGTGCGCCCTGCCAAAGCTCAGCTAGTAACACCTTTGGGGTGTTTCCTTGCTCCTACTGGTTCGATTAAACCTTGGTTTCATAATTGAGGGAAAACTTTCTGCTGTACTCATCATACCTTCCTCTTGGGGTTCCCAACCAGCTCTACGTCGATCATCGAGTGCATCACACACTGACACACACACACATGGAGTGACTCTAGTGGTGGTTTATGAAAAGGACACACATGTAAATACTCTGGTGGATCCAGGTGATGGTTTATGAAAAGAACAAACATGCAATGACTCTGGTTGTGGTTTATGAAAAGGACACACATGCAATGACATGCAGTGGATCCAAGTGGTGGTTTATGAAAAGAACAAACATGCAATGACTCTAGTTGTGGTTTAGGAAAAGGACACACATTTTAATGACACTAGTGGTGGTTTATGAAAATAACAAACATGCAAATACATGCAATGACACTGGTGGATCCATGTGGTTTATGAGAAGGACACACATGCAATGACAACTGGTGGATCCATGTGGTTTATGAGAAGAACACCATATGCTGGAGTGGCATCATTGCATGTTTGTTCTTTTCAAAAACCACTGTGATGCACACTGACGCACATGCACACACACATGCAATGACTCTAGTGGTGGTTTATGAAAAGGACACACATGCAGTGACTTTGGTGGATCCAGGTGGTGGTTTATGAAAAGGACAAACATAAAATGACTCTTGTGGTGGTTTATGAAAAGGACACACATGCAGTGACTCTGGTGGATCCAGGTGGTGGTTTATGAAAAGAATAAACATGCAATGACTCTGGTTGTGGTTTAGGAAAAGGACACACATGTAATGACATGTAGTGGATCCAAGTGGTGGTTTATGAAAAGGACAAACATGCAATCACTCTAGTGGTGGTTTATGAAAAGGACACACATGCAATGACAACTGGTGGATCCATGTGGTTTATGAGAAGGACACACATGCAGTGACTCTAGTCATGGTTTATGAAAATAAGACAACATGCAAATTACACTGGTTGATCCATGCGGTTTAGTACCAAACATGCATTTTCCATTTCTTAAAGGAACACACATGCCTACTCTTTATATTTTCTATTTGAATCCCTTATTCTGTCTTGCCCTTGGTTTTTTGATACTACTCAGTTTTGCCCTCTCTTGGTCACAAATATCACAAAACCCCAAACGTGTGCTCACTCTGGGCACTACGCCCTGATTGGCTGACACAGATGTCACGTGGATCGTGCCCACCAACCGTTGATCCTCTATGATCCAACATGCAGGATAACCCCTCCCTTATCCACTTTTTTTAAGCAGGCTCTATCCGTGCCACCTCTCTATCCATGCCACCGACAATTTACCTCCATAAACAAGTGAAAATCCATGTAAATAAAATAAATGATCATATTCCGAAGAAGCTATCATCTTTGTCTTTCGGTTCGTCCTTGTCTTCATCAACGCCATGGTCCTTACCGTCACCGCCGTCGGTGTCCTCCTCTGATGACTCAACACCGCCCCTTCTTTGTATAAGTGCGATATCTCCTCGTCAGAGTCCTCCTCCTCCTCTTCATAGTCCCACGGGTCCACGTCACTCTCCTCCTCTTCTGCCTCCAATTGATCGATGAACGCCTCCTTGTTGGCCGAGACAGACTCGTCCAAATAGTTGTCTCCTCTTCTTCTCGTTCGTCTTCTTGTCTGTACTCGCAGGTGCAACACGCGCCCCCGTCATGGCTCCTTCTTTGCGCTCGTCTTTCGTTGCAGGTACCCCACGCTCCTCCTGTGCGGCCGGTACAAGCTTCGTCATCGTGGTTTCCTCGAGTGCTGATGTCGATGGATCCTGGCGCTGTCGGACACGACATGCTGCCTCAGTAGGCGACTCACGAGCGCGAACGATGCAGCGAAGAGCAGGGGACGCATGGCGGTCAGTGGACGGCCTGGACCTGCCATTGCCACAGTGAGTGGGCATCGTGCTTGAGGAAGTTGTTTAGAATGATCGACATCGGGTACACAGAGTTGAGTGCCGATCTGATCAAGGATGAGCAGTGGTTTCGTGCATCATGTACACACATCCATTTGTCGATTATTAAAAAAAGTAATATCTCGCGTACTGAACATAATTTGATCACAACAAAAGTGGCACAGAGTATTCTAGACTCGTAAATATCCAGTGCGTGCCTGTCGACATGGAGTCCAACGGAGTTCGACGTGCCGACGTGATCGTGCAGCAGTTCCACGCGTCATTTCCCCATCAACACGTGACACACGCACGCGGGACGTGCACACCGATGCCCATGATTACCACCCGACTCCACTCATTTTTTAAGGGTAAGATCGCACTCCTCTTATTATATACTAGATTTTAGGTGGCGCCGAAGACCATTGAATGGTCCATCGCAATAAAGAAAAGTCCCATCGATTCCCATCCCTGCCTACCTGGCTTCTTTGAGAACATAGACCGTACATGGTGGTCTTGTATAATAGTAGTAGTACTACTGGACCACGGCATGTACTCTTTGACTCTTCTCCCACACTAATCACTATCTTCTTCCTCCTACCGCCACCTCCCTCCCCCTGCAAGCCATGGCTCCCTTGAGGAGAGGCCGGTTAACCATCTTCGCGGAGAAAAAGGAGAGAGCTTTCCGCGAGTCAGTTCTTGCTCTACCAGCCCCTCAAGCCCCCCTCTCACTGAGGCCCAATCTGTCCCGAAAATGGCGCCGAATGTTTTAGCAGGCGAGGGCTCCTCCTAGTATGGTCTTCTTGTTCTACTTCTTCTCCATCTCCTTCGCCATCATGCTCTTATTCTGCTTCTTCTTGTTTTTCTTCTTCTTCTTCTTCTTCTTCTTCTTCTTTCTCTTCCTCTTCCACGTATTACAGGCTGGCCGTGGAGCCAAAATCCACCACGACGGAGGTGTTGCAGGACCCGTTCGGTCTCGTTCCACGTCTGAGTGAGGTAGCAAATCTCCACACTATTATTTCTCTGAGTTGTGATGTGGATTTATTAGATCGTGTCCACCCCGTATTGATTTTTTTTCGTTTGTGAGTTGTATTAGATTTCATGATTATGACTGGATCTCTTGGTCTTTCCTTAATACCATTGTTCATAGATTCCATATGGATTTTTTGTGATTAGGATTAGTTTATCATGGTTATGAATAGATCTCTAGGTCCATTTTTAACACTGTTGTCCATAGATTCAATGGGGATTTTTTTGATTTGTATTAGTATTCACCTGGAACCTGGAGTGTAATTATAGAATTTCTATTTCTATTAACATGAACGATGCAGTGATCGAAGGCCAAGTACCATGACAAGGTGGTCGCTATCAGTGCAAATATTGACAACCAACATGAGCTTGCACGCTCCCTCACCCAAGCTAATGAGAGCCTACGCAAGAAATTATCTGTGCAAAAGGAGATCTCGCTAGATTTTGCACGTGACATCGTGAGGCTACAGAAAGTGCTCGACCGTAACTTGAACAGGCAAGAACATGCCATCAAGATAATCAACGAGCTCATGGAGGAGAAGAAGAATCTCGTGGAAAGGTGCACCCTCCTGCAGGACGAAGTCACTAAGGCACTCAGAGGACGCGTCGAGGAAACCAAGGATGCCATCCGAGCCTACCATGATAGGAACCATTGTCTGGATGCAGTGAAAGAGATGAAGGAGGACATGAGCAGAGGGATCACCATACTTGAGGGTGTTCGGAAAGAGAACGTGGATCTAAGGGCTTGTCTGGAGGCATATCGAAGCAATGCCCAAGTCTGATTCCGATTAGAGGGGGCACGAATATCAGTTCGTGCTCCACTCTTTTTGTAATATTTAGGGCTCAGGGAGCAATGCCCAAGTCTACTTCCCATTATAGGGTGCAATAAGAATCCTAGGGCAACTCCTTATCTATCTAGACATGTGTAGGTGTTCATGTTCATGAATGGATACCATGAGCTCTTTCCATTCTTTATCTGGACATGGGTTTCTGCATTATGAGTTTGCCACTAGCCCACTACTATTGGTGACATGGGAAAAACCCATAGCACACTAAACTTCAGATAAACCTTATTTGTCTTTGAAATTGAAATTATGTCAGTGCCACTAGTTGATTCATAAAATGTTGACTAGTCATAGATTGCTTCTTCCTTGAAATTATGACAGTGCCACTAGTAGATTCAGTTAATTATGGAAACTAACCAGCTTGTCCTGGTGAACTGAACAAACCATACTATGTATTTTTGTTGCAGGGAAAGAGGCGAAAGCTCAACCAAAACCTGGCGACCTGGCTAAATGATAAGATAGCCATCCAAAGGGGAAGCATAATTCACAGAAACTGGCCTTTGACCACCCGCGCACTGAAGTCATGGTCCTTTTTGATAAGTGCTAGGAACTGAAGGAGGTAAACGCTGGCTGGGTGAAGCTTCACAGGGAAGGTCGCACCTCGGCTAGGAAGCAGACGGAGATCATGAAAGGGATCTTGAAGGAAAATCGTATGGCTACGGACCAACTTCCTGAATCCGTGATGGAGCGCTGGAACCTATGGCTGGCCACGACAAAGTACTGAAGGAGTTGGCTGATCTTAGGGACGAAAACAAGCAGCTCCGGGCTAGGCTTGCTTGAACCCAACATATGTCTATTTAGTACTGAACTACCTGGTTTATCCTCTAAAGTGGTGATTTTGTAAACGTGAACTTAACTCTATGCACAATATGTGTTCGTCTGAAATTAATTTGCTCGAGGATTGAGTTTGGCTTAGTTAAGAAAGCGCAACTACAAGTCTTACAGTTAACTAGTTTCAGGCATTGGCACAACATAAATTATTCATCTTGAATTTACTTTATCCTCTGTAGTCTGTCCTTGTTCACTCTCGCGCGCATTCTTCAGTTCCTTCAACAGATCCGCAATGCAGTACTCTGGCTTCTTCTTGTCGTCCCTCAGCTGATCCCTCTCGTTTTCTGCATTATGAATCAGCAACCTGTGACTATCCTGAAGCTTCTTTGATGTTCCAACAACCAAGCTCCCATTGATTCTGTCACTTAGTTCTGACTGCAAATTCTCGATTTCTTGTTCCAACTCCTTATTTCGTACCGACAGCTTGTAATTTTTTTCAGCTGCATCACAAGCATCAGTAAATCTCCCCGACCTTTCCAACTCATGCATCTCCCATAACTGTGCCAAACATTTCTTAAGTGCATTCGGCCACTCAAGATCCACCCACTCTACTGCTTTACACACCGGGCCAACCTAAAAAAACACACTATCGTGTTATGAACATACACAATACATTTTTCTTCATGTCACCATTGCACATAATGTAAACAAACCAGATTTGTACAGCCCAAAAACCTTCTCCTAGTGTTACTGCCTTCGAATGCAACATATCTCCTCAGTTTTAGCCCATGGTCACATGGTACTTCTCCATCGAGATCTAGGCCCTCCCATTCGGAGTCATAGATCATCCATGGTACCTATAGGTAAACGCAAAGCTAGAATTGAACACAATTGCATGCACATATGGAGCTCAGATCGAGGGATTTACCAATGCCTAACCCTAGCCCTAGAAAATAGAGGAACTCACATCGTGGAAGGAATACTCGATGTCAGAGACAAGGCTATCGCTGCTCGAATGGTCGTCCTCATCGTTCCAGGACATCATGGCGAATGCGTTGTCGCCAGCGACGGCGTCGGTGTTGGTGAGGAGAGAGAGAGAGAGGCAAAAGTGAAATGCATCACCGCTGCAACAATGACTAAATTGGCATGTTACAATAGTTTAATGGATACCATGCCCTTTCTCTAGATAACTGTCTCCTGCCTAATATGGTTTCTCTTCATACATTCTTATTTCAAATATTAAACCTGTACTCCCTCCATCCCAATTTCATTGCCCAAGCAAAACATACCAGTATACTACATCATCTCAAGGAACAAAATCATGTCAACTACAAGGTACTTATGCATCACTTGTTTAGCCATGGTTTCACAAAAAATTACATTACAATCTCTCAACAAACATAATCACATAAACAAGTATATTACATCAACTCAAGAAACAAAATCATGTCAACTACAAGGTACTTACGCATCACTTGTCCAGTCATGGTTTCACAAAACATTACATTACAATCTCTCAACAAACAAAATAACAAAAACAAGTACAGTACATCATCTCAAGAAACATAATCATGTCAACTACAATGTATTTATGCATCACTTGTCTAGTCATGGTTTCACAAAACTTTACATTACAATCTCCCAACATAATAACAGAAACAAGTACAATACGTCATCTCAAGAAACATAATCATGTCAACTACAATGTACTCATGTCTTATTACAACAACGATGGTTTCAGTGAGGAGAGTGACATGTCGAAAAATCTCAACAGCTCGCACAACATTATATCGTAATTTCTCAACAAACATAATCACAGAAACACGGTCTAAATGCAAAAGCAGTCAATGTTACAAATACAGGCAGGGGAACCCCACGGTCCATATGACAAGCCTAGGGTAGCAGCTCTCATCAGATCTCATCAACGTCGACCACCTCATTCTATTCAGCCACTACATGGGCCTCTACATCCATTGTAACTTGTTCAACAGCATCAGAAATGGTACCCAGGAAGAACACCTTCCTAGATCGCTTCTTTCGTCGCATAATATGCATAAGATCTTCAGTATCCAAAACCTCTATGAATTGCTGGTTCTTATGATGCCACCACGGATTTGTGCCATCTGCTTAGGGCCAATACTGATTTTCCTTACCGATCATCTCTCCCATTTTATCAAGAGTTATGTTTTTGGAATCGACAGTGATCTCCACAGTACATGATGAAACTGGCTTATTAACTCCCTCATCAAGTTTTGCCATGTATGAATCCACCTCTAAGTGTATAGTGAACTTCTCTAGATCATCATCTATTGGTCTGTAGTCTCTAGGAGCCGAAGCTCTAGCAGCAAGATCTCCAGCATCTGCATACATATCATCAATCATCGCTTCAACTTTCACCTTACGATCAGCTATAGAACACTCCCAAACCATCTGAATCTCATGGGAGTGCTCAATTTGCATATAGGTATCATTCATGTTGCGCCACACCAATTTTGTCCTCTGTCTAGAACCCCAGGGAATCCTTGCGGCAAGCATATCTACTGGCTGCGAAACAGACACAACCTATTTGCAATTCACAAGCAGATGCACATCTTACCCAAACACAACCCTCTCGCAACCAAAATCTAGTTTTGCAGTGTACTGGCGAACATGAATTGTGAACTCATATAGGTCCCTTGTATCATATCAAAGTTGTGCCTAATTTGATTAAAAAGGGGAAATTTTCAGTTCATTCGATTCTATTATGTTGTAACTAATCTACTTGTAAGAAAAGACACATATAAGAAAAATTCACCTCTCGCTCTTCTCCCGGGTTTTTTTCTTCGAGATCTGGGTGCCGCATCCGCCACCTGAGCCGAACAATCTGCCGCCGGCCTTGCTTTTCTCTTCAACCCGCTACTCGTAGGTACCTTGGGAGCAGAATCCTTGTTGACCTCTTCGCTAACCAGGGCTGAAGACCTCACCGCTGCTTCGCGTTGAGCCCCAGACTCTGGCCCCGACGGACCTGAATCAGTCTACGATGTAGCTACAACCTTCGCCTTGCAAGACCTGTTGGGTTGCCACCATTAGATTCAATGTTGGGGGAGGGAGAAAAAAGGTCCTCCGCCACTAGCAGATTTAGGGTCAGGTAAGGGAAGAAAAAGGACCACCGCCCCCGCAACCTGATTTAGTGTTGAGAGTTAGGAAAGTATAGTAATGGATTTGCCCCTACAACACATGCATGGTGGCTAAGAAGAGAGACCAACGAAGAAGGGGCACATCAGGAACTAGTGTAATGGAATATTCTGACTTCACGAGCGTGATTTGAAAATATTGGGTTTGGCCATCATTCACTCTAAACACCCCTCTCAGCAATTGACGCCCCAACTTTTCGAATCGCGATGATTAAAATCAACTCGGGTACTTCGATGCACTGGTGTCTCAACTTTCGGGCCGCAAAGTGATATTCTCTATGGCCTGCTTGGCGGCCCAGTTAGACGGATGTAGAAGGGAGGCCCATGCCGGATAAACGAAGGCTATGCAGGAGTTACCGGCATACTCAGAGCCTTGGAGTGCAAGACACGAAAGACTAGTTCGTATTAGTGTAGGACTCTTTACCTTGTTTGGCAAGGACTTTTCCCTGTAACCCTAGGTTCTGGTGCCTTTGTAAACCGGGCCTGTGGGAGCATTTAGGGCACAACCTCTTAGATTTCTACGTACAACATGCAACACCTCGCACAACGAACCTATCTCTATAACTCGGCATATTGCCATTATAGTGATTTATAGTAGGATTAGAGTTCCGCCACCGTTGTGGAACTTGAACCTGGGTAAGCTGTGTTGCCTCATACCCGCCAACTCTCCGCCTTACCCCACGTCTTTAAACACGCATTGTGAGGACCCCTCCATGGCGTACTCGTCAGCAATACCACGACAATTGGTGGCCACCATGGGGCAAGAGGCGCTTTGAGCTCTACACCGGGCGAGTTCCAATCTCTTCGCAGGAATCGGCGACACTATAGCTATCGGATGCATTCTCTTCTCCAGCAATGCCCCGACCATCCCTCCAGATGAGTTCTGGGTGCCGGCGAAGACGAACCCTATGCGCTACTCCGTCATCCCCTTCGGAGATATCCACATCTTCATCGGCGAAACTGACTTGGGTCCTAATCCCCAAGAAGTCGGAAACTCATCAAGCCCTGCCTGGACCGCCTACGGGCAGGACACGTTCATAGAAGGATCTAGGCTATACCTCCATGTGGAGCATGGCGGCTTAGATCAGGAAAATTCAAGGCCCACCCAAACCGCCCCTGTGTAGGAAATAATGGTGGAAGGACCCCGTGAATCCGCCCGCCTTCCCTGCCCGTTTGAGACACGGAGGTCACACTTTATCGATGTCGTCACCATCTTTGATCTGGCTCGATGCGTTCAAAGGGATGGAGAACCTCCCCACGAATACCTCGCTAGGTGGATGAGGGTTAGGGAAACCCTAGAGGAGGACCGCACCGATGAACTCGTGTACCACTTCGTGGAAGGGCTCACATGAGGGACACGCCTCCGACATACGCTGAAAAGGCGGCAAGCCACCGGATTACTCACCCTCGGCGAGATGGTTTCCATTGTCAACAAATATGCAGACGCCAATGAGGACACTGAGGCCGACATCACAGTCGCAGCCGGAGGAGACAACAACAACAACGGCCCGCCTCCATCACCCTCAACCTCCACCGTCGACAAAACCTAAGCCAAGTACGACTCCGTACTTGATGCCTTATACGCCGACATCAATATGGACGGCGGTGTCTTAGACCCTAATTCGGAGGAATACGATACTATTATGAGGGAGATCGAGTAGGAAATCGAGAAGGAGGAGCGCGCCAAGAAGACCAACGCTTCCCATCAGGTGCTAGTCACCATCGGGAACGTAATAGAAGAAGAAGGGCAGGAACCGGAGCGTGTAACACCCCAGCATTAGAGCTTAAAAATAAGCTGAGATCAGGTGTGTGCATTGCATTCATGCTTAGAAAATCTGGATAATTTTCACGCTTCTAAATAAAACTTATCAAAGTGATTGAAGCTTCTCTTAACTTGGTGGAACTGAAGTAGACAATCAAGTGGAGAATCTGTTCTTCTCAAATAATAAATCCTCAGAACCACATCGCAGGCTGAAAGGGCAAGTTTCACCAAGTTAGGTAACAGTAAAAGGATGGGGGAAGTTTAAATTATAGTTACTTGATCTCATCAACAGCCAAAGCAAACAGGGAAGCAGCTCACACACCTAAATGCATGCATTGAGGTGTCGACAGCAGAGAGCAAGGAAGTAGATCAACTCACAGTCGTATAGAGCAAAGGAAGCTTTGCTATCCACTTCACAAGAGAACCCAGCCACAGTTTCTCACCTGCACACTCAATACTACCACAAGAACAACACCAGATCTTGACATCGAATCTCTAGATCAAATTACTTTCCACCAAAGAAAAACCAGGTGATCACCAGCATAGATGGTGACTTGAGGAGGGAAAGGTAATGGGTGGACATCAAGGTCATAAGGGCAACATTACCAGGAGGAGCAAGACAAGGTCAAGGAGAAGCCAACATAAATCCAGGGCTACAACGAGACAGTAGTAAAAGTCAACCAGAGTATGCCCAACATCTTGACTTAATCATTTTTCTATCTTGCACATCCATTGTCTTGCAAGCACATGATAAATAAACATCTCAGGCAGCAGATAATCAACAACCAGTTTATGCAAGTGTTCTTGCATGGGCAGGGTCTCAAACCAACATCATTGACCCTATAATCTAGTTTTAACTAGATAAATTTACATCATAACAGCTGGTATAGGGCACATTCCCAAAAGGGTAGCACCTCTGCACCTAGCAAGGTCAAGCCTGCTTGAGTACAAGCTCAAGTAGATCCTTGCCAACAAAGACAATCATCTTCCTAAATGATTTAGGAATCATAACTAGACAGTTTCTTTTAGAAAGGACAGTAAAGATCAATATTATCTACCACTAGACCACAATATACAGAAACCACTAAATATAATCATTTTCCTACAAGTGTATAGGAATCATATTTTCATAAATCATTATTTTATTAATCACAAAGCAGGGACTAGTATTAACATTTTATTTACCCATTAATACGATTAAATCTGAACATAGCAGTATTTCACAAGGAAACAATTAACCAAGCATCAGTACAGAGAGCAGTCAACTTAACTCCATAGGAGTAAATCCATAGCCACAACCATTTGAACATCCACAATAATCTAATCATGCTTTTACAGATCATCCTAAGACAAAGAACAGAGTAACACAAGCATGATCAGCAAGGTGTTCTCTGACAGAGAACAGAGTAATAAAACATACACAACAGAATGGTCATCTGACATAGAGCCGAGTAACAGATCATAATCAACAATGGTAAGCAATACACCCATCGTAGGACACTATCAAAGGATTTGTATAAACATGATTAACCAAGGAGCCGACTAAACATCACCACAAAGGGGAAATTAACCCTAAAAATTAGTAAAGAACCCTAAATAGGGAATTCAATATAATAGTAACATAGCATGGATCAGGGGAAGAGATAGCATAGAGAGCGGAATAGAAAAACTTACTCGAGGTCCTCGTAAATTTATTTGAAGAGGAAGCAAAGAGGTGGCGACACGGGGAGCACCCGAGGTGGGCGCTGCAACCCGCGCCTGCGCATAACAGTGGTGGCTAGAGAGGAGCAGCACCACGAGCAGCCAACACGTCGACGAAGAAGCACAGAGGCGGCTAACCCTAACCCTAGTCTCATGCAGGAGTTAGCGCAACCACAGAAGGGGGCACCAGCGATGAATCGGCTTGGACAACAATGCGTAGTGGTATCGTCTTGGTCGTCCTGTACCGCGGTGGCAGCAACGGCGGCTAGATTTGGCCAGAATCATGTGCGGTAGCGGCGGAGGCATCGAGCGCCAATGAGGGTCGCGAGAGATAGGGGTGAGGAAGAGAGAGAGTGCGCATAGGGGGGTACATGGCCGGTGGGCTTCCAATACCGCCCAAGTGGTCTTTGACCAGGGTAGGTGGGCCGGGTCTAGTTGGGCCAGGCCATCCTAGTGGGCCGGGCCCATATCTCAAAAGACTTATCTAAAAAAATATTTACAAATATGCCCTAAAACAAAACCATCTAGACAAAAATAAATAAAAATCCTAAAAACACAAATTATATATTTTTGAGCTCACAAAAATATCCTTTATCCAACAAAAATAATAGATAGTAAATTTCAGTAATTAAATATAGATCTATTATTAAAATTGTATATATTCCTTCTGAAATTTTATAAAAATATACAAAACACTTCAAAATTGAACAAAATTCATTTTTAAGATTCTAAAAGGAAGTACTATTATAGAAAACTATTAGTTTGTATTTTTTTAAGTCAATCATGTACAAAAGAAATAAATCTTATTTCCTTAAAAGAATTTTAATTAAATAAAAGAGTTAAAAACTAAATAAAACCTTTTTTTAAACTCTTAGAATAATACTAGTTATTATAAAATTGCTAAATGTCAAAATAATATGAATTTAATGATTTCTTAAATAATGCTTTTCTTCTATTAATTAAAAGAAACTTAAAACCTATACTAGATGGGTAAAACACGCAAAGAAGAAAGAAAATATATCATTACATGACATTACTATGCATTTCATATTGCTTCTTTAAATATTGTCTTTACCGGGCAATAATGGTTTTCTATAGAAGCCAGAGCTTAGGGTTAAGTGGAAGTATCCGACTCCCCTACCTTGTAGTCAAAAGGCAAGTTCACAACTTGCTCATGTCCTTTGATTATTTTCTATCAAGTGCTTGTAACTCAAAATGTTGTCATCACCTACATTTCAAAAAGGTCAGAAAACACTATTTTCAGAATAATATGATTATTGATTATTTACCGATAGGTAATAATGTACTGATACAGTTCCAGTGGTAAAGGAACATAATATCTAGGACTTAATCAACCAATGTCACCAGTGATTCTAGTGCCGTATATTACGCGTTAACCATGAGATTTGGAATGGTACGGAGAAGTCAGATGTATCTTCTTCCTCTCGCATTCATCCGGATGGCTAGGTCGTGGTTGTTATCCTTGTAGCGTGCATTAATTGGTAATTTGTAGAGGATATGCAGCATATGGGTGGGAACCATCAACGTCCCATAATAGTTGTTGCATCTGACGGTCTGTACTAACCATTGCCGTAATTCAAGATGTGGGCATGGCATACACCAAGGGGAAATGCGGGGTCGCGAATGGGGCAGTGATTAACTTGGATCATCTACTGGGCCCCACATCGTGGAATTGTGGATGGGAAAGATCGCCTAGTTGTGCTACAAGGATTTGGTGTCTCATGGGTAAAGCAATGCACCTCTGCGGAGTGTAAGAACTGTGACATGTTACTCCCTGTTTCGGGAAGGAGCTACGGACGCGGCAGAAAAAGGAACCCCATGAAGGTTCTGGTCAACCTGTGAAGGCTGTCAGACATAGTTTTCAGAATAAAAGCAACCTTTGAAGAAATGTTTACAAAAACCTGCATTGCCTACGACCTTTGGTCTGTGGCTGTAGAGATAGTGCATCATACACTTGTTTTTAGTGAGCTTGTTGAGTACGCTCGTACTCAACCATACCTTCTTAACCCTTGCTAGGTTCTAATACATTGAAGACGACGTCAACATCAATTTCTACTCAAGAAACCATCATCGACAGCTCAAGTTCTTCAATAACATACACATCAACCGAAGTGAATATGAAGTCCTTGAGTAGATAGGAGTAGATTCTCTAGCCATAAAACCTACTTCTATAGAGCATTGCACTAGCAGAAATTGCAAGCTTGATAGTTTATATGTTAGTCTTTCTAGCCAGATAGCTCTGAGTTATTATTGCTGGTTCTTCTTTGTAAGAAGTTGATTTCTTGCTCTTTAACCTAGAGTGTTCTCTGGATCTTTTGTAAAGAGTCGAGTTGTAGTCTATAGTCATGTCTTGGACCTATTGTGTTTCTGTTGTACCACTCTGAGGGATGTAATACTACTGAACGGTATTTCATTGGTGTTATGTCAAGGACTATAGTATACTACATTATGCATTGGTATGTTGGGTCACTACAACTGGTATCAGAGCATATGCTTTGACCTTAGGTTGGTAAACCTAGTAAATGGGTAGAACCTGTAGGAACGATATTAGCAACAATAAAGAGTTCTCTAGAAATATGATGGATATTCAATTGGGAATAATCTCGTCATGTTGCCAGTGTGACAAGTCTTTATTATGCAATTTTAAATAAGTACCATGAGTTTTAACTCAATTTGACTGATGACAATTTCTTATCTACAGTACAAGAATGGCACCTAGGTATCCACCTCGGAATGTTCAAGTATTGAACAAGACCTTAGATGATTATGAAGATGACTGGAGAATCACTCTAAGACAACTTCTATGGAGCCTGGATTGTAAGTATTGACTTCTGTCAAGGTTTATAGTTTCTATGATGGGCGGATATTGGCCAAGTACCGTATCCTGATCATGTTACCCAAGAAGTTGGGAGTGTGTGGATAAATGCCATCAGGAGAAGCAATATGTATGGAAACATCCTATCAGATTGCAGTAGTAGCAGCCATAACCAAGATAAGGAACAGAATTCCAAGGCACTGGTAGGTACTACCTATACTTCTATACCTCATGAAACCCTTAGTTCTGATCCAGAGTTAGATCATTCTGTTTTGGTAAGGACTAAACCTACTCTAGCAATAGAGTATATGGATCGTTACAAGTCTTTACTGAACACATTCCATAACACTCATCAAGTGCTAGTTCAAGAGTTGGACACGGTCATTGAAGATTTTACTGATCCTACAAAGGCAATGGCACGTAGAAAGCAGTTAGTTAAAGAAGCAAAGCACCCGAAACCAGTCTTTTCAGGGGAGGTGTTTGAAGAAACAGAGTTTAATGACCCACACTCTGAAGTCTATACCTATTGTCCAATGGAACCTCAGCAACCAATAGACCCATGGACCAAGTATGAGGAGGAGCAAAAAATTTGGAATGCACCCAATCCCAACAATGCTGTTAGAGGAAATGCCGAATGGAAAGGCCAGTCTTATGATGAAATCATCAGAAAAACTATACTCTGTGGATTGGGTAAGGGAGTATAAACCAATTATAATCATCTAGAATCTTATGGACCATATGGGGGTAATAATAATCCCATTGAGCTGGAAGAGTGTCCTGGTAGTTACTACACCAATATGTATGACTGGATTGTGGAAAAAGCAAAGAATACCTCTTACTTTGAAGATGCGCTTGAAGGAGGAAAGAAGAATCATGAAGAAGATAATGAGTATGATAGTCATTTCTCAATGGCTGATCTCAATCTTGGTACTTCTACTCAAGGTTACGTACCTACTGGATGTTCTGATGCACCAGAAGGCAGTCGTTGAACTTCACGCCATCGTGGACGAAAATCCCAAAAACACGGAAGTGAGTGAGGAAAGTAAGAATAGAAGTAATCCATAAAGTAGAGTGCTTGAATAATGTTTATATTGGGTAATGCGTATTGTAGTGCTTGAGAGGCTTGTTGAAATAAGTTAGAACATGCTCACATGGGCAAGAGAGCTCTTGGAATATAAGGAGGTAGTGTACAGAGGGAGTGTCTTACCATGGTTGGGAGTTGTAAGATTTCGAAGACATATGTTTAATACATGGTATATGTTTGAGTATTTCTTGGTTTTTCTTGGATCTTCTTGATTGACTAGATCTATACATGAAGTTTGACTTTATGTGCAAATGCATGTTGCATCATCAAGTTATTATTTGATGTTATAGACTTTGGTAGTAAAGGCAACTCGTGTAAGGGAGTGCCGAGTTCCGAAGATCAAGATAAAGACTTGCACAAAGAAGGAAGCTAAATATAAGGGTATCAACCCTATTTTGAAAGGATGGATCAATCCCAACTCATTATGAGCTAGCAATAGGAAGGAGTATAAGTGCAGAAAAGGTGGAGCAACATGAAGGAAGATACTCAAATTCACACAAAATAGGTGATATTGCTTAGAAGTTAATGAAGTAGTTGTTCCAAGGTCATGGAAGTGACTTGGAAGGGTGCAAAGAAGAAGTCTTGGCACCAGGGTGGTATTCAAGTTCTGACAATTCAAAGAAAATGCTAGTGAGAAGTCGAATACCCATAGAGTAATTCATACACCTAGGACGATCCCTAGCTGGTATCCGTAGCTGGTAGCCTAGCGGTGTAGCTAATTAGGTCATCTTTGTATCGTTTAAAGAGTATAAAACTTGGCCTAAGATAACAAGGACATAAAGGAGTATATAATTTGAGCTAATGGTTTTCGAGACGTCTCACGACATCAAATTTGTCGGGTAAAAGTACTATCTAGAAGATTAAAAGTGAGATAAGTAACATTGGGAGATTCATTTCGGAGATCCACAATTGTGTGGATATACCGCGGATTCTTTCGTGAGACCTTGTAAAGGTAAAGTATAAGCTGGACAGAGATCAATATCCTTCCTCTTGGGTTAATGGATATTATATATGCAGATTAGAGACCATTAGGAAACCCCAAGGGGGGAGTAAACAATAACACTAGAGTGTTGTTGTCTAACTTTCTGACTAAAGGTTGGAAAAGGAGTATAAAGTAATAATGAGGTTAATCCTTATTCTCATAAGGTTAGAAGAAGTCATCATTATATACTATTTCCAACAATATGTCCGGATGAACGATCAAAGTAGACTTAACTGCTAACCTTAGGGGACTAGTTCTAAAAGAAACAGCTGGTAAGTTGTCCTTGACAAGGAGGAGAGCCTACTAAAATAGAAATAGACTAGTGTAGAGTAGCAGGAAAATCGTATTGGAAGGGACAAAATGTGTCCACAACCAATTCTACATAGGACTGTAAGTGCATAAACCTCAAGAGATATAGAAAAATGAACTATATGGTAAATTAGAAACAATAGGGTATTGTCGGAATGAAGAGGATTCAAGGAAAAAGATTTAGATACGGGATACCACAATTATCCACAATTGTGATCACAATGGAAGTGAGAAATGGTGTGATCAATACAAGTCAACTCTTCATTCCAAAACATAAGAGAGTATGAACTTCGGGGACGAAGTTTATTTTAAGGGGGAGAGTCTGTAACACCCCAGCATTAGACCTTAGAAATAAGCCGAGATAAGGTGTGTGCATTGCATTCATGCATAGAAAATCTGGATATTTTTCGTGCTTCTAAATAAAACTTGTCAAAGTGATATAAGCTTCTCTTAACTTGGTGGAACTGAAGTAGCCCATCAAGTGGAGAATCTTGTTCTTCTCAAATAATAAAGCCTCAGAACCACATCATAGGCTGAAGGGGCAAGTTTCACCAAGATAGGTAACAATAAAAGGATGGGGGAAGTTTAAATTATAGTTACTTGATCCCATCCACTGCCAAAGCAAATAGGGAAGCAACTCACACACCTAAATGCATGCATTGAGGTGTCGGCAGCAGAGAGCAAGGAAGTAGATCAACTCACAACCGTATAGAGCAAAGGAATATTTGTTATCCACTTCACAAGAGAACCCAGCCACCGTTTCTCACGAGCACACCCAAGACTACCACAAGAACAACACCAGATCTTGACATCAAATCACTAGATCAAATTACTTTCCACCAAAGAAAAACTAGGTGATCACTAGCATAGATGGTGACCTGAGGAGGGAAAAGTAATGGGTGGACAGCAAGGTCACAAGGGCAACATTACTAGGAGGAGCAAGACAAGGTCAAGGAGAAGCCAACATAAATCCAGGGCTACCACCAGACAGCAGTAAAAGTCAACCAGAGTATGCCCAAGATCTTGACTTAATCATTTTTTATCTTGCATATCCATTGTCTTGCAAGCACATGATAAATAAACATCTCAGGCAGCAGATAATCAACAACCAGTTTATGCAAGTGTTCTTGCATGGGCAGGGTCTCAGACCAACATCATTGACCCTATAATCTAGTTTTAACTAGATAAATTTACATCATAACTGCTGGTACAGGGCACATTGCCAAAAGGTTGCACCTCTGCACCTAGCAAGGTCAAGCCTGCTTGAGTAAAAGCTCAAGTAGATCCTTGTCAACAAAGACAATGCTCTTCCTAAATGATTTAGGAATCATAACTAGAAAGTTTCTTTTAGAAAAGACAGTAAAGATCAACGATGTTTACCACTAGACCGCACAGTACAGAAACCACTAAATATAAACATTTTCCTACAAGTGTATAGGAATCATATTTTCATATATCATATTTTTATTAATCACAAAGCAGGGACTAGTATTAGCATTTGATTTACATAGTAACAGGATTAAATCCTGAACATAGCAGTATTTCACAAGGAAACAATTAACCAAGCATCAGCACAAAGAGCAGTCAACTTAACTCCATAGGAGTAAATCCATAGCCACAACCATTTGAACATCCACAATAATCTAATCATGCTTTTAAAGATCAGCCTAAGACAAATAGAGTAACACAAGCATGATCAGCAAGGTGTTATAAAGAACAAAGTAATAAAACATACACAACAGAATGGTCACCTGGTAGAGAGTCGAGTAACAGATCATAATCAACAATGGTAAGCAATACACCCACCGTAGGACACTATCAAAGGATTTGTATAGACATGATTAATCAAGGAGCCGACTAAACATCACCACAAAGGGGAAATTAACCCTAGAAATTAGGAATGAACCCTAAATAGGGAATTCATTATAATAGTCACATAGCACGGATCAGGAGGAAGAGAGAGCATAGAGAGAGGAATAGAAGAACTTACTTGAGGACCTCGTAAATTTATTTGAAGAGCAAGCAGACAGGTGGCCGGTGGCAGAGAGGTGGCGACACAGGGAGCACCCGAGGGGGGACGCTGCATCCCGCGCCTTCGCACATTAGTGGTGGCCAGAGAGGAGCAGCACCACGAGCAGCCAACACGTCAACGAAGAAGCACAGAGGCGGCAAACCCTAACCCTAGTCTCGTGTAGGAGTTAGCGCACCAGAGAAGGGGGCACCAGCGATGAATCGGCTTGGACAACGATGTGTAGCGGCATCGTCTTGGTCGTCCTATACCACGGCGGACGGATTTGGCCGGAATCGTGCGCAGCAGTGGCGGCCGCATCGAGCGCCACTGAGGGTCGCGAGAGATAGGGGTGAGGAAGAGAGAGAGTGCGCGTACGGGGGGTACTAGGTCGGAGGGTTGTCTAGTACCGCCCAAGTGGTCTTTGACCAGGTCAGGTGGGCCGGGTCTGGTTGGGCCGGGCTAGCCCAATGGACTGGGCCCATATCTCAAAAGACTTACCTAAAAATAAATATTTACAAATATGACCTAAAACAGAATCAGCTTTAGAAAAATAAATAAAAGTCCTAAAAATACAAATTATATATTTTTCTAAGCTCACAAAAATATCCTTTATCCAGTAAAAATAATAGATAGTAAATTTCAGTAATTAAATATAGATCTATTATTAAAATTGTATATATTCCTTCTAGAATTTTATAAAAATATATAAAACACTTAAAAATTGAATAAAATCCATTTTTAAGATTCTAAAAGGAAGTACTATTATAGAAAACTGTTAGTTTGTATTTTTGAAAAGTCAATCATGTACAAAAGAAATAAATCTTATTTCCTTAAAGGAATTTTAATTAAATATTTAAAAGAGCTAAAAATTAAATAAACTCTTTTTTAAAACTCTTAGAATAATACTAGTTAGTATAAAATTGCTAAATGTCAAAATATTATGAATTTAATGATTTCTTAAATAATGCTTTTCTTTATTAATTAAAAGAAATTTAAAACCTATACCAGATGGGTAAAACATGCAAAGAAGAAAGAAAATAAATCATTACATGACATTACAATGCATTTCATATTGCTTCTTTAAATATTGTCTTTACCGGGCAATAATGGTTTTCTGTAGAAGCTGGAGCTCGGGGTTAAGTGGAAGTATCCGACTCCACTACCTTGCAGTCAAAAAGCAAGTTCACAACTTTCTCATGTCCTTTGATTATTTTCTATCAAGTGCTTGTATCTCAAAATGTTGTCATCACCTGCATTTCAAAAAGGTCAGAAAACACTATTTTTATAATAATATAATTATGGATTATTTACCGGTAGGTAATAATCTACTGATATCGTTCTAGTGGTAAAGGAACATAATATCTAGGACTTAATCAACCAATGTCGCCAGTGATTCTAGCGCCGTATATTACGCATTAACCATGAGATTTGGAACGGGACAGAGAAGTCAGCTGTATCTTCTTCCTCTCGCATTCATCCGGATTGCCAGGTCATGGCTGTTATGCTCGTAGCATGCATTAATTAGTAATTCGTACAGGATATGCAGCATATGGGTGAGAACCCTCAATGTCCCATGATAGTTCTGGCATCTGACGGTCTGTACTAACCATTGCCGTAATTCAAGATGTGGACATGGTGTACACCAAGGGGACATGCAGAGTCGCGAAGGGGGCAGTGATTGGCTTGGATCATCTACTGGGCCCCACATCATGGAATTGTGGACAGGAAAGATCACCCGGTTGTTCAACAAGGATTTGGTCTCTCATAGGTAAAGCAATGCACCTCTGCAGAGTGTAAGAACTATGACATGTTACTCCCTGTTCTGGGAAGGAGCTACGAACACGGCAGGAAAGGAACCCCATGAAGGTTCTTGTCAACCTTTGAAGGTTGTCGGACATAGCTTTCAGAATGAAAGCAACCTTTGAAGAAATGTTTACAAAAACCTACATTGCCTACAACCTTTGGTCTGTGGCTGTAGAGATAGTGCATCATACATTTATTTTTAGTGAGCTTACAGAGTATGCTCGTAATCAACTGTACCTTCTTAACCCTTGCTAGGTTCTAAGCCGTTGAAGACAACGTCAACATTAATTTCTGCTCAAGAAACTATCATCGACAGCTCAAGTTCTTCAATAAAGTCAATGAAGTCAACATACACATCAACCGAAGTGAAGACGAAGTCCTTGAGTAGATAGGAGTAGATTCTCTAGCCATAAAACCTACTTCCATAGAGCATTGCACTAGCAGCAATTGCAAGCCAGATAGTTTAAATGTTAGTCTTTCTAGCCAGATAGCTTTGAGTTATTATTTCTGGTTCTTCTTTGTAAGAAGTTGATTTCTTCCTCTTTAACCTAGAGTGTTCTCTGGATCTTTTGTAAAGAGTCGAGTTGTAATCTATAAACATGTCTTGGACCTGCTATGTTTTTGTTATACCACTCTAAGGGATGTAATACTAGTGAACCGTGTTTCATTGGTGTTATGTTAACGATTATAGTATACTACATCATGCAGTGGTATGTTGGGTCTCCGCAGAGCGTGAGAGAGCTCCGCCTACGCCAGCGGTTACCAGAGCAGCAACAGCTAAAAATGTCGCCGAGCCACCGGCTCCGACCAAGGCCATGCCCCTCTGATCCGCCCGCAACCAGCGGAGGAACTCACCACGGCCCCTAGTACTGCCAAGCAATCAAATCAGCCGCCACCGCCACCGTCAACATCTGCAGCTGGCAACCCATTGGCTACTCCCGTGGACAGGGCGATATATGGCCTGCTCCTGCTCCTCGTCGAACCTATCACCATTGCCCATATCCAGAATGTTACGGAGCTAGACAAGAAGCACGCAGAAATCCTTGCAGAGGCCAAGTGCATCGTCGAGCAGGGCGCTAAGCTGGACGAGGATATGGTCAAGGCGCAGGAATCTATCAAGGCAACAAAAGCAATGGAGGCTGAGTACAACCAACTCCTACTGAAGCACAGGGCAAAGAAAGTACCAGCCCATGTCGTCAAAGACCCCAGCATCCGGCGCAAGTTGGGGTATGGCGTATCTAAGCCGATAAAGGCCACCCCGTATATCGATTCAGAGGGGAGGCAAGTAATGCCAACTCCCGCCCTCAACATTGCCGTCACCAAGACCCTCCTAACTACAAGGAATCTGGCTATATATGACCCTCTATTTTCGTCATAGAATCGTCACAATAGTCCTTTTATGACGATTCTATGACGATTTTGAGACCGTCGAAAGCTGAGCGTCGCTAAAGAATATAACGACGTTTTTTCCAAAATTGTCATAATTGTCTATGACGATATTGTATCGTCATAACCTCTATGACGATCCAATATCGTCATGGACCATCTAGCCTGGCCAGGTCAGATCCCACGTTGCCAATCCGACGTGGCAAAACTATGACAAAATGTAAACGTCGTAATGCAGATTTAGCCCAGTCCATTTCTGCCACTTATTTGGGCTGAGCCCAATAACGTGCCAATTGTCTTTGGCCTAGTTCTTTTCACGGTGCATTCTAATAATGGGCCTCGGCCTTTTTGAGAATCCATTTAATTATAATTATCAGCCTTTTGCTTATGATATATATTGTTCATTTACATTTTTGTTTTGGTTCTGATATATATTGTTCATTTACGTTTTTTTTGGTTGTGGCATAATTATTCCAGTACTACTTTAGGCCAAGGCCTTTCATTGCAGTCCAGATTACTTTGGGCCAGATCCTCTTCAGGGTCCTATTTCAATCAGCCCATACTCAATATAGCAGGTAAATATACACAGGAATCAACACTTGAAATAAGTACCAATTCAGCAAAAAATATACATCATCAGAACTTCAAATTCACAGCAATTCCAGCATTATGAGCAATTAAGCTGCAACCAGCACCTAATTCACAGCGTACACAATAAGTCACAGCCACCAAGTACACAATAAGATCACACAACCACCAAGTACACAATAAGATCACACAGCCACCAAGTACCATCTCGCAGACACTAGGTTGAGTTTCATCATGTCCTCGAAGTTCTCTAGCTCGTGTTTGTTCCACTGTAGCTCATCCTACACTGCCAAGAAACAAACAACCAGATAAGACAACCAACGGCAAAATAGTTCATCAAACATTCATTTTGCTTCTAGTGAACAAGTGTACTACATACTTGGACATAATTAGTTGTCAATCATGATTATGAAACTCAATAACACCTCCTTGTAACATCATATGCTCAGCTGAAAAATGATTTCAGCACACACAACTATAGAATAGGGATGTTTACCTTCTCCACAAGGAGACTTCCTAGTGGTTACGTTGAGCACCATTGGTCACTTCACCCTTGTGTAGAGACAAGGTTGTCCACCACCGGCAGCTGGGGAACTCAAAGGAAATTAAGGCTTGACCTCATTGCCATCAAAGATTAACTCATTACAGCAACTGCTCATGATATTGTATATGTTTCATGCACATTTGACAAGCATCTGGCAGACAAACAGACAATACTCAATTATCATGAGTACTCCTGGCATTATGGAACATAGACCATGTTCTCAAACTCAGCAATAGGGACTATTTCATGAATCGTGAATGTTACTTGTAGACAGTACTGCAATATCCTTACAATATCAAAGCCTACTGTAACTACAATATGATTGCCACTACGATTAAAGCCAGGAACCAGATCACACACACATAACTAATTAGCAGACAAGGAGAACTAATAGAGCATCAGGGTTTTTTTTTGAGACAGAGCATCAGGTATTTAAACAAGCATCATGAAGCAAAAAATACAAAGTAGAAAACGGTGACAGTCTTTTTTGGATGGAGGGAGTACGATGATTTAGGGAACACTCCCGGCCAGATGCAAATTTCTTAGAAAAAAAGAGCAGAAATCATCAATCTTGCTGCAAGTTTTCATAACACAGCAGTAACTCTAGACTGTAGTTCTAGGAATACATGATAGCACACATGATTAGCTGGTTCATCAAGATATAAAGCCGCCAATCAATCAGTACATGGGTTTCTCGCACTACTAGCTACAAAAGCATGGATCTGCACATGATGATGAAACAGGAACGGGTGGCCATCAGGTCTGGCAAGCGAATTAATCACTACGTAGTGCTGAACTGAACCCCTTAATTCCCCCTTATTTTGTTTCACCTAGCTGCTAATGGCTGGCTTTTTTTCTGCATTGCGGCCGAGCCCCAGTTTAGATTAAGCTTAGCTCAGCAATCAAATGACAGAGAGATTGAAAGTAAGGCAAGTACAAGACTAAGCATAACAATCTATGCATAATCAAAAAAATCAAGATATTATGCTAGTATGGAGATTCTCCCAGGTCAAGTTAATGGGTGCCAAATACAACCATACATGTATAGACGAGATCAGAGATGAAACACACCTGGGAGGAGAAGTGGAGGCGGTGCAGATTATGGCGTCGTGGAGTCTCCTCCGTGATGAACTAGCCGTCGTGTTCCTCCTCGGCTAGAGGCGGCACTTCGCTCGCGAAGGAGGTGGATGTGGCGCCGGTGGATGCGGGAGGAGCCATGGGCCGCGGCGAGCATGACTTGTGGTGACAGTCGTCAGGTCGGGGTAGAGCCCGTCCTCGTCTGCAAGGCCTGGCGCACGGAGAGGCTACTGCGAGAGGAATCCGAGCCTCCAGTGGGTGACGACATCGTGGATGACTTGAGATGCGTTGGTTCCTGATTCAATAGATGAGTAGCATTAGGAGGTCGGGAGAGGGAGGTGGCAGAGGTGGATCAAATAAAGCGACGACTAGATCTCGAGATCGAGAAGGACAGGAATGGTGAGGCCTGGCGAGATCCTCTCTCCTCTTCGTTCCTGGCGAGATCCCAGATAGCATGGACGCCTTCGATTCATCTTCGCGCCGCGCTTCCGGTTCCGAGTGAAGCTAGGGAGCACTAGGGGAACTAGAGGCTGGCCTGGGGACGACTTTGGAGGCGGCTGGCTGGCTGGGCAGGAGCCGGGGGAGAGGAGAGAGCCGCGCGCGAGGTGGGAGGAGCGGTGGCTGGCTGGGCAGGAGCCAGCGAGGGAGGAGATAATCGTGCACGAGATCTCTGGAGCGGTGGCTGGCCAGGCAAGAGGTGGTGGCGGCGGCGCACACGGAGGAGGGCGCTAGGGTTTGGAGGCAGGGTGTTGTGTGCGTGGGGGTGCTGAGGGCTGAGGCCATGGCAGGTGTGCTTCTTCTGGTGAGCCACCAGACTTTGGATTCCCTTTGAACCGTCCAGATCAGGGCGAGATGGAGATCCATGGGAGTCTGTTTCCTGCGATTTGATTGGTTGCATAAAAAAGCCTTTCTATTTTCCAAGCGCCAAAACGGAGCATTTTGTGAAACCACCAAAGCAAAGTCTAAAAATGGTATCACCCTATTTTTTCAAAAATACTAGATAAATGTCTCAACTGGGGTATCTCAAACCTTTTCATCCACCCCTTGCAAAAAAACAAATTCCCGCCAAATCATGCCTGAGGTTTCATGGTTTTCGTGCCAAACGACCAATGTTAAGGCCAGAATCGCGGCATAGTTTGTGATAGTGTGCTCATATTGTGCACCCATGTGTATCATGAGATGGCGAACAATGTTTCAGGAGGAAGTTTTTCTTTTCTCGCACGGAAAATCCATTTTCCATTTTTCGAGCACAAAAAACGGGGACGTTATGTGAAGCAACCACCAATCGACAGTTTTAGAATGCTACCACCATATTTTTCAAAAATAGTATACCACCTTACATGGACAATGTTTCAACCAGGGTATCTCAAATCTTTCCGTCTATTCCTGGCAAAAAAGACAAATTCCCGTCGAATCGGTAGGAAGCGGGTCTGATTTGAACTACGGGTACATTATCTGATGCCCGTGATTTTTCGAAAAAATCATTTTTAGACTCGCAATATGCTATTTCTTCAGAGATCCAATTCAAGTTTAGCAAGGCTCGGCCCCTAGCTAAGAACCTTCATGCCCACCGTTTTGATCATAGTTTGAAACGGGCATAAAAAAAGGTTCGATCAATGCAAATCCTTCGCGTGCCGTCTTATTATGTGACATAGTTTTAAAGAAAAATACCAAACTTGGTATATTGCAAGTGTCTAAAAAACCTTCTCAGAAATGACCTATCATGTATGAGGTTTCATGGCTTTCGTGCCAAACGACCAATGTTTTGGCCAGAATCGCGGCATAGTTTGTGATAATGTGCCCATATTGTGCCCCCATGTGTATCATGAGATGGCGAACAATGTTGCAGGAGGAAGTTTTCCTTTTCATCGCACGGAAAATCCATTTTCCATTTTCTGAGCGCAAAAAACGGGGCGTTTTGTGAAGTAACCACCAATCGACAGTTTTAGAATGCTACCACCATATTTTTCAAAAATAATATACCACCTTACATGGACAATGTTCCAACCGGGGTATCCCAAATCTTTCTGTCCATCCCTGGCAAAAAAGACAAATTCCCGTTGAATCGGTAGGAAGTGGGTCCGATATGAACTACGAGTACATTATCTGATGCCCATGATTTTTCAAGAAAATCATTTTTAGACTCGCAATATGCTATTTCTTCAGAGATCCAATGCAAGTTTAGCAAGGCTCGACCCCTAGCTAAGAACCTTCATGCCCGTCGTTTTGACCATAGTTTGAAACGGGCATAAAAATTTAAAAAAAGATCCGATCAATGCAAATCCTTCGCGTGCCATCTTATTATTTGACATAGTTTAAAGGAAAAATACAAAACTTGGTATATTGCAAGTGTCTCAAAAAAACCTTCTCAGAAATGACCTATCATGTCTGAGGTTTCATGGCTTTCGTGCCAAACGACAATGTTATGGCCAAAATTGTGGCATAGTTTGTGATAATGTGTCCATATTGTGCACCCATATGTATCATGAGATGGCGAATAATGTTGCAGGAGGAAGTTTTTCTTTTCGTCGCACGAAAAATCCATTTTCCATTTTCTGAGTGCAAAAAAAGGGGCGTTTTGTGAAGTAACCACCAATCGACAGTTTTAGAATGCTACCACCATATTTTTCAAAAAAAGTATACCACCTTATATGGACAATGTTCCATCCGAGGTATCTCAAATCTTTCTGTCCATCCATGGCAAAAAAGACAAATTCCTGTCGAATCAGTAGGAAGTGGGTTCGATTTGAACTACGGGTACATTATCTGATGCCCATGATTTTTGGAAAAACTCATTTTTAGACTCACGATATGCTATTTCTTCAGAGATCCAATGCAAGTTTAGCAAGGCTCGGCCCCTAGATAAGAACCTTCATGCCCGCCGTTTTGATCATAGTTTGAAACGGGCATAAAAATAAAAAAAGGTCCGATCAATGCAAATCCTTCACGTGCCATCTTATTATGTGACATAGTTTTAAGGTAAAATACCAAACTTGGTATATTGCAAGTGTCTAAAAAAACCTTCTCAGAAATGACCTATCATGTCCGAGGTTGCATGGCTTTCACGCCAAACGACCAATGTTATGGCCAGAATCATGGCATAGTTTGTGATAATATGCCCATATTGTGCACCCATGTGTATCATGAGATGGCAAACAATGTTGCAGGAGGAAGTTTTTCTTTTCATCGCAAGAAAAATCCATTTTCCATTTTCCGAGCGCAAAAAACGGGGCGTTTTGTGAAGTAACCACCAATCGACAGTTTTAGAATGCTACCACCATATTTTTCAAAAATAGTATACCACCTTATATGGACATTGTTCCAACCTGGGTATCTCAAACCTTTCCGTCCATCCCTGGCAAAAAAGACAAATTCCTGTCGAATCGGTAGGAAGTGGTTCGATTTTTCTAAAAAGACAACAATTCATCTCCAGTTGTGTTCGTTATTCTTGAGCCTAGGTGCATGCTTATTATTCTTGAATTAAGTACATTGTCTGATCTATTTGCTACTGAAGAATAACTCTGCATGAGATCAGTCATCTGTTCTCCAGTAGAAGCATGCGCAGAGGTCAGTTAATATTTGTTTACCGGTTAGAATTTGATAAACCCGGGCGATGTCAAGGCTCACCAGAAAATGAATGGAATAATTAGATTATTTAGCCATTATGGAATAATATAATCATGTGCTTTTATGCTGTAGCAACGCACGGGCATTCATCTAGTTAGGTATAGATTATAATATTGTCCTTACCATGGACTGATATGGAATTAGTAGATCAACCATTTTTAAGTAATCATACTATTTATAATTAACAACCCAATATGATCTACTTAAAATTATAAAAATTTAGAGACAAAATTCAATTCTTTTGGGCTTCATATGTGAAAAATACAAAAGAATTAAGAAAAAACAAAAAGAAAAAAGAAAAAAAGTAACTGTACCTAATCTACTGCGCTCAAAGTCAAAGACCGGCCCATTACAAATAAGCCCAGGGAAATACTAGCCGTCAGGCCCATGCCCGAAAGTGGAGAATACTCATATAGAGGCAGTGCGGTGCTATGTCAACTAAGTCATGTTGGTGTGTTGGTCAGGTGATCTTGTCTTTCCAGGAGGTTGGTGGTTCGAGTCTCAATGCTGCAACTTTTTTGTGCCTATTTTTTGAAGCCCATAAATCCTTTAAAGGGACACCAGAGTGGTAGAATGAGTAGAACAATTGGTTGGTTCAGTGGTTACGTAGGCGCTGGAGGGTGTTCGAGGTCGTGGGTTCAAACCCCGTCGGCTACCTTTTTTGACTCGTAATCCCAGAATTTTCAAACATTGCCACATAGACAGATAAATAAATGATTTAAAGGGCCTCTGGAGTACTAGTCTGACAAGAATAAATGGTTGGTTCAGTGGTTAGGTATTGCTGGATGGTGTTCAAGGTTGTGGGTTCAAACCTTGTGGCCTCCTATTTTTTGACTAATTATTCCAGAATTTTTAAACATTGCCCATATGGATAAAACACGTAGTCAAAGACTGACACATAGACTTCTTATACTCCCTCTGTCCGTTTATACCCTGCGGTTTGGTTGAATCACAGATACCAAAGAGAGACTTGGATGGGCTACTTGAGTACTAGATGGCCTAAATTGCCCCTGTTGTAGTCCCACGGGAAAGCCTCTCTGGCCAGAGGAATCCATGAAAGGGTTAATTAGCAGCCGCGCATGCATTGGCTCATGTCGTCTCTAGCACAAAGTAACCCACCGCTCACTGTGCTAGCTCGTACGCAGCTTTCTCATCTCTCCCGCACAGCTGTTTCTGTTTAAATCTCCCGCGAGAAAAACTGGCCTGGTTAAATCACTATTGTTGTGAAAATCTGTAAACTTGGAGCCGAATATTTTGGTCCAATTTTCCAGCACCAAATCCATGCGCCATTTTTTCGGTTTGAAGTTTGCTCTCTAATCTCCTCTATAAAACACCATGTGGTAATTAGTCATCGACATTGATCCCTCTCTCTTCCCATGCTTCTCCACCATGGACTTGGAAGAACCGCTCAACCTAGACCTCAATTTTGAGAAACCGCTCAATCGAATCTACAGCAAACATTGTAAAATTTTGAGGTGAACTTGGCAACGAATCTGGGGCGAATATGGCGTCGAGTCCCGCATTTGCAGCTGCTTCCTCTTGCTCCTCCACAGTTTCCTCAACAACGACAGCCTCCTCCGGCTCCTCATCGAGGTGGACGGCCACGTTGTGCTGCTCCTTGTCGGGGACAGAGGATTGGAGCTCAGCCATGGATGCATCATCGTTACCAAGCTCATGGTCGTCCTCCTCGACAAGATCAACTGGCTGCCCATCCTCCTCAAGAAGATCATCTGGATCTTGGCTCTCGCTTGCCAACCATAACGGATTCCCCACCTCGCTCTCTCCCCATGGATGGGAATGGCCTCTAGCTTCGTCTTCTTTCATCTGCTCACCGCACTAGCTGTTAACTGGACATTGGAGAGAGGGAGGAAGACAAGGAGAACGGAAGGAGTGGGAGGGGTCGCACGGGGAGTAATTAAGGTGACGGAGGCGGACGGGAGCACGCGTGGGAGGGCAAATCAGGAACAAAATGACTAAGTTTTCCAGAACGCAGGGTAAATCCAAAAATCGGGAAAAAAATAGAACGCAGGGTATAAACGGACAGAGGGAGTAAAAAAGATACAAAAGAATTAAGAAAACAGAAAAAAGAAAAAGAAAAGAAGGAGAAAAAAATACTATCCTAACCGGACCAACCGAGTTGGCCCAGACCTAAACTACCGCACATAAGCTCAAGGCCGGCCCAAACCAAATCTGTTGTAGCCCGCTTCCCATAAAGGCCCGGTCCTACCGAGAGCCTAGACCCAACAAATAAATGTAGTTATAGAGGCGGTTGTTCTACTAGAACACAAAGAATCAGTTGGTGCAGTGGTTAGCGTGGCTCGGAGGGGTGAGAAGGTCTCGGGTTCGAGCCCCCACGGCCACGCGCACACCTTTTTTTTGCGGAAATTGGTCGGCCTGACGTTGCTTCCTTTGTCCGTGCCCGTTTGGCTAAATATGGGTGCTGATAAATTCAAACTGTGCCACATAAGTAGATATTTGACACGTAGACAAAAACTGACACATAGACACAACACATAGACGAAATTGTTGACATGGCCAACTACCAATTTTAACTTATCCATATTTGGATGCTACGACGATTCTAAATCATCATAGTGAGCCACAAATAACATTGTAGGCTATATCCGTAGGTTTATGACGATTTGAGATAATGAAACTATGACATTTCTGAGCAAAATCGTCGTAATTTTCTAAGGTTTTGATCCTCTCGAACGGCTTACGACCATCTGCGGTAAAATCGTCATAACTCTATGACGATTTTGTTCACGGTCACTATCAGAAGGTCATAGAATAACACATTTCTTGTAGTGATAGACCAGGACAGGTCGCCAGAAGCAGTTTCTCAGGTATACGACCTTGTCGCCAAGGCATGCAAGCAACAGGAAAAGGCTACCTCATAGAGTCTTGAGTCCAACCCAGAGCTTTGCTAGTCAACCCTGAAAAGCCGCAGAAGGCCAAGATCTCCCCATGATGAAGGATCCCACACGGGCTCCACAGAGCGAAGACGAAGAGACGTGCGCAACAGGACTGATGCCATACCCATCTCTTCCGACAAGGGAGACAAGGCTTACCCTCGTCGATCTCCGCCTCCTCCGCCTTCATGACATCATGAGGAACCACAGTCGTGCCACCGAACAAGCATGCCACCCCCTAGGCGTCCCCAAGTCGGTATTGTTATAGGCGACCAGGGTGAGCAACCCAAGCATGCCGGAGAGCGCAGCGGCAATAACGGATACAATAGCAAATCCCACAAGGAGGAGCCACATCCGGCAAGCGACCACAATAGGCGTGAGGAGTCGCATGGAGGGAATAGCAAGAAAGCTAATCCACCGCCAGCACCACCACTTTCACCACCAAGTAGCCACCATGGCGGAGGACATGGTGGATCCCGTGGATCGCACCACAACTCCCCTCCACATGGCGGGAAAGGAAAGTAACTAGAGCCATATGATGCGCGCTCACGGCTAGACAAGATCCAAGAAGCTAGGGAGCTCCCATACCTTGGGCAACGTTGTTTTGGACCTGTAATAAGGGCCACAACTTACCCCAGAGTATTTGGATTGACAAAACCATCAATCATTATGACGACACTGCCAGGCCAGCTACATGGTTGAAGGACTACAGGGAAGCGATTCACATCGCAGGGGGTAACCCCAACGTCGCCGTCAAGTACCTCCAATTGATGCTCATCGGCACCCCTCGCCAATGGATTGATGACTTGCCAGAGAAATCAATATGCAATTGGTTGGACATGTATGAAGCATTCACTAAGAACTTCGAGGGCACGTACAAGCATCCCTGCACTGTCGGAGACCTACAGCGGTGCGTACAAGAAAAGGATGAAACCTCGTGTGCTTACCTCTCTCGCAGGCTGGATATGAAAAATTCATGCGCAGGAGTGCTCGAACAAACCGCTATGGCCGCCTTCATCGACGGTCTGAAAAAGGAGACTTTGCTCCGGCATACGTTGAAGCGTAAGCAAGATAACAATGAGCTCAACCTCAATCCAATGATCGCCATGGCTAGCGAATTCGCCGCCGCTGATGACGACGTGCGTGGATCATTGCCGGCAATAGCAATCCCTACCCAGTCCAGAAGAAACAATAACAACAAGCGGAAATCCCCGCCTGAAGAAAAGCAGACAACCAACATGGTCTCCACAATTTTTGATGGCAAAGGCGGACGCGGGCAACGTGGTCGTGGCCGAGGAACAAGCCAGGGTCAGCAAAAGAGTGATGCTACACCTTCAGCACCCCGCATTCCCCAGACGTATGAAGAATACCAAGATATGTCGTGTTTCGTCCACCTTGACGCGAACGGCAAAGCCACCCACTCCAACCGGCAATGCAAATTTGTCAACGACCTTAAGGAAGACCCCGAGTCTGGCTACAAGCAAAGTCGGAAGAACAGACCTCGAGGAAAGGGCAAAGGGAAGAAGAAGGTGGAACAGAAATCCAAAGAATCAAGTGATATGGATGAGGAGGTGGAGCCCAAGTACGCCGACAAAGGTGATGGCAAGGGAAAGAACCCCTTCGAGAAGAAGGCTCCACTCTATCACACTTTCCTTGGTACTCCCACTGTCCAGCTTAGAAAACATCACTAAGGATACTGATGGCCACCCTCCCCCAGTACCCCAGTATGTCAGATGGTTGGAAGTTCCGATCACTTGGGATAGGAAATATCACCCAGACCTTATCCCAACAGAGAACCAGTATGCCATGGTCATCAACCCTTTGATTGACGGCACAGAGTTCACCAAGTGCATCATGAATAGTGGAAGCAAAATCAACATCATGTACCTGAATACACTGCACAAGATGAACTTGATGGAGACCCAGCTAAGGAAGAGCAACACCGTGTTCCATGGCGTTGTCCCTGGCCGACAAGCAAATTCCCTGGGCTGCATCACCCTTCCGGTCGCTTTTGGTGATGTCAAAAATTACCGCAAAGAATGCATGTCCTTCGAAGTGGTGCCCTTCAAGAGAGTGTACCACATCATCTTTGGTCATGACATCTTCCACTCCTTCCTCACAAGGATATGCTTCGTTTACAACAAACTCAAGATACTCGGACCAAATAGCATCATGACCATTGACGGAAGCTTCACCAAGGCAAGGGACTGCGAGCTCAGTGAGGCCGCCTTCACCGAAACAGTCATCTTCGTGAGGAACTCAAGGAGATCCAGGACCAGGTCGATGCCTCGGAGATGCCGGCTTCGAAGAAGCAGATCACTACTGCTGAACCCGCATTCAAGGCCGTTATCAAGACCAAGTAGGTGGAACTTGTAGAAGGAGATTCCTCCAAGACCACCGCCATTGGCACGGACCTCGATCCCAAATAGGAAAGCATGCTCATTGAGTTCCTTCATGAGAATAGGACATCTTTGCCTGACAACCTACCGACATGAAAGGTGTACCTAGGGAAATTGCCGAGCACATGTTGAATATTGTTCCTACCACCAAACCGGTGAAGCAACCTCTACGATGCTTTGGTGATGAAAGACGAAGGGCTATAGGCAAAGAGATAGCTAGGTTACTTAAGGCTGGCTTTATCCGAGAAGTTTTTCACACCCGATGGGTGGCAAATCCTGTACTTGTCCCCAAAAAAGGAACCAAAGAATTAAGAATGTTCGTTGATTACACCGACTTGAACAAAGTGTGTCCGAAGGATCCGTTTGCTTTGCCTCGCATTGAGCAAGTCATTGACTTGATGGATAGCCCGTAACTTTTGTGTTTTATCGATGCCTATTCAGGATACCACCAGATCTGGATGCGGAAGTTGGACCAACTAGCCACTTCGTTCACCACCCCCTACGGCACATACTGCTACGTCACGATGCCCTTTGGGCTGAAAAATGCTGGTGCTACCTACCAGCAGACGATGCAGCGTTGCCTACATGACCAAATAGGTCGTAATGTACACGGTTATGTGGACGATATCACGGTGATGTCCAAAAAATCAAATGACCTAATACCGACTTGTAGGAAACCTTAGATAACCTTCGAAAGTACAACATGATGCTTAACCCAAAGAAGTGCGTCTTCGGGGGACCATCTGGCAAATTGTTGGGCTTAATTGTTTCACATCATGGATTGAAGTCAACCCGGAGAAAATCAAGGCCATCCTCGACATCAAGCATCTGACATGCCTGAAGGACATACAAAGGCTCACGGGCTGCGTAGCAGCAGTAAGCCGGTTCATCAGCCGACTTGGCGAGAAGGCTATGCCGCTCTACAAGTTCTCAAGAAGGCAGACAAATTCATATAGACGGACGAAGCTGACGCGGCACTTCAGGAGTTGAAGAGAATACTCTCCCCCCAACAATACTTGCAGCACCAGTGTCAAGGGAGCCTATGTTAGTTTACATGGTGGAAACCAACCGAGTAATCATCATCGTCATCGCGGTGGAGCGCAAGGAGCCAACGCATGAATACGGAGCTCAGCGACAAGTTTACTACGTAAGAGAGGTCTTGACGAAATCCAAACAGCGTTACCCGCACTACCAAAAGATAGCTTACGGAGTTTTCCTTGCTTCACGGAAGCTAAGGCATTACTTCCAAGAGCACCCTATTATAGTAGTGAGCAAGGCTCCACTGTTCGACATCATTAACAACAACGAAGCTATAGGGAGAGTAGCAAAGTGGGGCATTGAGCTTGGAAATCACCTACAAGAGGCGCGGCGGTATCAAATCACAAGCATTGGCGGATTTCATTGCAGATTGGACAGAACTGCCAAGACACTCCTATGCCATGGCCAGAGTATTGGGTCATGTACTTTGACGGATCAAAGCTACTCAATGGCGGGGGGGCTGGTGTATTGTTACAATCACCAATAGGAGAGAAGTTGCAATACGTCCTCTAGATCCGGTTCAACGCTACCAACAACATGGTGTAGTATGAGGCCCTCATTCACGGACTTCGTGTGGCCAAGGATATTGGCATCAAGCGCATAGTTTGCTGTGGAGATTCCGACTTGGTTGCCCAGCAAGTAGGTGGCATCTGGAACACGCGGAACCCTATGAAGGCGGCATATCGAGACAAAGTAGACGAAATAGCCAAGTGCTTCGACGGCTATGAAGTCAAGTATGTCAAAAGGGAGGAGAATGAGACGGCAGATCTCCTGTCAAAGCTTTGATCAGCTCGTCGACCAATTCCGCCAGGCGTTTTCCTGGAACATTTACGGACCCCATCCGTGAAAGGAGTGGACCCCAACAACCCAGATAGAGTGGACTCATTTCTTAATACAGTAATAGTGACCTCTGTGGCTCGGATGAAACCATTCATGGACTATCTACAAGACGGAACTTTGCCCACCGACGAAGTCGAAAGCCGATAGATAGTATGCAGAGTAAAAGGCTATGTCATCATTGATGGCTAGCTATAAAAAATAAGTACCACATGAGTTTTCCTTCGATGCGTCTCCTAGCAGCAAGGTATTGAAATCCTTAGAGAGATACATCTCGGAGATTGCGGGCATCATGCCGCTCCCTGATCGTTGGTGGCTAAGGCCTTCCAACAAGGATTCTGCTGGCTTACTGCCAAGGCGGATGCCGACAAGTTGATACAAACATGCCTTGGGTGTCAGTTCTATGCAAGACAACCAAGTGTTCCAGCTGAAGAATTGTGAACAATACCAATAACTTGGCCGTTTGCAGTCTAGGGGATGGACATGGTGAGACCTTTGCAAACAGCACCCTATGGATTTACACACTTGCTAGTAGCAGTGGATAAGTTCACAAAATGGATTGATGCTAAACCCATTAGAAAGCTTGATGGGGCAACAACCCTAAAATTTGTCCGGGATCTAGTGGTGAGATTTGTTCTCCCACACAGCATCATCACCGACAATTGCAGAAATTTGTCTCTCAGAGAAGTGGAGGAGTATTGTCATGAAAAAGGCATCTGCCTTGACCTAGCATCTGTGGCACGCCCACAGTCAAATGGACAAGTTGAAAGGGCCAATGGACTAATTCTGCACGGAATCAAGCCACGCTTGGAAGCACCGCTGCCTAGAGCAGCTGGAGCTTGGGCGGAGGATCTACCATATGTCTTATGGAGTGTACGAACGACACCCAACAGATCCATCGGCTTGACTCCTTTCTTCATGGTTTATGCAGCAGAAGTTGTTCTTCCATCCAACATTCTCCACGATGCACCAAGAGTTACCGCCTACGAGGAGGATGAAGCTGAAGAATCCAGACGCCTATCTATGGACCTACTCGAAGAAGAGCACGTGCTGGCATGCTAGAGATCCACCATCTACTTGCAGAAGCTGTGTGGCTACCATAGTCGCCGTGTTAAGCATCACTCATTTAAAGAGGGGGGTCTGGTGCTTAGACTCAAGCAGGAGAAATCACACAAACTATCCCCGCCTTGGGAAGGACCGTTCGTCATAAGAAAACCATTACTCAATGGTTCCTATTACCTCTTCGATATTCGCAAGTTGAAAGATAGGCCAAAAAATCGCAAGCGCAAGCAACATGACTCTGATGATGATTACCCGAAGACTGATTGGCCATGGAACATAGCACAACTACGTCCCTTTTACACTTAGCAAATTTATATTATGTAATAAGTTCTTTATATGATCAATGAAATAAAGCATTTGGTTCACTCATATTCTCTAAGTATTTTACCTCCTTTAGTTGTTCATTTTTGGATCATATAAACCCTTTATGCGCAAGTTTGCATTTCCACTTGTGAAAATTCCGCCTACGGGCGTTAGCTTAAGTTTTCTAGTCTGCACATTTTCTGAAGTTTTTATGTGGATTCTGGAGTAGTGACTTCTCTGCACTCAAAGCCAGCGATTTTGCTCTTAGGTTCTTGACGGTGCTATTAAACATCATCACCTGAGGACATAGTTATGTGCTGCGAGTCTTCCGTCTCACGAAAGGTCAAGCATACGAACCAGAATAATGGATAAGCCAACAATTGCTTAAAAAATATACACATGCTGGAAACAGATAAGTAGCAGGAAACTTGAGTACAAGTTTTTCTGCCTTAGCAAAACACATAAGTTTTTCCGCATACACATTATAGAGATACATTTAATACAAACATTGTTTTTCATGGCTCTGCTGCAGAAGACTTCGAGGTGGCACCGTCGGCAAGAGGGGAGCCAAGCCGGGAGAGATCTTCAAACTCGGACGGAGATGGGCTAGACTCATAAGAAGCCATGTCCTCATCGCGCACCTCAGCAGGCACGAAGACATCCGCCTTGACCATCTTGGCTACTCTAGTGTCGTAGCCGGTGAGGGAGTTCCAAATAACATCACTATCGATCTCTTTACCTTCCTCGTCTAGCTTGGGAATGCCAGAGTTCACCAAGTTGATGTCGGCATTGTCGTAGTGTGCCTTGACTAAGGAAAGGGTCATCCTTGCACCATCCTGGACGCATGAAGCTTTCTAGTCATTGACCTTCTCGGGGGCTCAGCGCAGGATGTCCGCATACTTGGCCACTGAGTCTGCCGCCTTGATGTTTATCCCCAAAGGCTGGGCTATCTACTTGCCTTGAGCGATGGTAGTGTTGATGAAGTTGCCGACAAGAATCATGAATTCTTTTGGATCCGGAGCACCTTCACCCATGTTGGTTAAATCAATGGGAGCTGTGTTTTCGTCAGAGACAAAAGATCAAGAGTACAAGTATTACAAATTGCACATCTTACAAAAGTTGACGAAATCAGAGGAAAGTTACCAAAGATGCTGGTCTCCGCTTGCTTGCATGTCTTCGCCTTGATGTCATGCTCCTTCTGAACAGTGTTGAACATATCAAGGTTTCTCTCATTCTGCTCTTTGGCGGCTTAGTTTTGATCCTCGAGTTGTGCAATCTCATTCTTTAGGCGCTGCATCTCGGCGTCAGCAGACTCTTGCATGGCCTTCATTGCCTCTTCGTGGCCCTTCACAACATCAGCCAAGTCTTTCTTCAAAATTTTGTTCTCATCATTGAGCTCCTGAATATGGTTGGATTGCTTAACGATGCTGTTGGCTTTGGCAATGGCTTCTGTAAGACGGAAGATACAGAGCATTATCAGAAGACGGCAGAAATGAATCCATGATAAAAAGTAAGGAGCTATTAAAAGAAATAGACTCTAGCTATTTTTAATCTGTTGGTTCAGGAAGGTTGTTTTACCCTGTTCAAGGTCTAGTTCCTTCCGTAAAGCAGCAAACCTCTCATTGGCAGCTATCCTCCATTTATTCTCATTCTGCACAAGAAGATAACATGCTTAGTTTCTATAGATCATCTAGTCAGAACTATCTAGTTTCAACTAAATGCTCGGGGGCTATAGTATAAGATCTTAAAATCAGCTAGTGTTCTCTCTTAGAGTGTCTAGTCAGAATTATCATTTTAAGCTAGAAACTCGAGGGCTGCATGGACAAGTTCTACACTTAGTTCTTTGGAGCACTCTAGCCAAAACTATTGATTTTTTGCCTAAGAGCTCGGGGGCTACAGTGGGATACATTACAAAGTAAAAGAAGTGAAGTTCAAAAGACTTACAGTGGCAATAACTCTAAGGTTGTTGGCTAGATGAGCATAGGAATCATGGAAAGTCTGGGCATTGTTATAAATTGCATTTGCATGCATGATAAGGTCATCTAGGCACAACGTCGGAGGAGTCATAGCCAAAGGAGATGTTGAGGCTGGAGGCATGGATGATGCCCTAGCCGCCTGTTGCATTTTCAGAATAGTCGATGGCTCAGAGGCTCCCACCTTGTCCATTGCCACAACTACCTCCTCCTCCGCCTCTACCATTACCTGCTTCCCTTGCTCGGTGGTATCCTTAGCCGGAGCTTCAGCCAATTTGGAGGAAGTGCTCTCCTGCATTGCTTGACCGCTGGGAGCAACGTCTTCCTCGAAAGAGCCTGAGATATCAAGGATTGGATGGACATTTGTCTCCATGGTGGAGATCTCAGGGATAACAGGGGACGAAGGCCCAACAGGGCCAGTAGAAGGCTTGGCGGGAGGAGTAAGGGGAGCAGTGGCGGGAGAGGGCTTGGCTGTCACATCCTTGGTCAACATGTCTCGAATATCTTTTGACCCTCTAGTATCTCTGGAGGATCGCTTCAAACTAGCATATGCTTTCCTCCTGAAATGTACAAAGTATAAGTACAGCGTTGAAAGTAGGTATCAGCTAAAAATACAAGCCAGAGAATGAATATACTTACTCCACGACAGAAGCCTTGGTGAGGGTAATGTCGGTGGATTTCTTCGTCTCAGCCTCTAAGGAGGCGGTCGATCGTCTGGAGACTCCACTCTCCGATTTCTTCTTCTTCTTGGCCTCGGCAGCAGCGTTAGAGGTGGAGCTCTTCCGCTTTCACGCTGCTGGAGCTGGCTGGTGATGGTTGTGATATACAACACTTTTAGCAATATAAACTGTGTCATTTGCTTATCATATCATGCTCCATCCAACTATTGCTATGCCTGATATGCATGATTACTTGTTTTTATTAAATTCAGTATGAGCTTTGGATATTTAGTAGTTTAGGTATAATTTTATCCCTCTTCCTTGTCTTTGACATGTGTGTAGGTGTTGATGATGATTATGGACAAAATAAAGGCAAAAGGGACAAAGAGAGCATAGTATGGAGGAGCTGTAGGGACCAGACTTATCCATTTGAGAGGTTGAAAAAGTGATTGTTTCCAACTTCTCAAAATAAATATCCAAGACCACAGGATTGTAGCCCTTGACGATACGAACTGAACGAGCCCAAGAACACCCAAAACAGAGTTCGTATGAAGAACTAACAGCCAAAATACTAAAGGGGACAAACGGTTTGACGAGCAACTATACGGCTGGAGCTATTTTTTTGGTCGTATAGCTCCGCCCATATAGTTGCCAAAAAGGTCGGAAACAATGGGATTTCGCCCCAGAAAAGCTCCAGAACCTTCCCTAAGTCATATGACGGTATTGGGGAACCCTAGGGCACCCCCAAGGCCTATATAAAGGAGGGAGGACCCAAGAGGAAGCCACCATATACACAATACACCATATACAAGATCTAGATCCCTTCTACCACCTCCACAGCGGCGCCCTGCCGCCGTGCCGCCTCCATAGCCTCTACAGCTCCACAAAGATCTAGATCTCCATCAAGCCATCCAAGCAAGCAGAGGAGGAGAAGGTGTACGCCGCCATTACCACGCCGACGCCACCATCACCGTGCCATCATCACCATCTCCAACGCTGCTACTGCTTCATCCTTCCCCATCATGATCTCCGTGATGGGTTGTAACATGGTTTGAACCCCCTTTTATTAATGTTATGATGATTTGAGTAATTGAAGTGTGGTGTGTTCTTGTTAATTAATATGTTTGTGCTTTCTCTTTACATTGTTCTATTCATGATATTATTCTAGTGATTGGAGACGTGCAATCTATTGTTGAGGAATTTACTAGGGATTCACTGAGTGTCACAAAACTTATCATTAGTCTCTACTCGTCCATGGGCCTAACAAGTCCGTGGGTAGAACTAATAGGCTATTTGCTATAAGTGATTTGTGGAGGCAATAACATCTTAGGATGCACCACCCATTAAGATTTAATTTCCCCAAGATAACTCATGATATAGATAGCTATAGTGTTGCGAATTTCTGACCCCAAAGTGACATACGGGATATCTTGTAAGTAGCACACTTGCTAGGGAGTACGGTTGTCCATAGAACTTAATGGCTTTACTCTGGTTTACCTTGATTGGTCTTGTTACCTTAATACACTATTCTCTTATGGATGACCCATGTCCGGAGAGGGTGTGGACAATTGAGTTGTCTAGTTGCCACTTACCAACGGTGGGAGACAACGATATATGAGGGACCGCCAAAATTATAGTTAACATTTATTTCATAAGCACTTGTCATGCACACGGGTATACACAACATTGCATGAGGAATCATAGCATTAATATTTCATCTCATTGCATTCACCTCTTTTCAGTTTTACTTTGTTATAGTTTTCTTCTAGTCTTAGTAGTAGTTATTACAAAACATCTTAAATTCATTTATCGTAGCAACTTATAGAATAGGCTATTTCCAAACCACGGTTTGGGTGCGTACATAGTCGCATTGACAACGCGGCTGCGAGGGTCGTGTTCACCGAGATCCCATCGGAACAAACTCTTAAATATTTGCTGATGCAAGTACTGCAATAACCCTGTTTTGGTGCAGGAACCCCATCCCATCAAATTGGCGACGTTGCCCGCGAGCAAAGTGTTCGGTTATCTACTTGCACATAGTTTTTATTTCCATTTGGTGCTATTATCTTACTGCTTTTTTTATATTGAAAACAATAAAGAAATTACAAAACCAAAAATTTATAAAAACTATTGCTACTAATCATGTTTTCCGAGATAAATTTTGTTCAACAGATAATACAAGCATTGGAGGAGACAAAGGATTCAAGTTCATCAAGCCTGGTTGCTAGACATGAGTTGATAAAGAAATTGCTGGACCAACTGGAAAGGTATTCACTATGGTTGCGTGCTAATGATGGATCTTATTGCACAATTTGTATAATAGATGACCACCTTAATTTTCAATGTAAGTATTCCAACAATCCTACTCTACCAAATTATAAAAGAGATAAATCCTATGCTATTTTGGAAGTACTAGAATACGTTCTTTTCAAAGGTGCATCTGAAATGGTATTTAGACTAGGAAGTATTGATGTTGAAAGCGAAGCACTAGATGGAGTTTTTAATTTAGTATACCTCATATTCCTCTTTTGCGAAAATAATTTAAGTGGAGAGGAAAAGGAGCACAAGGAAAAGGGGGAAGAATGGATTGATCACCCCCCTCACACCTTCGACTCCTACTTTTGATTCTATCATTGCTATTAAAACACTAGTCGATGAAAAGGAGGAAAAAAAGGTGAGGTTGACAAAGAGAGTCACACTACAACTTTTCTTTGTGATGCCTCTCACTCTAGCAGTGATTTTTATGATGCTAAAACTATTGATAATTGTTCTACGGAGGCCTTGTGCCTAGACACTCATATGGAGAGCATTAATAATAATGAATTAGAGATATAGCCTTGCTATACTAACATGCATGGTCCTGAACTCCCTACTATGAAGGCAGAATACTATGAAGTGTTCCCCTACACAGGTAACCAAGGTAAAGATCTAAGAATTTTATATGAATCTCAAATCCTCTCATTGCAGCTATACACGGAGGCATGTTCACCAAGCTTGGTGCATCAACACTCGCTTGAAAGAGAGAACTTGTTCATCTGCATGATGTCGAAGCACCGTAAGCGGGTACGACTCCGACCGAACTCTACTTCAATATGCTCCAAGCTGGTATGTACAACCTCACCTCGAGTCGATATCCCTTGGGATCTAGGTGGGTAATGTATGGAGAATCCTAGCATGGCTTTATGGCTTTAAAGAGAGTGCTTTCTGGGAGGCAACCCGGACATCATTAGGCATCTTTCTTAGTTTTGTGTCTTGAGTCTAGTTGCATTCATGTTGCATTGGCACTTTTATTCTTCACATGTCTTGCTATTAGAATAATCTTGTTGAAGTTTTCAAAAGGTAGAATTTGTTGTCACTATATTATGTGTTGCAAAAAGGAAGAGAATCAGTTTTAGGTGAATCTTTCAATTAGATGTATTTGTTGGTCGAAAATTAAAGTTGTTATTTTACCGTCAAAACAAGGTATTTCACTAAGTTACAGGATAAGAAAGAATTCACGAAGAAATAGAATTTTTTTGATGAATACAGAAGGTTTAACGACCAACTATACGGCGAGAATAAAAATTCTGGCCGTATAGTTCTGGTCGTATAGATATCTTTGCCATCGAATTTTTTTCTTTCATATGTACTAAGAGTTTAACGACCAACTATACGGCGGGAATAAAAATTCCGGCCGTATAGTTCCGGTCGTATAGATATCTATGCCTTTGTATATTTTCTTTCCCAGCGACAGACAGTTTGACGACCAACTATACGACGGAAACATTTTTTTCCTCCGTATAGTTACACCCGTATAGCTGTACCGCCAGGAGGAAACCCTAAAATTCCGATAGAAGGCCAACTATATAGCGGGAATGCATTGTTCCGACCTTATAGCTGCGCTCGTATAGTTGGGAAAACCCCTCAAACACCAACTAGAAGGTAACCATTGCTCAAAATTTCATTGTTTCTTCTTCCTTCTTCTTCTAAAAACCTCGAAACACCACCTAGGAGCTTCTCCCATGTTCTAGAGAAGCCGAGCGTATGTAAACAATAAAGTTCTATCTCAGAAATTCCTTAAGTTATAATTATCTTTAGTAGTTCCTGTTTTATTTTTGTTTTCTTTCATTAGTTGGGTGAACGAACTTCATTCGTACACCAAACCGTTGTCTTTTATTTTTTGTGTTATTTTTTAAGGGACTTGAACCTTGTGTGACGACGTGTACGGTAGTGCCAACCATGCAAACACTCGCATGAGACACTTGGTTGCTTTAATTGAATGTTTCAACAACCAGTGTCTGGTAAACCCTTCCAACTCGAACCTCTTTTAAATAAGCACATAGGGGATGCACACTCGTGTCTCGTATTCTCTTTCACTTGCACCTCAACACAATCTAGGAGAGGCCACTTCTAGAACTAGTTTGTTGAATTAGGCGTGGTGCTTAGTTTGATGAACCGACTCGGTGGGACTTGTATTTTTATCACTTGTGAGCTAAACTTGTGTCTTCAAAAACACAAAAATATTTTGTCTTCTTTCTAGTCTTGTTCCTACCAAATTCATAAGGAAGGCATACACCGGATCGTGAAGCATTCGTTGAAGCAAAGGTTCTTTGTCCATCAAAGTAGAGGTTAAAAGCACCTCAATGGTAAAGTGTGTCACCCTTGCTTTAACTTAAGCTTGGGGAGGTAATCACTTCTTATACTCTCTTTTGATAACTGCATTTTCTCTTTTGTTTTCATGATCTTCTCAAGTTTAGCTTGGGGAGGTTATTTTGCATGCGTAGAGTCTTGTGCAAAGTTCTTTATCTTAATTTTTCATGCTATTGTGTATCTCTCTGTTTTTGAATGCTTGGTTAGGTGAGATTTTGTTCATATTTATACAAGGGATATACTTGCTCATGTTAGGCCCCATAGGAGACAAGCCATAGATTTGATGCACCTTGTTCAACTTTTATCTAGCTTGTGAAAAATATTGTGATCCTCTAAATATACATTGCCATGTTCTCTACATTTTGAAAAGAAAAAAATATATAATAAAGAAATTCTTTCAAACTTGCTAGTTGTCACTATTCAAAATTGTCTTAAGTGAATGGTTATGGAGTAGCACGACCCCATAGTGCTGGAAATGATGGTCTTAATAGATGCTTACTGAGTGCGTTGTCAAATAAGAAATGGGTGTTTCAAAGTTTGGAGATTACATATGCCAAAATTTTGTCTTGGAAAATCAAAGTGAGATATTGCTTTATGCGTGTCTTGCGCCACTGTCACACAACATGGAATGCTAACAACTCTACTGGCCTTTAAACAATCCAAAAATAGGAAACTCTTGGAGTTTGGCTATGAGTTGCCCAATATATGTAGCAAAAATGCTATATTTGGGTATGCATTGGTATTCTCATGGGTCTGCGTTAAAAGCAAAAGTCGGAATACTCCTCTGATAGTTATGCGCAATCATTATACCAAAAAGGGAAACCTGGGTAATGGTCACGCGTGTCTTTCCTAGCCTGCACAGTCTCGATTGAACATATACCACTCTTTTGGCATGGTCTCGTTACTAAGAAATATATTTTCTATGAGCTCAACAATCAAATTTTGCACTTGAGAGACTTTAATAAATGGCATGAGTGGGCAGCATTGGAAAACTCTATTTCTATTTGTGATTGACAACTAACCGTGTTCAGCTTTGCCTTATACAAATAAAAATACAAAGATACAATAAAGTGCATATAGAAGGATCACAAGTTTACTTGCAAGCTAGATTTTAACTTTGACATGGGGCATAGAAGTTTTTGACTAATATGTAGTGGTTTAGAATAATATAATTGAGCTTATATTGCCTTGTATGATTACGTGCTCTCTTACTTTGAGCTTGCAGGAAAAACAAGGATATGATGCATTGATTTCCAATGATAAGCAAGATCACATCCATTAAGTTATCGATCCTTTTTACTCGAGGACGAGCAAGATCTAGCTTGGGGAAGTTGATGGCTATGATATACAACACTTTTTAGCAATATAAATTGTGTCATTTTCTTATCATATCATGCTCCATCTAACTATTGCTATGCCCGATATGCATGATTACTTGTTTTTATTAAATTCAATATGAGCTTTGGACATTTAGTAGTTTAGGTATAATTTTATCCATCTTCCTTGTCTTTGACATGTGTGTAGGTGTTGATGATGATTATGGACAAAACAAAGGCAAAAGGAACAAAGAGAGCATAGTATGGAGGAGCTACAGGGACTAGACTTAGCCATTTGAGAGGTTGAAAAAGTGATTTTTCCAACTTCTCAAAATAAAGATCCAAGATCACAGGATTGTATCCCTCGACGATATGAACTAAACAAGCCCAAGAATACCCAAAACAGAGTTCGTATGAAGAAATGACAACCAAAATACTAAAGGGGACAAACGGTTTGACGAGCAACTATACGGCCGGAGCTATTTTTTGGTCGTATAGCTCCGCCCATATAGTTGCCAAAAAGGTCGGAAACGACGGGATTTCACCCCAACAAAGCTCCAGAACCTTCCCTAAGTCATATGAGGGAACCCTAGGGCACCCCCAAGGCCTATATAAAGGAGGGAGGACCCAAGAGGAAGGCACCATATACGCGATACACCATATACAAGTCTACCGCCTCCATAGCCTCTACAGCTCCACAAAGATCTAGATCTCCATCAACACCATCAAGCCATCCAAGAAAGAAGAGGAGGAGAAGGAGGACGCCTCCATCACCACGTCGATGCCACCATCACCGCGCCGTCATCACCATCTCCATTGCTGCTAGTCCTTCATCCTTCCCCATCATGATCTCCATGATGGGTTGTAACATGGCTTGAATCCCCTTTTATTAATGTTATGATGATTTGAGTAATTGAAGTGTGGTGTGTTCTTGTTAATTAATATGTTTGTGCTTTCTCTTTACATTGTTCTATTCATGATATTATTCTAGTGATTGGAGACGTACAATCCATTGTTGAGGAATTTACTAGGGATTCACTGAGTGTCATAGAACTTATCATTAGTCTCTACTCGTCCATGGGCCTGACAAGTCCGTGGGTAGAACTAATAGGCTATTTTCTATAAGTCATTTACGGAGGCAATGTAAGCTTAGGATGCACCACCCATTAAGATTTAATTTCCTCAGGATCACTCATGATATAGATAGGTATAGTGTTGCAAATTTCTTGACCCCAAAGTGACATACGGGATATCTTGTGACTAGCACACTTGCTTAGGAGTATGGTTGTCCATAGAACTTAATTTCTTTGCTCTGGTTTACCTTGATTGGTCTTGTTACCTTAATACACTATTCTCTTACGGATGACCCATGTCCAGAGAGGGTGTGGACAATTGAGTTGTCTAGTTGCCACTTACCAATGGTGGGAGACAACGATATATGAGGGACCACCACAATTATAGTTAATTGCTATTCCATAAGCACTTATCATGCACACCGGTATACACAACATTACTTGAGGAATCATAACATTAATATTTCATCTCATTGCATTCACCTCTTTTCATTTTTACTTTGGTTATAGTTTTCTTCCAGTCTTAGTAGTAGTTATTACAAAACATCTTAAATTAATTTATCCTAGCAACTTATAGAAAAGGCTATTTCCAAACCACGGTTTGGGTGCGTATGTGGTCGCATTGACAACGCGGCTGCGAGGGTCATGTTCTCCGAGCTCCCATCGGGACAAACTCTTAAATATTTGCTGCTGCAAGTACTGCAATAACCCTGTTTTGGTGCAGGAACCCCAGCCCATCAGCTAGTCCTTGGAGGCGTCTTCATCGGACACAACCTAGATATCCTTCAGCTTGGGATCATAGACCTGGGAGGCCATCTGGTCCGCCGCCAAGGTCGCTAGCTGGGAAACAAAGGAGTGTTAGACTTACAACTTCAAGATGGAAAAACCTTAGAGTATACAACGAGCAACAAAGGAAACAAGAGATACCTCTAGGCATTTGCCGTAGTCGAATATGTCGTAGGTGATCTTGAAGCCACACTTCCTATCCTTCACCTTGATGATGTCCTTTAGCTGGAGTTTGATGGAGTCAGTGGAGAAGTTATCCCGCAAAATTCACTTGCGACCCCTCATGTCTTGAGTGTATTTGCACATCAACTCGGCACAGTGCTGCAGAGACTGGATCTGCCTAATATACCAGCACATGGCTAAGTCCATGCCCGTCAGACCTCCGTCCATGAGCCATTAAATCCGCCTTACGATGCGGTTGGCCTCGTCATCAGATGGAAGGGAGGCTAGGGTCCGCCATGCGGGCACTTTGGCGGCGGATCCATCGACAAAGTCGAGATATGTCTTAAGGCGGTCAGGCAGGGGAATATCTGGGCCATCGAAGTATGTGCGCTGCCAGTTCTTGCAAGACTCATGCCATACGATGTCGGGAAGAGCCGGCTAGGCCGGATCTTGAAGCTAATGGTTCCACAAATCCGCAACTCATTCTTGGACTCTATAGACTCTCTCTTGACAGTAAAAAAGTATACAAATAGATCTAATCTAGGTTTGATCCCTAGATATCCTTCACACAAAGCTACAAAGTTGCTAAGGACTAGGATGCTGTTGGGAGAAAGGTTGTGGGGAAGTACCCGGAAGTGCCAGAGGACGTCCAAGAAGAATTCAGAGACTAGAAGGCTTACGCCTTGTACCAGCTGAGCTTTGAGGTATACCTTCTCTCCGGCTTGGGGAGAAGGAACCACCTCGACGGCCGGCACCGGCCACCAGACCAAATCCTTCGCCACAGGGAGATACCCCTCGGTGACCAATTCTTGCAAATCTTCAGTGCAGAGGTCAGAGCCCCTCCACACTCTGTTGTGGGAGTAATTTTCCTCTTCAGCGGCATCGGGTGCCGCTCGTTATTAGTCATCGCCGGTGGTTTCCACCACGGCAATGACAGGGACAACCACCCCCTCCGGCGGGACAATTACTCCCTAAGATAGCTCTAGAATAGCCTCGGGAGTCGCTGCCGTCAAAGGGATGGAGCTGATGGAGGCCATTGTGATGTTGGGAGTGGGTGGAGAATAAGAGGGCTCTGGCTAGGATTTTCCAAAAAGGAGCTCGAACGAGTGCGTGGCTGGAGGAAGATGAAGACGCAGGAGCAAATGCGGGTAAAAGAAAATAACTTAGCCGCAGTAAAAATATATAGACCCAGCTGAAAGGATCATATGGGAACCTAGAGGGGGTGAATAGGTGCTACTTCAAATTTTACTCTTATTCAATTTAGGGTTTGATGAAAGGTAAATTCTCTAGATTATGCAACTATGGTGAATTTACCTATATGTCAATCTAGCACATATACTAAGCAAGAACTAGATAGGTAAAGTGCGGTAAAGGATGGAAGTAACCAAAGTGGAGCACACGGAGACACAAGGATTTGTTTCTCGTAGTTCCTTCATTTTGAGGGGAAGTACGTCTACGTTTGGAGAGGGGGTGGTTTCAAACCACCAACGCCACGAGAGGCCTCCCTTGTCCTCCGATGAACCTCACCCCAACGGGTTCGATTCACCTCTTCCACTATACGACAACCTTCGAGGTTGAAGCCGGCACCTTTACAACGAGTTCGAGGCACACATCCACAACCTAATTAGAGGCTCCCGAATACAAGCTAGTTGTCAAACAATCAAATACAAGCTAGTAAGAACCAAATCACAAGCTAGGGTTTCCAATTAAACACTAGAGCAAGGGGCCCTCAAGTGAATGAGGGGGAAATGAAGATCTCTCTTGGTGAAGCTGTAGATCAAGGCCTCCTCCTTCGATTCTCCAAAGATCAATGACTTTGGATGGTTGAGTGAAGAGATCTTGTGGATTTGGTGGCTCAAATGATGCTGGAGTTCTTGAGGTGGACGAGCAGCTTCCAAGGTAGAAGAAGGGGACTTTATATAGGCCCCCTGGAATTAGAGTCATTGGGAGCCACTTACCCTCGGACAGTCCGGCCCAACCGAACACTCCGGGCGACACCAGCCAGACACTCTGGCCTGGGCAAGTTTCCGGCCAGTGTCCGGACTATGTCTGGGTAGTGTCTGAACAGGCATACATAATGTCCAACGAAGTCGCCCACTTCCCAGGGCTGGACAGTCCAACCAGATCCAACTGGACAGTCCGACCGAGGGCGAACACTCCGGCTTAGATCAGCCGGACAGTCTGGCTGGGACTTGTTTCCTGCACAGACATGATCCTGGTGTGATCTTTTCCTTCACTGAAAAATACACGAGAGTAGCTGATATCTCCTGAAATATTTAACAACAGATTAAACCTATCCAAGTATTGCCAACAAACATCAAAATAATAGGAAGGGCATAAATGCCCTTTCAATCTCCCCCTTTTTGCTATTTGATGACAACCAAAGGATTTGCAAATAGGATAGGTAATAATTTTCTCAATAGGAGATATACAAAATATAGTAAGGCTCCCCTAGATGTGTGACCAATTTCAGCTTTGCATTTGAATACAAGATAACACAGCCTAGGATCACATCCTCTCTAGATTTTGTAGCTAACAAGTTATGACATGATATAATAACAACTAGATCAATAAGCTAGGCATAACATAGTCATTAACACAACCTGGTAAGCATGTCACAACACACATAATAGAGTTCAACACAACATAGTACTCAACAAGTAGGATAAAGACACGAAGCTTCAAAGAGGCAAATCGAAATAACGTGAAGCTCGTGTACCCATGAAAATCCCCGGTAGCAACCTAATAAAGGGGTTACTTCTCCCCCTTTGGCATCGAGACGCCCAAAAGGGAAAAGAGCACAACTAAAGCGTCCCAAGGCCAACTCTAGCCACTGTAGTCGTCGTCGTCATCCTCCTCCTCATCCTCGTCCTCATCACCATCCTCATCATCCTGATCCTCCTGAGTGGAGCTCTGGCCGTGAGGGCGAGAAGAAGAAGACACGTCCTCAAACATGGACCAGTCCACATGTCCCTGACTCCAGTGACCATAGTGTGCCATCAGACGCCTGCTGGTGAGAAGGATCAACATCCATGGGTTGGTTGATCCGCTTGAGCTCCTTCATCACATTCCTGTTCGCCTTGTATGCATCGTACTGGCCATGGCGAATGCCAATGTTCTGGCAAAGAAGAAGCTTCTTCCACCAGGAGGCCTTCTTCACCTTCTTGTGCACTTCCTCCTTGGAGGTGGTGAAACGATATGCATTGTTGTCATGCTTCATGCGAGGGCCATGGGTTACAGCCTCCGGAACCTCCTCAGACTCATCATCATTGTCAGAGGCATCTGCATCCATCTCATCATCCTCAAATATGTCCTGAGTAGGGGGTAGCCAGGAGGTGCCTTGGAGGTGGGGGCACCCTTCCTCTGTAGCTTGGCAGGAAGGTGTGCAACAAGGTCAGTGTAGAGCAGTGGAGTGGCTGGAGCCTGAGCAACAATGAGCTTCATCACATATGGAGCAAACAGAGGACACTTCTTGTCAGTGATGCACTTGTACATATCCTGATAGATGAAATCCATGACATCTATGGCACCAACTTGATGAGCTGGACCGCGAACATACACTGAGTGGGCATGGGCCATAAGATTGATCTCAACACCTCTCATCTCATCCTTGTTGCCTGCCTTGGGAGTGAGTGTGTAGCGAAACATGTGGAGCAAAATGTTGTAGATGAGCTTGATGTTGGTGGTTTGGCCAACCAAACCATTCTGAGAGTAGATTGGGGCCAACAACTTCTTGTCATACGTCTGACCATGTACATGCATCCGGTGACCACTGGGAGCATTGGGGTTGAAAGGCACTCCAAGGATGTGGGCAAGCTAAGCCATGCTGGAATGACACCTAGTAGTGCCAGAGATCCACTCAAGGGGAATATCAGTAGTGTCCCCAAAAACCACCATGGCATAGAACTTCTAGACCAACTCAATATTGTAGTCTTCTCTTGTTTGAAAGATGGCGTGCAACCCCATCTTCTCAGTAACCCAGAGAGCATCCTCAAAGTACCTGTGGGCTTGGAGGTTCAGAATATCCAACCACTACATGGGGCACACAGGAGTCCTGAAAGCAGAAAACACCTCAGAAAAGAGTAGGGCATACTCATTCCTCCAGAAATGATCATCCTCAGAAGTGCACTACATAGAATAGAACTGCTGGACACGCATCTCCACAAACTCTTCGGTGCCCAATTCTACCAAGGTGGTTGATGACTCAAACTTCATGCGCTTGGCTTCATCCCTTTTTAGTTTTCTGACCTTCTCTTGCTTAGCTGCAACATAGTCACGAGCAGCCTGTCTGACCATGGAAGGATCAACATGAACCTCACTCTTTTCATCATGGTACCTGCGAGGACGGGCTTTCTGAGCAGCCCTAGAGCGACGAGGACGGGAGCTACATGTAAATTCAGAGTAGAAGGGTAGCATAGGGGTAAGCACATTTGTCCAGGAGGTGTAAGCACATAGCACTAGCTAAAGAAATGCAGGATCAACACTAGTTGAGAAAATCCGGACTGTCCGGAAAAATCACGCCGGAGACTTCACCAGAACCGGACAGTCCGGTGCATACAGGCCAAACATTCCGGCTGGGCCGGAGTGTCCGCCCTGTACACGTCGAACAGTCTGGTGGGAGACCTGGTGATTTTTCGGGCAGTGCGAGAGTGCTCAATCAGAGCAGAATGGGATTGCTAGAACTACTACAATGACGACACATGCACGTAGTATGATGTATCCATGGATCAAGATAGGTCATTGCCTCCAAAAATGCATCTGGAGGAAACCCTAGAGATGGAATAGGGGGGAGGCAAAATACCAGCATCCATGGAGGCCTTCACCGGAGGGAACAGGTCCCAGCGGCAAAGGGATGGTAATGGCCGGCCGCAATGGCCGAATCCGGGGTGGAGAGGCCCTCCTAGTGGAGATCCTGGCAGGGGCAATATCATTTTTGGGAAGAGGGAGTCAGGGAGGAGAAGGAGGACTGAACCGTCCACTTCTCCCCGACTCCCTTTACAAGATTGAAACTGCAGGGGCCGGACTATCCATGTGAGATTCACCTGAGAGTCCGCCCCAGCCGCAGTGTGTCCGGGCTATATCAAGCGGAGTGTCCGACCTGGCCGGACTCTCCGGTCGGTACAGTGCGGACATTCCGGGCCCCACGACCATAAAACTCCAGGTATAAGTGTTGGACAAATGTGTGGCAAGAGGAGCATGTTTAGAGATGAGGAAAGGCCTGGGATTCAGTAGATGTACTGTGAAGAACCAAGAAACCATAGATAGTCAAAAGATGACAAATTAAGATCCAAACCAAACAAGTCAAGAACCGACTCTTCAATAATGAAGAGGGCGGTGGCTGAGGCCACCATGTAAGAGTTTGTAGCATGACACCGCAAAGAATTTTCCTTGGGTTCATAGCCACTACTCATCAGTGAAGCTCACATATCACTAAATGTATTAAGAGGATTGAATTTCTTAATGTTGGCATTATGGGGGGAGGGATAGTCCAATGTATTAGGATCGCACTCCCCCTATATCCATGCCTGCACCTAAACCAAATAAGGGTCAATACATAGGTGAGTATGAAAGGTGATCAAGTCAAGCTCCTAGAATCTATGATATTTAGTTCATTCCTCAAATAACAAAACCTTGCTTCATCAAGTGGCTTTGTGAAAATGTCAACAAGTTGGTCTTTGGTTGGCACATAGGATAGCTCAATATCACCTCGAGCAACATGATCTCTAATGAAGTGATGACGAATCTCAGTATGGTTTGTCCTTGTATGATCCACTAGGTTATAGGCAATCTTGATAGCACTTTCATTGTCACATAGAAGAGGCACTTTGTCACAATGGACACCATATTCCTTTAAAGATTGCCTCGTCCATAGAAATTGACTACAGGCACTAGCAGCTGCCACATACTCGGCTTCGACGGTGGAGAGAGATATACAATTTTGCTTCTTAGAAGACCAACACACCAAGGACCTCCCAAGGAATTGACAAGCCCCGGAGGTTGATTTCCTATCATCCTTGTCACCAGCCCAATCTGAATCCGTGTATCCACAAAGAGATAAAGTTGAGCCCCTAGGATACCAAATACCATAGTTTTGGGTATGAACCAAAATCGAAAGATTCTTTTGACCGCCATCAAATGGCTTTCTTTAGGAGCCGCTTGATATCTTGCACACACTCCTACACTCAACACAATATCGGGTCTAGATGCACAAAGGTAAAGCAAAGAGCCAATCATGGACCGGTATACCTTTTGATCCACATCTTTACCATTTGGGTTTAGTTCAAGATGAGTCTTTGTTGCCATGGGAGTGGGACCTCCATTTAGATCTTTCATGTTGAATCTTTTGAGCATATCTTGAGTATACTTGGATTGGTTGAAGAATGTTCCTCCTCTTACTTGCTTGATCTCAAAACCAAGAAATACCCTCAATTCTCCCATCATAGACATCCTAAATCTGTCAGACATAAGCTTAGAGAATTCATCATTAAAAGCTTTGTTAGATGAGCCAAAGATAATATCATCTGCACATATTTGGCATACAAAATGCTCCCGTTGACTTTCTTAGTAAAAAGAGTGGGATCGATTTTCCCAACCTAAAACCCACGATCTAACAACAACTCCCTAAGATGCCCATACCACGTGCGTGGAGCTTGTTTGAGCCCATAGAGCGCCTTATCAAGTTTGTAAACGTGGTTTGGAAAGTTGGGATCCTCAAACCCAGGGGGTTGCTTTACGTATACCAACTCATGCAAAGGGCCATTAAGAAATGCACTTTATACATCCATTTGTTGTAGTTTAAATTTATGATGTGCCGCATAAGCAAGAAGGATACATATGGACTCAAGGCGAGCCACAGGTGCATATGTCTCTCCATAATCAATGCCTTCAATTTGAGAGAACCCTTGTGCAACCCATCTTGCCTTGTTCCTCACCGCAATTCCATGCTCATCTTGCTTGTTCTTGAATATCCATTTGGTGCATATAACATTGCGGTAATCTTTTGGCTTTTCAACTAACTTCCACACTTTGTTTTTCTCAAAGTTGTTGAGCTCTTTGTGCATTGCATCCAACCAATCCGAATCTTCAAGAGCTTCCCATACTTTCTTTGGCTCCACCATGGAAATGTGTGCTTGGTGCTCACCAAAGTTCTTCAGTTGAGCTCGAGTGGATATCCCTCTTCTTAGATCTCCTACCACATTCTCAAGAGTGCGGTCTCTCAATTCCAATATTCTATCCATTCTAGCTTGGCGACGAGTTTCGATCTCCTTGTTGTTTCTTGTGGGGATCACTTCGTCATTTTGGTCCTCGTCTTGACCATTAACTTGACCTTGATCATCATTGGAATTATTCTCTTCTACAAGAGGCAAAGATTGACCTTGGTCTTGATCAAGCATACTTCTAGACAGGCATTGAGCTTCCTTTATGGCAGTTTCTATAGATCTTCCTTGTGTAATAGACTTAGCACCACTAGACATTCGGGCAAATGGAGACTCAAGCACCTCCTGGCTAGAGGTTTCTTCTTGATCAACAAGTTGAGGGTCCACAACTTGTCTTTGGCATGGGTCATTATCCTCCTCGATAGGAGCTTGTTGTTGTTGTGAAGATGAGGGCTCCACTTGAGTAGAGCATAGTTCTTCTCGATCCGCCATAAGGGGTTCCTCAACAGGGCGGATGAAACCCGCACCCATTCTTCCTATGGCATCCTGAGGCTTTCATCATCTACATCACAGACATCAACACGCCCCGCTTGGGGACCATCATATTCTTCAAACACCACACTACAAGATTCTATGACAGTTCCGGAGAGCTTGTCATAGATTATATAAGTGTGGGATTCGAGACCATAACCAACAAAAATACCCTCTAATGCTTTGGAATCAAACTTGGACAAACAAATACCCTTAATGCGATAGAAGAATTTACAACTGAACACCCGGAAGTATGAAAAGTTGGGCTTGTTACTAGTAAGAATTTCATATGGCGTCTTGATCAATTCTTTTCAGAGGTAGAGACAGTTTGATGCATGGCATGCGGTGGAGATTTCTTCAGCCCAAAAGTTGTATGGAGATTTAAACTCTGCCAACATGGTCCTTGCCATATCAATAAGAGCCTGGTTCTTCCTCTCAGCTACACCATTTTTTTGAGGGGTATATGCAGCGGAATATTGATGTTTTATTCCCTCATCACTAAGAAATCCATTCAATGTGTAGTTCTTGAACTCGGTACCGTTGTCACTTCTTGTTGTTAATACTGGGACATTGTGTTGACGTTGAGCCATGTTGATGAAGTCAATGAAGTTTTCTTGAGTCTCACTTTTCAGCTTGAAGAAATATACCCAAGTGTATCTTGAGTAGTCATCAACAATCACCAAACAACATTTCTTCCCACCAAGGCTTGCATGATATGGAGGACCAAAGAGGTCCATATGAAGGAGCTCCAAGATCCTCTTGGACTTGATGTAGTTCTTAGGCTTGTGGGGAGAATCATGCATATTTCCTTCAACACATGCCCTGCAAACACGATCTTAGACTTTGACTTGTTGGCATATGCCACAGATATTTGATCAATATTTGGTCTCAACTCCTTGACACTAGATGCGCTTCCGGTCATATGACTTGTGCATCCACTATCAAGCACCCATTTTGACCCTCCGGAAGCATAGGTCTACAAAAGATCAAACTAGTTTTTAGGTACCCATTTTTAAATGGGCCCTCTTTTGTTAGCAACAAGGGTCTTGGGAACCCAAATAGACCAAGCGATATAACCATCAAATGGGCCAACATATTGTGCATATACATCACCATAATAATCACGCATTAAAACATAGTGAGGGTTAGCACTTCTCGCAAAATCATCATGAGACATAGTTTTGCCATTCGTGGACTTACTATCCACAATGACCTTGTCCTTTTCTTGTGTGGGCTTGGCCTTATTTTTCTTGTTGTTCTTCTTCTTACCTTTAGAGACAAAGCCAATGCCCCCTTTCTCACTACTTGACCTTTGCTTACTCAAGAGGTCATCAATTGACTTGTTTCCTTTAGGAAAGGTGGCCTTAGCTAGCTCCCCCTTCAACCTAGCATTTTCTTCAAGTATACTTGTACAACTAGAGGGAATGAAAGTACTAGGTGAAGTAATATTTGTCAGATGAGTTTGAGGCTTTTCACGAGACTTTGTGAGAAACAAGAGTTCACTCTCCAAGGCCTTGTGAGCCTTGTCAAGCATCCTAAAGTCCTCGACAAGTTTTTCATGAACAACACCAAACTCAATCTTGTCCTTTTTAGCCCTTTTATATTTAGCAATAGCATGGTCATGTTCCTTGATGAGTTTATTAATGATGAGATCATTTGCTTCATCAAGCCCTTCAAGTTTAGTTTCAAGAGACATTCTAGTTTCTTGTTCTTCTTCTAGAGCATTATTTAGAGCTTCTACCTCAATCATGTGCTCTCTTCCTAATTTACATCTATCATCTAGAAGTTCTTGTGTGTGTGCAAGTTGATTTAAGATGTCCACAACATGTTTCTTGTGTTCCCCTTGCAAGTTGTTCATAAACACATCAAAAGAAACTAATTACTTTTTGACCTCAAGAGATAACTCATCATCAAATTCATCATTGATTAAAGAGGTCGAGTGTGATGATGATAATACCTCTGTTCCTCTTGCCATAAGGCAAGTGACGTTCTTGTTGGAGATATTCTCATTTGGAGATTCGAAGAGTGAGAATGTAGGGTTAGAAGCAGTGGCAAGAGCCGCCACACTAGTTGATGTTTCCTCTTCTTCTTCATCTTCATCATCATCGTCGGAGGGGAATTCTTCATGTGTCATCAAGACAATTTCACCTAACTTCTTGTTGGTTGATTTCCTTTTGATCAAGGGTTTCTTGTAAGGAGCTTTGGAGGTCTTCTTCAACACAAGTTTACCACCATGATCTTCTATTTTCTCATAGGGACAAGCAGCAACACAGTGATAGCGGTCACCACAATTGAAGCAAGTTCTCAACTTGGACCCATTATCTCTTCTCCCATTGGGGTTGCTTCTTCGTTGCATTTCCATCTTGGCCTTCGCAGGATCTTTCCAAAAGTTTCTTGCATAGAAGGCCATGTATTCACCATGAGCAACCTTGACATCTTCAGGGTGGCTCATTGAAAGTCCCTCATCACTCCCTTCATCTTCATCATACTCCACAACCTTGGCCTTCAAGGCAAGATTGACACCACTATTCATTCCAATGGCACGGGCATGGGCGTCTTTGGCACTCTTGGCAGCAACCTTGAAGGCGGCCATCTTTTGCATAACTTCATTGGAGGTCATGAGATGGTAGTTGTGTCTTCCATGGAGACTCTTCAAGTCAGTAGGCTCGAAAGGCATGAGAGCACTCACATACTTCCTCTTGATCCAAGCATCATTAATGTGAGAGGCACCAACATTCCTGAAGGCGGTGGTTGTGGATTTGAGTCTTTGATACATGTCTTCATGATCCTCACCATCCTTCATGAAGAAACCTTCGGCCTCATTGCTTAAGGCATCATATCTATTTCTTCTCATACTCTCATTGCCAACAAACAAGTCAATGAGAGCATCCCAAGCTTCCTTGGCGGTATTGTAGTGCTCAATGTGGGGAAAATCCTTTGGCCCCACTCCAAGTTTGATCATGTGCAAGGCAGTCGCATTGAGTTGGCCATTGACCACTTCTCTTCTAGTCAAGTTGGTTGGATCCTCAATTTTGAGTCCTTCTTCAATAATATTCCACAAATCAATGCAAGAGCTGTGCACATGAGATTTCATTAAAACTTGCCATTGAGCAAAAGTATGTGCAGCTAACTTAGGTGGGTCACCTCTATTATTTATATGTGGGTGAGGGATAGGAGGGTCGGGAGAGTACCATCCGGGAACTGCATGGTGCTCTTCCTTCCCATCACCCCTTTTGGTGGTGGAGTCAGTGGAATTATGTTCACCCCCACCACTTCCTCCAAAGGCTTAGCCGGAGCATTTGCCTTTGGGTTAGGTGGTGTTTCCTCTTGAGAGGGAGGAGGTGAGGTTGGCTTATTCCTAACAAGTTGCTCAACGAGTTGGCACAACTGTTGGATTTCGTTGCCCAAGTTAGAGCTCAAACTTGTTTCCAAATTCTTGAGATCTACCATGGTCATCGAATGGCTAACCTCACTTTCTCCCTCATCTCCTGGGTTGCCCATAATCTCTTAGGCGATTAAGCCTGAATAAAGAGCCGAGGATCTTATACCAATTGAAAGGATCGTATGGGCACCTAGAGGGGGGGTGAATAGGTGTTACTTCAAATTTTACTCTTTTTCAATTTAGGGTTTGACATGAAAGGTAAATTCTCTAGATTATGCAACTATGGTGAATTTACCTATATGTCAATCTAGCGCATATACTAAGCAAGAACTAGATAGGTAAAGTGCGGTGCAGGATATAAGTAACCAAAGTGGAGCACGCAGAGACACAAGGATTTGTTTCCCGTAGTTCCTTCCTTTTGAGGGGAAGTACGTCTAAGTTTGGAGAGGGGGTGGTTTCAAACCACCAACGCCACGAGAGGCCTCCCTTGTTCTCCGATGAACCTCACCCCAACAGGTTCGATTCACCTCTTCCACTATACGGCAACCTTCGAGGTGAAAGCCGGCACCTTTACAACGAGTTTGAGGCACACATCCACAACCTAATTGGAGGCTCTCGGATACAATCTAGCTGTCAAACAATCAAAGACAAGCTAGTAAGAACCAAATCACAAGCTAGGGTTTCCATTGAAACAATAGAGCAAGGGGCCCTCAAGTGAATGAGGGGGAAATGAAGATCTCTCTTGGTGAAGCTGTAGATCAAGGCCTCCTCCTTCGATTCTCCAAAGATCAATAACTTTGGATGGTTGAGTAAAGAGATCTTGTGGATTTGGTGGCTCAAATGATGCTGGAGTTCTTGAGGTGGACGAGAAGCTTCCAAGGTAGAAGAAGGGGACTTTATATAGGCCCCCTGGAATTAGAGTCGTTGGGAGCCACTAACCCCGGACAGTCCGGCCCACATCAGCTGGATACTCCAGCCCAGCTAGACACTCCAGGCGAGACCAGCCGGACACTCCGGCCTGGCCAAGTTTCCGGCCAGTGTCCAGACTATGTCCGGGTAGTGTCCGAATAGGCATACAGAATGTCCGACGAAGTCGGACACTTCCCAGGGCCGGACAGTCCGACCGGATCCAACCGGACAGTCCGGCTGGGACTTGTTTCCTGCACGGACATGATCCTGGGGAGCTCTTTTCCTTCAGTGCAAAATACACGAGAGTAGCTGATATCTCTTGAAACATTTAACAACAGATTAAACATATCCAAGTGTTGTCAACAAACATCAAAATAATAGGAAGGGCATAAATGCCCTTTCACTAGCGTCAAGATTCATGCAAAGGGATCCGATGGTGTTAGCATTGCCGACGTGGAGACGAACATGCGCGGTAATTTCGTCACGTCCTCCTTCTTTGCCGCTTTACCGTTTCAGATTTCGTGCACGTGAAAATAGCTAATGATTAATTCCTTGCCTTCTGTGAATTTCGAGGTCGTGTAGGCTGTACCCTACATCATCCTCCTGATAGTTGTAGTGAAAAGTCACGTTTGAAGATTCTATTGAAGACGGAGATTTTTCGACTTTGGAAATGAAGACTAAAGGAATCTCTAGATGCATTGCGAAGCCAGAGAGGATTGCATGGTTCTTTGGGAGACCTTTGAGATATTGCTTGACGGATTGCCAGTATCACATAGACGGAGTATTCAAGATTATGGGCAAGACGGCGCAAGATCTCTAAAGTCCTCCGGGGCTACTGTTGGGGATATGTTAAAAGGGTATCACCATAGCACGTCCTTATTCCGGCTAACCCGGGTGGTTCATAGTTGGTAGCAAGGCCTATGGCCTGCTGGGCGGCCCAGTTAGACAGATCTAGAAGGGAGGACTATGCCGGATAAAGGAATGCTACGCGGGAGTCACCGACGTACTCGGAGCCTTGGAGTGCAAGACACGAAAGACTAGTTCGTATGCGTGTAGGACTCTTTACCTTGTCCAACAAGGACTTTTCCATGTAACCCTAGGTTTTGGTGCCTTTATAAACCGGACCTGTGGGAGCCTTTAGAGTACAACCTCTTAGATTGCTACGTACAACATGCAACACATCGCACAGCGGACCTATTTCCGTAACTCGGCGTATTGCCATTTTATAGTGATTTATAGCAGGAGTAGAGTTCCGCCATCGTTGTGGGACTTGAACCTGGGTAAGATGTATTACCTCGTACCCGCCAACTCTCCGCCTTACCCCACGTCTCTAAACACGCATTGTGAGGACCCCTCCATGGCGTACTTGTCGAAAATACCACGACAGCACCGCACCTTCAGTTTCGAACCTAACCGCCTCCAGCCCTTGATCCTTCCTCATCACTGGAGAAACACGCTCGGCCGCCATAGCAACAAAGGCGCCAAGCACAGGCGGCGCCGACATTCTCCACGCCGGCAAAGGTCCCCTCCAGGGCTTGACCTTCGGCTATGAGATAGCGAACCCCATCAAAGATCCCGATGCACCGTGTCCGTCAGGAGGCCCAGGCGAAGAGGAAGATTGCCTTCGCTCATTCACCTCTGGCGAGGTTGAAACCGGTGACGTAATTGACCCCTTCTCCTAGAATCTAGATGCAACCGTAGGGTAACCAATATCCTCCCAAAATTCTTGGTGAATCTCTGGGTCCGTGCGCCGCCATCGGCGAGCCACTTTTGTCCAACCCAGATTGCCAGAATCATCCACCAAAGCTTCAAGGGCCTCCCTATCTGTGAACCCAGGCGCATCCTCCTCCGAATCCGATCCTAGGCAAAGAAACCTAGATCCATTTCTGGCCGACGAGGCCGAGGTAGAGGGCGCCGGCAGCCCTAGGGCTCCTAGAGCCAAGGTGAGCGGCCACATCCGCCCCATCGCCTTCTCGGAGGGACTAGCCAGCATCAATAGAATCCAATGCTTGCGAGCTGCATGCGTGAGGTAGACATGGCCATGCCAATAACCATGCCATTGAAATCTCTATTTTTGTTACACATAAGTTAGCCATCGATGATCGAATATGATATGTTAATCGCATAATCTAATTCCTGCGCGCGCTCCCTTCCGCCTTACAGCGTGCTCACTTTGCTACTCTATACGATCTGATCCAACGTACTGTATCGTTTCCATGTCACATGAAGTCCCTTATCCACTCGGCCAGACGGTGCCTCGCCTCATCTCTCCATCCGTTCCCCACCGCTCGCAGCGTCCCACTACCACGTTCCCAATGAGGACTGCGCCGCCGCCCCTACTTTGGTGTCCTCCTCTCCTGACCTTTTCCCTTGACCATAGCGGCATAGCCAGGAGATGGAGACCTCCGTTGGCTTCAGCGACGCTCATCTACACCGGAACCGGCGTGGATCTCGCAGTTTGTAGGGGCAAGAGATGGGGAAGGAGCTGGAAGGGATATCTGATGATTGGGATGAAAGAGTTGCACTAATAATGTATGGATCAGCTTTGTTGGGCTGCACACAAGAGCTTGCGATACCTGTCCGCCAGCGGGAGGAAGACCAACATGGGGGATTTTTGGTAGCGGCTAGAGGACTGTGCAGCTGCTGAGCAGGCTCTATGATCTGCTACTGCTATCCAGGAGGAGGTGTCGACCTCTGTTCGGTTGGAGGAGGTCACAACCAATGCCCTGTTCTCCCCTATTTTTCAATTGGGCAAGTTCATGGTCACCACCAGTTAGGAAAACGAGGACATACTCCTCATCATGTAAGGTGCCATCAGCTCGATCTGTCTTTTTTCTATTTGAATTGGTCCCAGCTTCCAATGATGTTCCATGCTAAGAAAATGCCACTAGTATATTTTGGTTGGCTGAGTATCTAAGCAAATGATCTAGTTATCATGTGTATATGTTAAATTGTTGACATGTATTTGTTTGCGGCATCATGTGCCATGTATATTTGACATTTGTACTATATCTTCCTTTTATATTGGACTGAATTTTTCCTGCATATCATTTTTATAGGCATACAACATTTTGGATTGCATGAGTTAAAAATTGTGGTTTGCTAGGATTGGTAGGTTTCGGTCAGGAAAGTGTGTGACCTAGTGGTTCATCGGTGAAACTTGTGTGCACTAGGTTCTTTTGTTTTTCTTTTTGCAATTCTTGTAACGAAGACACTGCACATTCATGTTTCATAGGTCGATTTTAGTGTGCATTTTGTACTACTGATTGTAAGTAAAAATTGCCAATATGTACACTTGGAAGTAATTTCATCATTTTAATACGGTTCTAGCTGGATATAGATTTACTGTACGAGGCGAAGGAATTAGTTTTTGCCATATGAGTCTTTGTCTAAATGGGAACTAGTATTTTATTTAATTTATGATTATTTAGTTTTGCCATATCAGGATGTAGCTTCACAACCATTTAATTGCATGTACTCTACGGTTTATATGTTATGCATCCATATATATATATAATATGTGATGTTACTTGTTTTCCACGCACCCAGGCTTCCGGGGGATGTAGTTTTGTATCTTTTCTTATGTACTAGTTATATCTGCGGTGGTATGTAGTTTATTATCGTGTTCCAAATATAACTTCAAAACCGTGGTTATATTTTTCATTAGATTACAAATGTAATTTTAAAATCATGGATGCAGGTTTCATTGTGTTAGAGATTTAGTTTTCAATCCTTGGTAGTTTCATAGTGCATAAATGTAACTTTTAGAGCATGGATGAAGTTTTTTCAGGAATGTTACTTTTCAGACCATTGATATAGTTTCATATGACACATATGTAACTATTAGAGCATGGATGAAGTTTTTTCAAGGATGTTACTTTTCAGACCATTGATACAGTTTCATAGGGCACATATGTAACTTTTAGAGCATGGATGAAGTTTTTACAGGGATGTTACTTTTCAGACCATTGATATAGTTTCATAGGACACATGTAACTATTTCAAGGATGTTACTTTTCAGGCCATTGATACAGTTTCATAGGACACATATGTAACTTTTAGAGCATGGATAAAGTGTTTTACAGGGATGTTACTTTCCAAACCATGTATATGATTTTCACTAGAGCACCGATGTCTGCAAACCATGGGAAACATTGGCTGTAACTTTTCAGTCGATGGATGTATCTCCCTCCAGTTCTTTCTCTCAGTACATGTGAAGCATGGGTGCTTGAAAAACTTTAAACTGCTCACGAGATATTTTGTAATTCAAGTCAGAGCATTTTTTTCTTGGTTGTGTGCCTCTAGTGTTCTTCATGTAGATTTGCATATCTGATCATCTAGTCATTCAGTTAAACCGTGGATTTTTCATGCTCGCGCTTATTTGCCTGATTGCCTCAATTTGTTACATGGAGAAGGCAAACATTTACAGGGTACCTGATTTTAAAATCGACCTAGTCCAAATATTAGCCCAGGCGTGCGGATAAAATAAGTATATAGAAAAATAGAGGGGTTCGGGGAAGAGTTTTCACGTGGTACTCGGCAGGGAGTGGCCCGGGAACCAGGCCTTTCCTCTTCTGGAAGACATGAGACAGGAACATGATTCTTTACCATTTATGGGAGGGGCATCGCGGAAGACAACCTAGTGTGCGCGTACTGTGTATCAACGTCCTATTTTTTTTGGAATGGACGCATATATTACTTAAAAGAAATGTTTACACCCGGCCTCTGCATAACTAGGATGCACACAGTTGATCAACCACATACCAGAGGTTCAAGATAATAGGAAGAAAATTACACAAAATTCTAGAAATAAAGCGTCTCGAGCTAATGTTGACCAATATGGAGATCACGCTGTCATCCATGTCGGGATAAAATATCTCTCGCCGTGTCCTCCAATCGCGTACATCCCTCCACAAATAAGTCGTGGAGCTCCATACGCTGGAGGATAGTCCATGATTGAAAGATAGCCGTAGCCTGATAGATAACCTGCAAAGAAGAAGACACAACATTATTATTATTAAAAATCGTGTCATTTCTACACAGCCAGAGCGACCAAATAATGGCAAGCGCTCCCACCCTAAACACAGTTCCATATTTATCATGTATCCCATATAACCAGTTACCAAAAACATTGGCAACTGATCGAGGAGGCGATAAACCCGATGCCATTTGGATGATTGATCATATAGTACGAGCAACTTTGCACTGGAAGAATAAGTATTGAATTGTCTCATTCTGATGACAAAAAACACACTGAGTACTTCCATGCCAATTCCTCTTAACAAGATTGTCCTTTGTGAGAATTACCCCTTTACGCACATACCATGCAAATATCTTTGTTTTAAGGGGTACTTTCATCTTCTAAATTCTAGTATTATTATCGACTGTAATATTAGGTTGGATCAAGGCTCTATACAATGAGTCCACAGAAAATTTACCACTCTCTAGTAAATTCCATTTGAACTCGTCCACACCCTCTGACAGTTGTATCGTGGCTAATCTTAATAAAAGATTGTTCCACGACACTAGTCTAGGACCCAAACAGTGATTTGTAATAAGCAGTAATGTAAGATTTTAGTTGCTCCTGACCCTCAATCGTACAATCTTCCTGAATTAAAGAGTGAATAAGTTTATTTTTATGCTTGCCGTTGGCAACATCATGAAAATATCTTATATTCGTATCTCCTTCAATAATAAACTTCACTTTAGAGCGTTGATACCATTTGAGTTCCTCCTCACGGAGTAGTCTGGCAATGTCTGCATTCGATTGATTCTTAAGCTCAATCTCTTGTGCAGTCAGAAGCCTAACTTCTGCAGTAGCCTCTAAATCGTTAATAATAGATGAAAGGCGTATTTTCTCTTTTTATAAGATTTCAGCAGTATGTCTAGCCCAACCACGAAGGAATTTGCGTAGTGCACGCATTATTGTTCCATCGTTGTATCGGCGTATGACCACTAACAGGTTTCTCCCAGATAGCCTTTACTAAAGCATAGAACCCATCACGTTCCATCCATCCAAGTTCAAATTTGAACCTATGTTTGGCATTTCGTGGTGGAGTTCCAACAGATAATAAAATAGGGGCATGATCCGACAAAGCCTCAATATGCTCTAGAGCGCGAACAGTTACCATAGGGAATTTATCTTCCCAGTCGGTATCCATAAGCACTCTATCTAGTTTTTCGTATGTAGGCTCCGGAAGATTATTAGCCCAGGTGAACTGTCTTCCTAACATCGTAACCTCTCTCAGGTCTAAACTGTCAATGACAGCATTAAACATGAAAGGCCAATAACGTCCCCGACTTTTCTCATGAGGAAATCTTAGCAGGTTAAAATCCCCACCTATAAGAATAGGGTACGGATTATCCTTGGCCAGATTAACCAGCTCACACAAAAAGTCAGCTTTAAAAACATCTTGGGCAGCCCCATAAACAGCGAATAGGTACCATATGAAACCATCAGCTTTGTTATGGATATGGAGCTTAATAAAAAAGTCTCCATTCGAACTAGCTAGGACTTCCATAGTCTTATCTCTTACGCCCAATAGGATTCCACCAGATCTACCTCGTGGCGGACGTGATACCCACGTAAAGTCCACTCCACCAGAAAGGCGATTGAGCTGGGCTTATGAGAAATCACGTCTGCCGGTCTCAGAAATACCCAAAAACAACTTATAATCTCTCACACAATCGGCAAAAAAATGTTTAGCCAAGTCGCGAAGACATCTGCTATTTGAGAACATGGCATTCATTGAGAAACAATAGTATATTTGGATACACGAGTCCTTTTGCGAGACTTTAGATTTTTTGATTTTTGACCAGAAGCTTTAAGATCATATAATGAGCACAGCCCAGTCTCATCAAAACCCACATCTGACACTTCACCAACTAAGTGTGAAAGGAGTTGACCATCTACTGTGGCATGCAACTCCTCCTCCTCTGTTGATAAAGAAGCAGGAACAACTGGGACCTTAGGAGTAACCGTTAGACGGTCAACCTCCATATGTCTCAGAACAGAACTAGAAAGATTTATTTCCTTTACAGGTCTACCCCTGCTAATACCAACCTTGGCAAGTTTATCAACAATAATAGGGGTTGAAAAAGAAAGGAAAGACGAAGACGCATTATTTATACCATTAGAATCTAGATTCTTCTCAGCCTTCCCCCGCATGGCCTTGGCCAATGAGTCCTCATCCGTGACCGACGCCCCGAGTGCATCGGTACCATGTCGAGAGCTTCTATGCGCATGCGTACTCAACTGGCCGTCAGCAGCCCTACCTAGGCCACAAGAAGACCCAATAGGACAGAAACCCGACCCCTCCTGGGCCAGGTTCCCCTTCCGTAGCCCCACCTGGGCCTCAATGGTGTCGACGCCCGGGTGCCCCGCCTGGGCCCCCAAGTCCGACACCGCTGCCGAAGCCGCCACCTGAGCCTAAAGGGCGTCGGCCCCCGGGTGCCCCGCCTGGGCCCCCGAGTCTGCAACTGCCGCCAAAGCCGCCACCTGGGACGCCTCCACCAGCCCCGAAGTCCTCGCCGCCACAGCGACCTCCTCAGAGGAGGCAGCGTCCGTCGGCCCCTCCTGAGCGACGACGGCATGCTCCACATCAGCCTGTCCCACCGAAATCACGGACCGATCAGCCAGCTCCTCCAGTACCGGTCCATCAGTCACCGCCTCCGTAGAAACTTCCATCAGCACCAGCTCCGGTCTAGGTATAGATCGCCCTAAGATGTTCGGCCTACACCTAGCGGGTGTAGCTAACACAGTAGGAGATCCCTTGACCGAACGTAGAGCATCCTGCAGCTGGGCAGACGTAACGCGCGGTGAACCAGCAGACGAACCACGCCCGCGTAGAGGGGAATCCAAAGGCAAGGCATCTAGGAGTTCCTTTCCACGCGGAGTAGAAGGAGAAGCATTGAAAGGAGTAACCGCATAGACCGTCAATGGCACCTGTCGTGCAGAGGATGAAGAATAATTCCCCTGACTCGGTGGCTACCCAGAAGACGTCCCATCCACAGGTGGAGCAACAGTATTCGAGGTGTCCATCACATCATCACCATTATTACCCGTGTCATCTCTTTCAAAATCATCATTCGGCCTCTTCCACAAGAAAGGTGAAAAATCAGGCTCTAGGACAAACCCCGCAGGCTCCAACCTGAACCTCAACTCATAGCCCTTCAGCTTAACCACAGCATCCGAAGTGAGATAAGAACCCAAAGCATCTTGGCACCGAAACACCGTAATATCAAACATGCTCACCAGAATGCGAACAATACCACTCCTCCGCAAACACAATTAATCTACATCCAAAGGTGTACCCAAAAGTGATCCAACTGCCCACAAACCAAGAAAAGTGCGAAGGGAATGTGGTACCCCTTCCACATGCAGCCAAACTTGATGCAATTCACATTTATGTGGCACTTCCTGTGTCTTGTAGGCAGAAACAGCTAGCTAGGTCTTGCCCAGCGGCATGGAAAACTGACTACCATCCACCGTATCCAAGTCCTCAAAAGACAGAAAGTTAACCAAAAAAGCATTGTCCCCGTGCGGCACCGCTTCCCACTTCCAGTTTGTCCTAACCTGGCACCTACGCAGAATCTGCACCTGGACCACATCCGTAGCGACCGCATCACTAGAAATCTGGACCAAAGCAATAATTTGGCTAGACCCCATATCATCACGAACCACACTGTCAGGGATCTGCGCAAACAACGTCTTATCATGACCACATCCAACCATGTAGGCTGTAGGGCGAGGTTGCTTCAGCACAGGGCATCTCAAAGTTGGATGAGAAGAGACCTCGCAAATATAGCAGTAATGAGCGGCCTTGCAATCCTTGGTGGCATGAGAATCAATAGCGCACTTCCAACATCTGACCGCCTTCTTAGGCTTCTTAGGGACCATCATAGGTATCGAAACAGCCTGAGCCTCCATACCCCCAGCCGGTGGAGCATACTGCAAGTGCTGGGGTTGTCCAGAAGTCTGCGTAAAACCAACCTGTTGATGACCCAAGAACTGAGGTTGAGGAGCCGCAAGAGGCACATTACCAAAACCAGGCTGCAACGCTGGCTGTGCAGCCCCAATAGGATTCTTATTTTTCTTCCTCTTCGGCGCAGCATTCACTGGTGCACTCCCACCCGCAACAAACTGCTGCCCCCCACCCGAGGCCGACATGTGGGGTGCACCAAAATTACCAGAGGTCGGTGCCATCCCCGGCGTGGCACCAATAAAACCATGGGTCGGCCCTCCAGCATATGCCGTTGGATTCGGCCCACGGTAAGGAGCTTGAAGAGTCTGCATCGGCATCGGCCGAGCCGCAGCGAAGTAGGCATCAGGAGGGCGGAACTGCACCCCGGGTGGAAAGACAGGAGGCCCGACAAAGGTACCCGCCGGCGCCATGGGCTGCCCCGCGAACACCGAAGTTCCCGCAGGTGCCCCACCGGGCGGAGGAGCGGCGGGCCGAGTTGCGCCTTGCGCCGCAGGAGCCACGATAGAGGGGCCCCGAGGCGGAGGCGCTCCCATAGGTGCAGCCCAGGGCTGCGACACCGTCGCCTGGGAACCGCGAGGATTGAGTCCCGCCATAGCCGCAGGGGGAGTCAGGAGCGCCGCCGCGTACGATTGCCCCACAGAAGTCGCCCGCGCCGATGCAGGGGATGAAGGGTTGATGGCGAGAGGCAGTGACGACGATCGAAAGAGGGTAGGCAAGGTCGGGCGAAGGTTCCGATTCCAGGCTGCCTTAAACCTCCTAGCGATCGCGTACCAGGAGTACCGATCCGAGGCAGAGGCGGCTTCGTTCGGACCGACCGAGCCCAACACAGCAGCCTCCAGCCCATCGCAGACAGGCACAGTAGGGCCCACCAGCCATCACGCCACGTCAGCCCTGGATTGATCAAGTGCCGCCTCGACCAGCCGCCCCAGCAGCGGCGGAGCAGACGCACGCCAGCAAGGTAAAGGCCCGCGCCATGGCTTGGTAGATCCCGGCGAGACCAACACCGGACGGCGAAGAGACCACCGTCCGCCAGCCCCCTTAGCCACGGCTCTAGCCAGTCCCGGAGAAGAAGGCCCCGGCGAAGGCCGAGGCGAGGAATCTCCTGGCGGAGACCCGACCTTCTCCCAGAACTGAGATGCCTTCGTCGGAAAACCTATCTCCTCCCAAAAGCTCTGGCGCAGCTCCTCATCCATTTGCCGCCTCCGCCGCGGAACAGTGGTCCAGCCGAGCCCACCGTCGGTGTCGACCAATGCCTCCAACGCCTCACGCTCCGCCAGTGACTCATCCCCATCCGATCCCGTCTCCGATCCGAGGCAACGAAACCTCGAGTTAGATCCAAGACTAGCCGGAGAGGCGGCAGAGCGGAAGATATCTCCGAGCGCGAGGGTGAGCCGCCGGTGCCGCCCCATCAGTAGCCTTCGCGGCCGCCAGAGGTCTCCTGGTCGCGAGCAGGAGGACGATCTCCAGGTCGTGTGTCCATCGGGAGCTTGATCGGAGGAAGCGATCTGGTTCTCGACTAGAAGGATCTCTTCCACTTCATTTCTAGCCGTTCCCTTTATTTAAACCACCCTAAACTATGGGGGCGGCGTCTACTGCTCGTATCAACGTCCTATGTTAATTATTAACTAGTCAAATGCCCGTGCGTTGTCACGGGCTTATAAGTTCTTCACATGTCCTATATCTAAACACAATGCACTTGAATATTGTGGGTGATGCGAAAGATATATGGAGAAAGACATACTTCCTCCGTCCCAAAATATAAGGCGCCCAAGATTTAGTCAAAAGTCAACATATTCTAAGTTTTACCAAATTTATATGTAAAAATATAAACATACACAATATCAAATCAATATCAATAGATTCACCATAAAGTATAATTTTCCAATATGTCCATTCGATATTACAGATATTCGTATTTTTTTTATAAACTTGGTAAAACTTGAAAGATGTTGACTTTTGACTAAATCTTAGGCGTCTTACATTTTGGAACGGAGGGTATTTTTTATCAGCACAATACTGCATGTCATACTCTTCGCTACTGTGATCGGAAGGATATACTTGTATTTCACATGGATTTTTCACCCAGAGGGCGCACACAAAGCATAGAGCCACAAAGGCATGGCAATGATAATGCGTACAAAGGTTCAGAATGCTGATGCATCCAGGTTTTTGCAACATTGGATGGAGAAGCTAATTTGGCCGCATAATAAACTGCCATAGTACTTTCCTTTACATGCCTACCAGAAGAAGTACATTTTATACTTAACTCCTAAATTTGTTATAGAACCAAAAAGATACAATACATGTTAACATTTCTACTTTTCCAAAAGAGAGCCAACTCCGGGCTGCCAGTTTGCATTATCACTTTCGGCATGTTCAGGCTGCATATTAGGTCAGCACCATTTCAACGAGCGTAAGCCTCAGCAGAGATATGGCATTTGGGAGTACATTATACCATCTGCTTCTTACAACAATCACATGAACTCATTCATCTCTTACAATTACCCCTGTAGCACCCTGTTGTGTTTCTGGGTTAAAAGATGCAACGACATTCACCTTCATAAAACCAGCTGTGGGAGGACTACACTTGATGACTTTGGGTAGTTCTTACTCATTCGACCATGAGCTAGCCATCCAAACCAAATCTGATGCCATGTCTCTCGCCCATCTACAGGCCTATGTAGCACTCATAATAGTTTCTCTTGTCTCTTGTCATCCAGACAACCCATCCACAAAGTATTGCACATCGCAAATCCTGTGAACATAGATTGATGTTAAGAAAGTCTCGAGACCATGTCACACGATGTAACTTAGGTAATTTATTTATTTTCTAGAGACATATAGCTTTCTAAATAAATCCAAAATAAGCACGCAGACGTACATTTAATTAGACATGATAAACTGTTTGTTCTTCGGCCTCATAGTCCCAGCAAATGGATTAGTCATCTATATGTATTTTTCAACGGATTTCCGGCGTATAGTCATTAATAACTCCACCAAAGTATTTAATTTTCAAGAGAAATTTTAACTGAAGTTAAATGACAGTATTTCCTTTTTCAGGTGTAAATAAAAATTAACAAGAGTTAGGAAAAAGATAACTGCTTACAAATACTCTACTTGAGAATATCATTTTTGTTTCATGCAAAATTATTTCCATAAATTAGACCGACCAAACTATAGATTCATAATATTACACGAAGATGTCTACCTCTGCCTCTTCCACCAACAAACTTGATCTAATGTTGACAGAACTGAACTAAAATAGGATCTAAAATAGAACTGAGGCTGTCTAATTCCTATAACAACCATGATATGAAAGTTTAGATGTATATATACTCTTCTACATCTTAAAAACTAATTTGCAGTACACTTCTTTTAGAGCTCGTTCATACGCACATTATTGTGCTCATGCATCTGCTCATCCTGATGACATAGGGAGCTGGCTTGTTCCATGAAGAGACTCATCCAAGAAACATGTAATAAGATGAACCAAATGCAGGAGATTTATTTGAAATAGCTTTTCTGCAAGATTTTACTCCAATTACACAATTAGTTACTTTTGTGGCACTCAAGCGCCAAAAATAGGTATTGACTAATCCTAATAAAAGGACTAGTGGAGGATACTGCAAATATGAGAGAATGTACAAGAAGAAAGACTAAAATTTTCCTTCACGAAAGGACTGAACTGAGTTTTTCACTCCCAAAACCAAATCAAGATGGATGCTCCCACGATTTACAAACTAAATCGGTAATAACAAACTTAGCGTACGTGAAAAGCAAACTCCAGAGTGAGGTTATTGTAGGGATATTGATTTGGGACAACACAAAGGATATTTAGTGCTACTATACGAGGGGAGAAGCGACACACAATCACTACCTGTTTAGCAGTAAGTATATACTATTCTTCCTGAAATCTAATGTGTGCTTAAAAGCAAGCAGATACATATTTATTTTTATGTAAATCACAATGGAACACTTGCAACAGATTGATGGATAAACCAGTACACTTGTTTTCATATTATTAGCTCTCTTCTAAAATCTTTAATAACCTGCCAAGAACAATTGACGTGCTCTCTAAATCATGTAAAGAAACCACTCATACTTAAAGAGAGGTCAAAGAGAATCATCAAAGGGAAAAACATAGCTTGTAGGTTATAGTGTTTTCCCATGACGGAGAATTCTATTGGATTCTAGTTTTCTATTTCAAAATAACTACCCAATGCAACCTCGTAAAGCTGAAAACCACCAAAAGAAATAAACCTCTCTTAACAAGTAAGAAATTGACATGGTAAACTAAATGACAATTATTTACATATGATTACTCCTAAGAATAAGCAAAAAATTCCATAAATTAAACAAAAAACATATTTCCAAATTTCACACCTATGAAAGTGTCAATTAGTAGCTCAGTACCAGAAAGGTAGGAGGTGTAATACCGATCAGCCTTCAAAATACCAGCTATTCTCCTACAGTAAGCTCGGATAAAAGAATAGTGCGGGTAAGAAGAATAAGTTAGAAACTTTGTGATTGTGGGAATTAAGGGCAATTCGACAAGGAAATTCACATTGCTTAAACTTCTGAATATTTAAGATCTCCTTGCACTGGTATAAAATATCTACACACATTTCTCATATGATATTCTTTCTCCACTTCTTGTACCTTCGGTTTCATCTCCCTCTCTGTCTATTCCCATCCGTCGCCTCCGAAGAACCACATAAATTTTAATGGCACAATTCAGCTTATGATACCGGCATATACCAAAACAGAAGTATTGTCCACCAGTCACAATTTTTTTTAGCACAATTTGGTTACCATGGGCTCTCAAACTAACTACAGCTATGTCCCCTTGCGCCGCCATTGCCCACTATTTACCCATGACCCTATCCTTCTTTCTTCTCCACTGCAAGCTATGTTTCAATCTATAGTATCGCTAGCATCCGTATGCAACATCACTAAATTTGTGGTAAGGAGAAAATATACAAGGAATAAAGAAGAACTATGTAGTTTGTGGAACATGCCATGTATATTTTCTGATAAAAAATGGTGAGAGATGGAAGAACAATTACCATAGGAGGACGATGAATTGTGCCATCAAAATTGTGACTGGTAGGAGAAGAGGGAACTTACAGGGGAGGGGATGGGCCCCATCAGGTTTAGTGAACCTCCACCACATCAGACCGCAGTGCTATCTCCGTTATAACAGCAGAGGGCGCCGCACCATCCTACAGCAAATCATTTTATTCAGTAAATGCTGGAGAAGTAAACTGTTGCGAATTCACACAACAGTTAAGTCAAATGACCGTTTATATCATTTTATTCAATCTTCTCTTTTCGAAAAATTGTATAGAATGCAACTGCTGTAATGTGCAAGAGAGTTTAACAAGCAGATGAAAATCAGAACACAACAAATTCAGATATAGTGCAATCTGATCAGGTAAAAACTTTGCAAGGTAAACTTTTGGCAGCGTACAAATACTCCCCAAGAGAGCAAAGAAAGATACTTTAGATACAATACTCCATTGGCGGTGAAGATAATGTAGTGGGTTTGTATTTCTACCACATCGCACATTACTTTGATGCACAACCCATGTTTATTTTACACTTCAAACCTGGCTATTTTTCTCAATATATTGGCAGATTTTCACACATGGTTAATGTTCATATCACACTGTAAACCTAGCTAGTATTTTTCGCAAGCTTCCAGCCATTTTGACAACTGAGAACAAAATCTCTCGTGATTGTCTTAAATTGTAGGTTGTTGTTTTGAGTCGGCTATAGAAATCAATACCACCATCCTCATAATTTGGACACAACCAGATAAAAGTCACCATCCTAATTCTCATGGAAAACATAGGAGGAAACAAAGTTGGAGGGGATGGAAAGGCAAGAACAAAAATCTGTTTTACAGATAAGATTCATTCTGCTGGCCAGAAAACTGTGTGTGGGAAGAGATATTAATTAGAGGAATCATATGCGTGTGACTGGGTATGGCTAGAGGCGTGCATATGTTTATGCCTAGACTGGACTGCATGATGGTCCTTATCTGTCAGTTAAAGATCTAGATGTTGGCTCTATAGAGAGGAAACAGCGGATCAAGAGAGGAAGTCACCTGAGACTTGTAGATCAATCCATCCGATCTCAACTCTTCTCCACTTCATTCAAAATCTCCGTATCCCACCGCCCCTGCTGCTGTGCAGTCGTGCAGAGCTTAGCGTACCTGTTCTTCAATGAAAAAAAATCTAGTCACTCCTAGCTTCCGCGTCCTCGCGCCCATTGTTGTCATGGAATGCTCCACGCCGGTGAGGAGGAAAGCGGAACATGCTAATCAGCTCCCGTACCACAGCGCGATGACCACCTGCCCGTGGTGCTGCTTGGTGCCGCGCAAATCTCCGAGGGAGCACATCCACGAGGTTGGCTTCCTCCGCTTGACCTCTACTGCTGTCAGATTCGTGGCTGGCGTCGCCGTGTTAGACGTTCATGGCATGGCGAAGGGGACGTGTGGGGCCCCCGACACGGTGCCTGCGGGAGATCTTGGTGCTGCCCACGAGCAAGAGAAAGGGAGATAGGTGCCGGCGCTGCTGAGGGAGATGCGGTGAGGGTGAGATGGGAGCGGAAGGGATCCTCAAGAAAATCGGAAACGGTCAGACAAGAAATCCGAGCAGAGAAGCGGAGGAATTTTTGGGGGCGAGAGGAATTGCCAAGGGGAGAATCGGGCGAGGGGAATCGCTAGCGATAGGGACGCACGGTAGGACCGCCGAAACAGGGTAGGTTGGACGAAACGGGAGCGAAACGCCTTGGGCAGAACACGGAACACAATTCTCTTTTTAGATAGTAGAGATTCTACGTATACAACGCACTGGCATCCAGACTAGTATATATATAAACAGAGCGACACCGCCGATCACTTTATCGACAGGAATTAATCAAATCCTTGTCACTGTATGACTTGTATTTATCTAAATTCGGATGTATCTTGCACTAAAATAAGACTAGATACATGCGAATCTAGACAAACTCAAGTCACTTATTTTAGGACGGAGGGAGTACAACTTAATTAAGGAGGTGTCACCTCATGTACATTCACTGGCCAGATGCCCGTCAGCCGGCTCATCGGCACAGCCCTTTTATTCTGACAATGAAAATGACACTACCGAACGCGACAAATTGGTTCACACATTATTAACCGAGAAACACAAGTCCACGCCGTTCAGAACGAAGCAGAACGACGTCGGTTTATTACATCACGGGGCACAAATGAAAGTAGTCACGGTGTGTGCCCGTGCACGGAAACATGGAAATCGCAGTAATCGATCGATCATAACCTGATCGTACCGCCGTACGGACCCAGTAGTAATTGCTGGTCGCCAGTGAGATCGATAAGTAGGCATCGGCCGATCAGCGTCGGAAGCTGCGCTGTGAGCGCGGGGTCTCGCCGTTCACGTCCCTGAGCTTGACTGCCGTGTACACGCCAGCTCCGCCCACCGCGCCCAGCGTCGGCGCCAGCAGGTATATCCATAGCTGCCTGTAGTTCCCCGCTGCCACTGCTGGTCCCAGCGTCCTCACCGGATTCATCGACCCTCCCGTAGTCGGCCTGCCATAAAAGTACACACACGTGTCATGGTATTGATGTATGATACAGTATTCACGAGGAATCAATTCACATTGCACGTTGCGTTGCATAACTTACCCGGCCACAAGGATGTTGAGCGTGACGGCTGCTCCCACCGCGATCCCGGCTAGCTCACCCACCTGCATGCAACAACAAGAAAGAAATTGCAGCTGAATCGTGCATGGGCGCGAAGAAGCAGAGCAGAGCAAGGGGCGAAGAAGATCTGTACAGCTCGGGTGTCAGTGGCGACGGCGGTGACGACGAAGAGGAGGTTGAAGGTGATGATGAACTCCGTGAAGAAGGCCTGGGCGGTGGAGATGGTGACGTCCGGCACGGTGACACCGCCGGAGAGGAACGGGTGGAACACGCCCTTGAGCACGAAGCCGGCGCAGATGGAGCCCAGCACCTGGACGGCCACGTAGGCGGGGACCTGGAGCCAGGGGAAGTGGCGGAGCGCCGCGAACGCGATGGTCAGCGATGGGTTCAGGTGAGCCCCGGAGATGTGGCCCGTCGACAGGATGATGGTCGTCACGGCCAGCCCCGCGCACGCCGCGTTGCCGAACGGCGAGATCGCGCCGCCGTACTTCTGGTTCACGATAGGCGCCGCCGTCGCGAAGAAGATGAGGATGAACGTGCCCACGAACTCGGCGCCCAGCTGCACGCGTACCAGTCATGGCCTCATGGGTTAGCACGTCTCGTCGTTAGCTTACTGCACGCTGCGTTTCTTTTACTAGTATTATAGTACGAAGTTCAGATGGCTACAGAGTCGTGCCTTGATAAATCAAATACGGAGTAATACTACTCCTAAAAAAGAAGATAAACCAAATGATACATGGGACAAAACTAGAAGTAGTGTGGTGACTAATGTGATGGTCAGTAGTCTAGTTCAGATGCTAGCTAGTAAGCTGTGGCTGGATCAACGAGTACCCTCTTTCGCTTAAACAGAAGCTGATAGCTGCGTCGCAGATTGTACACAAACTTCAAATCCCTCCTATTGTCTAATTGTCAAAACACGTACAGCCGCCAGCCCAGGGAGAGGCCATCCGGAGGAGAAAACTTATCTAGAGTTTCCCAGCCCAGGGAGACGCCATCCGGAGGAGAAAACTTATCTAGAGTTTCACGCCCTCGCCGACGACGTCGCTGGTCCGCTTCTTCTCCGCTGGTCCTAGTGTCCTGTAGGTGTGGTGGACCACGGTCTCTCGCCGGCGAGAGGTTATCCGTTTTTTTGTTTAGCTTGCTTTTTAGTGTCTTCTTCGGAATATTAAAGTGATGACTATATCCTAAAGTTAGAATAACGTCCTCCCGTGTTGTCCTGGTGGTGGTCCATCTACCCTAGGAATGGTAATGAGTACCCATGATCCGTGTACCCACCGGGTAAAAAAGTCCGGGTATGGGACAAAAATTTACCCATGGGTATGTAAAAGGAAAAATTCCTTATCACTGGGTACAACGGTACGCATATGGGATCTTAGAACCCATACCCACATACCTATCTACCCCTCCAAATTTTATAGGTGGGGTTTTCGTAATATTCTAACGTACTTAATTTCTCTAATCATGCATTGATGCTAGATAGATCATCTCGGGCTTTCAATTTCCACGATTGCTCGTATGCTTGCTAGGATCGCTTCACCTCCTGCCACGAGACTGCCGCAATCCATATCTTTTTTACGTGATCATATTCTGATTCTTGAGCGATCGGTATCGATCTCGTATTTCTCCAAACATCAGAACTTCATAAACTGCCAGGGTTTGGCTGTTATTTATTATGTGTCTTTGTTTATAATTTATTACTTATTTTTCTCGATTTTATGTGTTATAAAGACGGGTACTTTTATCCGCTGGTACCCATTTATCCCGCCGATTGACGGGTATGGAAAAAAGTTGTACACGTTGACGGGTATGGTTACGGGTGATGGGTAAGATTAGAGACGATGGGTATGGGTATGGGTTGGCTCCACCCGTACCCCATACCCTGTGGTGCCCTATGGAGGACGGGTAAAGTCATTTGTTCGACGGATCTCCTGGGATTCTGTCCGATTTCTTCTTTGCCGGTTTATTTTTAGGTCAGTCTCTTCTAACCTACGGTTCTCATCATTGGTGATGGTTACTGCTCTAGTGTGTTGGTCATTTGTGTCCTTAGCACGATGACTCTCATCTGTGTACTACAACAAACTCTACTAAAACAAGTTTTGCTTGGCTCCGGTGTTGGAGGGGCGAGCACGGTGGCGTGCCTTCGGCTCTTTCTACTTTTTGTAGTCGTCGGTAGTTGGTCCAATGACCTAATTATAATCTTTATTATATTTAGTCTTCTTTATACTCTTGCTGATGAATATTAATAGATCGGTGGAGTTTAAGAGTTCCCTCTATCAAACAACCACCAGGCCACCTTAAACAAGACAAAGCAAGGCAGGAACGATCGTCCACGTCATGCAATGACATGATTCCTATAGAACTGATCATGTTCAAGTAAGTTCGTGCTACATGTGTGGGGTCCTCACCTTAAAAGAGCATCTCCACTCGGGCTCGGGGCCTAAAGCCCTCCTAACGGGCTATTGGGGGTGCCGGAGCTCGAAATCACGCCCAGTCCATCCCAATTATTTTTTGTCGTCGGCACAGCCCATTTTGTTACCCGGCACCTCCAAGCTGAACCCAACCCACAGGGTTAGCGTGGGCGCTAGAAGGAGCTGAAAACGCCGCGGGCCAACCCTATCTGCGGCACGGGCACAGAAACTCTCCCATTCTGCATTTCCTCCTCCCACGCCCAACACCCCCAGCAGCTTGCCGCTGCTACCACACCTCACCTTTGTCGGCTATTCATTTCGCTAGAAATACACGTACAGCCATCAAAAATACATCCCACGCCCTCCCGAGCCGCCTCTTCGGCCGCTTCGCCGCCACTGTTCTGCCTCCTGGTAGCTCCAAGCCTGCCCCACAACCGCCCTGCCCACTACGTCTTCGGTGGTTTGCCAAAGGCGATGGATTCAGATGAGGAAGATATGGTGGCTACTCTGATGGACAATGAAGTCGCCGTAGCTGCTAGCGCCAAAGACATCGTCGGCAATGATGATCATCTCATGATCCTCACTTCCCTCCTAGGCATGATCACATACACAATGAGAAGCCGTTTGCTAGGGGTTCGAAGCCTGGGCGTCACAAGAGCAAGCTGAGGCAAAGGATGGAAGGCTACTTCATGATATATGCCGACTACTTCGCCGACGACCCATTGCACAGTGGCATCATATTTTAGCGCCGTTTTAGAATGAGCCGGAAGCTTTTTCTGAAGATTGTCAAGAACTTAAGAGAGTTTGACGACTACTTCAAACTGAAGAGAGACGTCGTCAGCTTACTTGGTTTCTCCACAATTCAAAAATGCATAGTTTCCCTCCGGATGCTTGCATTTGCAATTCCTGGAGATACACAGGACGACTACCACCGCATGGCCGAGTGCAGAGCCATCGATTTGATGTACAGGTTTTGTAGGGAAACTGTGACAATGTATGGGAAGAATTACCCGAAAAAACCCAATGCAGAAGACACAGCTCGGATCCTGACAGAGAATGCAACAAGAGGTTTCCAGGGATGCTTGGAAGCATCGACTGTATGCACTAAGCATGGAAGAACTGCCTATTTGTGCACCAAGACATGCACAAAGGTCATAAGGAATCATGTAGTGTGGTGCTTGAGGCTGTGGCAGATCATAATCTATGGATTTGGCATGCTTTCTTCAGTGTGGCAGGATCACACAATGACATCAACGTGCCATAGTGTTCAAATGTGTTCGCCAAGCTTGTTGAAGGCACCGCTCCTGCAGTGGATTTTAAGATCAATGGCTACCACGACAATAAAGGACACTATGTAGCAAATGGTATATATCCTAGATGGTCAATATTTGTGAAGACAATCTCAAACCCTATGTCTGGAGAAAACAAAGTTTGGTTTGCGACATAGCAAGATGCTTGCAGGAAGGATGTGGAGGGGACATTCGGTGTGCTGCAAGCTCGATTTGCCATTGTTAGGTACCCTGCTCTACCTGGTCGAAAGATCATATGTGGGAGGTCAAGACTTCCCGTGTGATCTTGCATGACATTATCATTGAGAGCGAGCGGGAGACTCCAGTGTTTGACTCTGAACCGTATTATCGCCAAGGTCTTCTTGAAGATGTTGATCATCAATTGCTAGCCGCGTTTGCTTCTTTTCTCGTCAGGCGTCAAAAAGTTCGAGACACAAATACTCATAATCAACTATAAGATGATCTGGTGGAGCATTTTTTAGGCTAAAAGGAGCCTCCTAGTTAGTTTATTTGTTTGCCTTTTCCATTCAAATTGTTAAAATATTTGTTTGCTATATTGAACTTGTTGAATTGTTTGTTTGATTTGATGAACTTGTAATAAATTTATATGTTGAATTATTTATTTTATATGTTGAACTTTGATAAACCTTCAATATACTCCCTCCGTCCCAAAATATAAGGCGTCTAAGGATAAGTTAAAAGTCAAATCTTACTAAATTTGACCAAATATTTAGAAATAATATATACATCTAAAATATTGAGAAGACACATTAAAAAATATACTTTATGGTGAATCTATTAATATTGTTTTAGTATTGTAAATGTTCATGTTTTTGTGTATAATCTTGGTTAAACTTAGAAATGTTGAATTTTGACTAATCCTTCGACGCCTTATATTTTGGAACAGCGGGGTATTCAATTTTGTGTATGGGGAGGACGGCTGGGCGCCGACGTTTTCCCATAACCACATCCGCTTCGACGCCCCAAAACGGACCAAAAAATGGCCGCACAGGACGCTGTACGGAGGATGAGTGGAGATGCTCTAAGCTGGCGGGCATATGGGCAAGGTGGTACTAAATAGCTAACCCTTTGTACGAACTCATGGATCAAGGCCTATGTACCGCGACGGAGAGAAAACTGGGCCCATCCTATCTAAGAACTATATTTGTAGTGCTAGTATAGTACTATTTCTCTCACTTAATTTAAAGTGGAAGAAAAGATTTCTTTAGGCACTAATGAAGTTGCGTCAACACTCTTGGATTTAGTAGGCATGATCATCCAGCAGTGAATAAAGTGTCTATCGGAGAATGTTCCGGTAGGATATCTCACGAAATAGGATGGTCTCGAACACTAGGGGCTGAACAGGATCTCCACAAACCTTTCCGGAGCCTAGCGAGGAAACAACAGAGAAAACGCAACAGAGGGACACAGGGAGTTACCCAAATTCAGGACACCATGCGGTGTAAAATCTTACTTCTGCATATTTGGATTGCTTCCAATGCTTGGCAAGGTTTACAGTAAAAGGGTGTTGATCAAGCGATCAGATCTGGGGTTCCTAGCCAAGAGAAAGATAGGGTTTCTAGAGGTGGAAGTAGATTGGATCCCCTCTCTAGGGTGCTACCCTGCCCCTTTTATAGGTGACCCGGTCATATTACCGCCTTAGGGCGGGAAGGGTTCCCACATGGAAATCAAGACAGGGGCAGGTAGGGTACCGTTGTCCTCTATTGTGGACCCGATCCACCGCGGGGTGCCATGGACATGTTGCCCTCTGCTTGTACATGTTCCTCTAGCACATGGGAGAGTGATGGTCCCGACCTGGTGCAGGTTCTGTGGGCCACTCCTGGCTTGCTGGGGAAGAAGATCCTTTCCTTGTATAAGGGGTAGATCAACCATCTTCTACCCTCAACACGAAGGTGTTATCGCCTAAGTGTGCTTCACATGATTTGTTTGTGAGATGGCCTTCCCTGTGCAGGGATCCTCCTCGAGGGGCCTTCCTGAGATTCTCCGGCGCCCTTCCTCTAGAAGAGATTTCCCTTATGGAGAGGCCTGGTAACGAATGTGTTGTGTTACCCTGATAACCATTGGCCCAACAGTATCCCCCATGCACCTGCGCCTTGTAGCAGGTTATAGATGGAGGCACAGGAGCCCAAGAAGATGTCGAGCCTTGACTTGAGTCTGTTCAGTGTGGCGAGTATTTGTAGTGGAGATCAATCAACGATCGTATCGTGGCCGTTGGATTCGTGGAATGCCATTGGACACTTAGGTACTCCTAGAGTTGAACTGACGCTCCCAAATCCTGCTAAGTTTGCTCCCTCCGCCGCCTCTCTTATCCAGATAACTGGCTCCTCCATCCCCCGTGTTACTCTTCGCCTTCACTGTCCTTCCCTTTCGGTGATGGTGCATAAGAGAGGGTCGGCTTCCCAGGATGCTGCAGACGAAAAAGAGGCGCCTAGAGCATGCTTCCCAGTGCTCAGAAAGTCGACCATCAAGATCGATGATGACTTCCTCATTTATCATCACTTGGTGGCCGGGAAGTACAAATAGTGAGGAGCTACCTCTCTTTGGCACGACGCGGTGGAGAGTGGCAAGCTTCCGGCAACTATGTTCCCCTTCTTACTTCACACCTTGTATGCGCGGCTGATTCCTCCTTCTTTGACTTCTTTCTTGCCCTCCTGGCTCACTACCCTATCCATGTGTTACACTTGCAACCCAACTCTGTCACTAACATCGCCATCTTTGCTTACTTCTGCGAGGCATTCTTAGGTGTCAAGCCCTCGGTGAAATTTTTCCGCCCTTTTTACAGTATGCGCACCACCATGGGGAACCAATTCTCGGGGTGCGCTTCCTTCCGTGATGATTCCAAGCACCTTACCGGCGGGTGGATGAAGAAGGTGGAGAATTTTCTCTCGCGCTGGGTCTAGATGGACGCCCATGTGGTGAATCCTTTGTTTGCTACCCTGATAGCTCCTGTGATGAAAACCCATCGGTGGAGTAGGAAACATCTTCACAAGGATGAGTGGGCAATTATCGCTACTCGCATTGGGGGGTTGTGTGAGGGAGGCCTGACAGAGTTTATGGTAGCCAAAGACTTTGTCCGACGGGGCATTTTCCCTCTCCAGGTGCACAAGAAATATGTGTGGACCTTCGCTGGCAAGAAAGATCACATGAAGCTCCAAGAAGGGGTTCTCGGTGAGATAACGGTTGAAGAGGTGATGAAGGCGTTGTTCACGGAGCAGGTGTGCCATATCTTTCTGCTGAGGGAAGCCTCCGCTGTATCGCTCCAAAGGGAAGTTGAGATGCGAGGTACTTGTGAAGATGCCTCGGTTCGACCCCTAGGGGCTGCTTTCAGGGGAGTAGGACGAGGACAGGGACTTAGCGGAACCCGATGCCTCCACCACCATACCCAATCCTGCTAAGAGGGAGGATGCCTTTGAAGGTTCATCTAATGCCGGAGATGCTCTAGAGGTCCGGGAGGCTCCTTTGCATAAGAGGAAGCTACGCAAGGCGGCACCTAGGTCCTCAGGTGGCGATGTCGACGAGGAAGTGTACCGTGCAGATCCCTCGCTTCGCATGCTGGAGGATGACTCAAAGGATGAAGCTGCAGACCTCGGAAAGAGCACCCGTGAGCTTGGCAAGGTGGAGATCCAGGGCGAGGGAGACCTTGGTGATAGAAATGTCGCTGAATCCTCCGGGAGTGAGACCCTTGCCTAGGGACCGTTTCCCCAAAGGATGGAGTGCATGCTTCTCCGGGCTTGAAGCAGGGACGACAGGATCCTTGTCCGGATAAAGTAAGCTTCTTCCCCTGCTGCCGATGCTTTCTTCCCTTGCTGCGCCCGATTCTCGTGTGTGTGTTGTGACAGGGAGCACCCTAGGGATGAGGCTGTTAGGGCATGTTCCTCCCTTAGGGGGTTGATGTCCTCTGGGTTGCACCATGCTCCAAGAATCAAGAGATCTTGCGTTGGTGTCCTGTGCATGGGCTCTAAAAGCGAGGAGGTGACTGCAGAGGGAGAGGCTGCATGAGCGGGGAAGATGGTAGCGCCTCCCGCCAGCTGTGACCAAGAAGAGGTGGTCCTAGCTTCCCCGCGTGCCTTGTCTGTGGCTAGCGCGGGGTCCGACATGATGTCGTGGGAAGATAGCCTCGCAGTAGATGCGCTTTCCTGGAAGATGGCGCGGGCCCCCAAATCTGAGAGAGACTCCAAAGGTGGCCTTGGTGCCACAATGGAGCGCAACGAGAGGCCAATACTTTTCATTGGTGCTAAAGAGCTCCCGGGAAGGTGGCTCATAATACATCCGGTCCTGACGCCGCTGGGCTCCACCCCGAGCCCCTGTGCCTAGAGGTTGAGCCACTACTGGCGGTGAACATGGACGAGCACCCGGCAATAGTGCAGGGACAAGAATTCCTCGAGACCCCATGTGCCACCCAGTACCGGACAAGGAGGCGTGGATCTTGGAGAGGAGAGGACCTATCGCATGCAAGGACGCGGCCTCTACCACCATCCACGCCTACAGCATGACCCTCGCGGAGCTAAGCGCAGAGCTGGTCAGGACAAAGGATGAGCCTGAGCCAGAGCCCGAGCATGCTCGTCTTGACAAAGCCTGGTCTCTACTCTATGACGCATTCCTTAGCAATCGCCAAGATGAAGAGGCCACGCGCTCTCGCCTTGTGGAAGCCGAGGTTGTCCTTGAAGATCAAGGAGCGTGAGGGCATTGTCTCTCCCATGAGAAAGAGGCCTTGGCCGCTTGTGAGAAGGTGAAATCCCAGCAAGGGGTGCTCCTTTAGCGGGAGCAGAAACTTGTCGCCAACCAGCAGGTGCTCCTTGAGCAAGAAAGTGCTACAGCCTACGTTTCCCTTCAGATGGAAGCTAGGGAAAGAGAGCTAGATGCCGAGCGTGGGGAGGTCTGAAAGATGGAGGGTCAACTGTCCATGAGCCGGCAAAAGCTCGAGCAGGAGCACGAGGAGCTGATGGAAAACTCAAGACACAGGAGGATCGCCACCTTGAGGAACGGAAAACTTCTGAGGCAATGGAGACAATGCTGGAGTCTGAGCTATGGTCAGCTAGAGAAGACCTCGGGAGAGTCGAAGCAGCAAGGGATCAAGTCACCGAGGAGCTGCACCAACTCCAATCTGAGGTAGATGGTGCCATTGAAGATGAATGCCATCAGCTGCTGAGCCTCATGGGCCAACGCATCTTCAGCAACCTCCTATGCCTTGCTCTTGGGCTCGATATAGATGAGGTTCTCAGGCCCGCATGCCCTAGTGCACCCACCTCCCTTGTTTCTAATGTCCATGAGCATGTGGACTTCCTCCTGCAGAAGTTTCAGAACGACACGACTACTGACGGGGTTCCCAGTTCTCCGAGCACGCAAATCCTCACCAAAGAGTAGAGCGAGGCGACACGCCCGTGCACGGTGTGCTTGCCTCATAGAGAGTAAGTGTCTATTTATAGGCCCCTTTAAGGTCCAACCTATAATTTGTTCTATAAGCAGTAGACATGTGCTTGTAAGATGTTGCCCACGCTGGCTTGTTAGCGTAATGTATGTGTATTTCATGTAAGTAGCTTGCGTGTGACCTCATGCCTCGAGCCCCCAGTCCTTGGCGAGGTACATGATAGAGGCGGAAGGTACCGATTTACTTAGCTGACGCGGGGAGCAGTTTCAGCATGCGGTTGGCTTCCGAAGCTAGGGCTCTCTGATATCCTCCGCGAGAGATGATGATGATTTTCCTGCAAACCTCGGCAAGGGTCATACGGTTTACAAAGAGCACCTTAGGAGAGTTAGGTTGCAGGCACCTTACGGGCCGTGCGGGGCACATCCCGTGATGGCTCTGGTGAAACAACCTCAGAGAGACTTAAGTGAGGGAACCATGCAGGCCTCGACGAAGACGCCTTGTGACACCACATGAAGCACATCTCGTGATGGCCTCCCTCGAAACGCCTCGTATTGTGTTTTGCTAATAGAGGCAAATCCCCCTAAGGGCACTGTGTGGGCCTTTGAGTGGTCCTCTAGAAAGGCCATATATAAAGGAGCCTCTTACGAGATCTAGGAAAGGACACCCTGTGGCGCCTTGGCAAGGTCACCTCATGGTGCCTTGCGACGCTCGTCTCATGACGCCCCTCCCCCCAAAAGTAAAACTTTTCGTGATATTCACTTAGGCGAGACACCCCATGTTGCCTGGACGAGGACCTCGTGGAGCACATCTCATGATGGCCCTCCGGAGGATTTGCTTTTTTTTGGTTAGCTAACACAGGCAAGTCTCTGACAATGAGGGCACTGTGTGGGCCTTGGAAGGGACCTCTTGCGTGGTTCCCAGTTATCTCCTTATGGGGCTGGGCCGCTCTCACATTCTGCTATGTGGCACTACGTGCCAGCAAATTGCATGTGGGATGTTAGTATGCGTTACTGTGGTTCACGTACGCGTGTTACACGAGGACCTCAAGCTCCAAGGATTTTGGTGAGGTGACGCATGCTGGGTGATCAGTTCCGTGAGTCAGGGCTCGAGTCAAGACTTGGGCACTAGAGGTGGGGTGGGATCGAGCATGTGCACCGTGCCCAGCCCCTGCTCGTGTGATTCACAGTAGAGATACCACGAATGCATACAACACAGACCACTACTTACTATAGTAAGAGAACTTTATTTGCTGGCACGGAGATGTTTAGTACAAGTGTGCTAAGGGATGGGAGGAGTCTTCTAGTGGTTTGAATGAACTACACCGCAGAGGTAGTGCGCCATGATTGTCTCTTGGTGGCGTTGAGGTTCCGATAGCCCCCGGGCGCGCTTGAGACATCTATGATGGTCATTAGCCCTCGGGCCATGTGCTATGCTCGTGGTGACGTGCTCGGCGACGTCGCAGAGCTCTATTGGTGTGTGATGGTATATGATGCAGGGCGGTGTCTTGTTCTTGCTCGAGTGTGTGATGGTGCGTCCTTCGCAAAGTACCGGTACCTGCTCTTTGTGTAGTAGCTCTTGATGCCGCGAGCATTGCGGTCGAGTTTTGCGGTCGATGCTGACCTTTGAGGGTTCCTACCTGTCTTGGTTGGTTTGTTCTTTCATGCGATGCACCTCTTTCTTCATGGGACGCCTGGGTGGGTGTGCTAGTGGTTTGTGCTCGACCACCTTCCTAGGTATCGCAAACAATATCCTTGTGGGTATGCCGGTGGCCACCCTGTGGAGGGCGGTGACCATGCCTCCCTTTGATATTGAGGTGCTCACTGACAGCCCCCGAGTGACTAGCGCCTAGCTCCACCTTCTTGGTCCTGAGGGTGTGCTTGCTTTTTCCCCGCGAGGAGCTCGATGGCATCTGCATAAGAGGGGTATGCAATGGTAATGTCCTTGTAGACGTGGTTGATGGAGCGCTTTGCATCGACTTCGCTGCCATGGACAGTGATGGCGCCGCTATAGCTTGGAAGCTTAACGAGGTTGTAGGCATGGTGGATTACTGCCATAAACTTCGCCAGTGTGGGATAGCCAAGAATGGCATTATATGGTAGGGCTAGGTGCACCACGTCGAAGTCGATGAGCTCGATGTAGTAGTTGCCACGAGTCCTGAATGTGACAGGGAGCTTAATCTGCCCTAAGGGAGTGGTAGTTCCATCTGTCAATCCCGAGAGGGTCCCGGTAGGAAAGAGGCGCTCGTAAGAGCCTTGTAACTTATCGAATGCTTCCACGAAGATGACATTGAGGCCTGCGCCTCTGTCGATGTGCGTCTTGAAGACTGTAACATTGTTGATGGTGGGCATGCATACTAGTGGGATGAAACCCACTGCTCTCGTTGGCTTGGGGTGGTTTCCTTTGTTGAAGGTTACTGGGAACTAGGACCATTTGAGTCTTGGATCACCATCCGCAAGTGCTGGTGCTGCTGCGGTGATCTTTCGAATGAGCTTCTTAAGCTAGTTGCTAGAGAGCGCATTGTACGCTCCTCCGACAATGAACGCCATCATGCGCGGTTCTTGGAAGTCTCTGGGATGACCCTCAGGGAGGTTCTTGTTTACCTCGTCGAGACGTTGTGGTAGCTCTCTTGCTTGCTGGTGGTTGTTGTTGTAGTTTTTGTTACCCCAATGATTCTTGGCTTGGTTGCCGCTTCCGTACCTACGGCAGTTGCCGTGAATTCCTCTTCTTCCATGCTCGTTGCACAACTTCTCTATCTCAAAGAAATTATCTGGCTGTGAGAGTGCGCCCTGGGGTAGGAGCAATAGGGGCGGCCATACTTTTCCTTGTCATGAATCTGGCGGTGAAGATTTTGCCCAGGATCGGTCGCGAGCACGATCGGTGTTTTGTGCTTGTGCTCCTTGTCCTTCTGTTTGGATGAAGCAGCAGCAATTGCTGCACCTGGATTGACACATTTGGACATACGTCCTTCCGTGGTCTTGGCGCACTTGTCAGCCATCTCATAGAGCTCGAGTACTGAGCTTAGCTCATCGTTCATGGAGAGCTTCTCCAACATCCTAATGTCGGTGATGCCCGCGGAGAACACGGAGATGACGACGTCGTCGCTGACTCGTGGTATCTTATTGCGCACATGCCTAAAGTGCTGGATGAACTTCCACATCGTCTTGCCAGGCTACTGCCTCACAATGCGGAGGTCATTTACCGTGTATGGATGGGCATACGTACCTTTGAAGTTTGCGATGAATTTTTCGTAGAGGTCCTTCCATGACTTGACGGATTCCTCAGGGAGGTTGTTCATCAGCCAAGCGCGAGCTGTGTCCTTGAGGGACATCGGGAACCAGTTGGCCATGACATTGTCATTGCCGCCCACTTCTTGGATGCCCACCATGTAGAGCTACAGAAACTCGATCGGGTTGTCCTTGTCACCATAGAACGGAGGGAGGTCTGGCCTGAACTTGCTTGGCACACTACCTTTTGTAGCTCTTGGGTAAAGGCGAGGCATCCTTTGTTGTAAGAAGTGGTTCCGCCGGTGAGTGTGGCGCGGTTGCCATTGCCAGCCTTGACTACTCCTGCGATGGTGCGGTCCTGGCACTGGCGATGTTTCTCGATGGAGATGCGAGCGTCCTCCATAGACCTCTCAATGACTTGAGGCAAAGAGGCAGTGTGAGATCAGGGTGGATCTCTTTCTGTCCCTTGCGCGATGCAGACGGTTCCCGTGTTTTCGTTGACTTGAGGTGGTGGGGGCGGTGGTGGTGCCGGAGTGCTTCGCATGGCTGGGTCCACCCGTGGAACTTGCGTTGGTAGTGGCACCACCAAACAGGAGCGTGTGGGAGAGACACCGACGATGATGACGATCTCGGTGATGCGTTGGAGCCTCGCGTTGCGCGTAGGAGTGGCGGTCTTGTGATGTTGTAGTTCTTGCGCCATGAGAAGTGTAGCCTCTGGGGAGAGGTTTGCGATCACCTCCAGAGGCAGGCTCGGTGCGTGGGTGTGTGCGTTGTTGCTGCTCTACTGGGTTAGAGAGGTGTTCCTCTTTGTATCCTGCTCCTTGCTCCTAGTGGAGAGGGTCGACGTTCGTGCATCCGTTGTTATCGTTAGGGATCGGTCCTGCTTGATGGGTGGCCACAATGGCAGCTGCAACAGCGACAGTGCGACAACGGGCGCACTCCTGACAGGTCATCCCTACCATGCTGATGGAGAGGTGGAGATACGCCTTAGCCCTTACCTGGCACGCCAAATGTCGAAGAATGTCCTGGCAAGGTATCTCACCAAATAGGATGGACTCTAACACTAGTGGCTGAACACGATCTCCACAAACCTTACAGGAGCATGGCAAGGAAATAACAGAGAAAACACAATAGAGGGTCATAAAGAGTTACCCAGGTTCAGGCCACAGTGCGATGTAAAACTCTACTTATGCATGTCTGGATTGCTTGCACTGCTTGGCGGGGTTTATAGTACAAGGGTGTTGATCGAGCGATCGGATCTAGGGTTTCAAGCTAGGAGAAAGCTAGGGTTTCTAGAGGTGGAAGAAGATTGGATTCCCTTCTAGGGTGTTACCATGCCCCTTTTATAGGCGCTCTGGTCCTCTTCCCGCCTCCCACATGGAGATTAAGGCGAGGGCAGGTAAGGCACCGCTGTCCTCTATTGTGGACCCGGTCCGCCACGGGGTGCCCTAGACATGTTACCATCTGCTTCCTGGACGCTCCTCTAGTACATGGGAGTGTGATGGTCCCCACCTGGTGCAGGTTCTATCGGCCACTCCTGGCTTGCTGGGGAACAAAAGCCTTTCCTTGTAGAAGGGGTAGGTAGGCCATCTTCTACCCTCCACACGAAGGTTCGCCTAAGTGTGCTTCACGTGATCCCTTCGCGAGATGTCCTTCCCTATGCAGGGATCCTCGCTGAGGGTGCCTTCCCGAGATTCTCGACGTCCTTCCTATAGAAAATATTTGTCTTATGGAGAGGCCAGCAGCGGATAGGCATGGTACCCTGATAACCACTAACCCGACATTGTCGAAATGACAAAACAATTCTACGATCACATGTCAATAGCCCCTTGAATTTTAGGTATGCTGCATTTTGCTGCCTCGTTATTCAGAAACCATGGTTCTCCAATAATTCTACGCGGACACGTTCAGATTGGACATGCCACCAGCAAGCGAGAAGCGACCACTCTCGTCGATCACGGGGTGGCTGGAGTGAAGCGATCTCCCTTGAATCAGGCTTTCGCCCCGCTTTATAAATAAAGCACACATGTGAGACCGCTGCTGGGACAGACAACACAACGGCCAAAAGATACACAACACGATACAAGAAGCTGGGACAACAACACACACACACCTGAACTAAAACAAGGAAAAACAAAAAGAAATGGAGACGAAGACGGATCAACTAGACGAGGAAGACCGCAACCGCTGCGCCCGCCTAAGAATGCCCACCCCGCTCCTTGCCTCGACTCGTCAAGCACCAAGCAGCACCCTCAAGAGGGAAAGCGATCGCTGCTACCCGGACCAGATACTGGCCCTAGGGTTTCCCCTGGCACACAGAGGGAAATGGCTGAAAGGTAGCCATGACACCCTCTAGGAAGGAAGATGCCACCCGCGGGCGGCACCGCGTAGGTGCCGGTCGAGCCGGCAAGGATTTCTCCCGAGGACCGTATCCACCGCCCCCGAACAAGCCGTTGCACGGGAGACCCACGAGGTCGAGGCCTCGCCACCACCAAACTTGCCGCCCACGAGCATGCGCCACTCCGGTCCCGACTCCGCCATCATCGTCTCACCGAGCAAGCCGTCGCGAGGTCTGCAACATCGTGGCACAGGTAGAAATGAGACAGGGCCCACAGTACCGAGGCTGCACGGGAGGGACCTTCTCCCCACCGCCGGAGGCAGTAGTCGACCGGACGCGGCCGCAGACAAACCAGTCCTCCATAGATCTGGCCGGGTCCAGCAGACCCGTAAAGCCTCCGCGGAGGCATACCAGTCCCATGCCGATACGGCCGGGCCCGGACGGGCCCGTAAAGTCCGCCACCACGCTGCAACATGCCGACCGAAGACAACACAGGCCCCGACCACCCTACCCGCCAAGACTTGTAGAGCAACCCAAGCATAGCCGGCGGCCCGCCTAACCCAGATCCGAGCCCAGATGGGCCCGATCTGGGCCGCCATGGCACCACCCGCCTGAAGCTCTGCCTGCCACCGCTGCGTCGCGTTGCCCCGCCGCCCACAGCTGCGCCGCCGCGCCGACGCGCCCCCAGCCAACACTAGACCACCGCCGCCCCAAGAGCACCGCCGCCGAGGAGAGGGCCCCGACCCCGTCCGCCTGCCTCGGGGAAAAGAGGACCGCCGCCGTCGGCGCCACGCACACATCGTGATATGGATTTGTCTAGATTCGTATGTATTTAAACATATTTTAGTATTAGATATATGTGAATCTAGATGTCACTTATTTTGAAACGGAGAGAGTATTGTTATACTTTTCTCAAGAATTTTGCTTTTAACCTCTTAAATCTTTTTTTTAACTAGATCGGTTCCTAAGTACACTTCCAAAGCACACATCGGGCGTGCCCTCCACATCATGGGGAAGGAAAATAATTGTCACATTTTTCAGCAATGTGAGTCACGCATACCTTGAAGTTGTGACATTCTACTTGTTCGGTTCTAAAATAAATAATTTGGATTAGTCTAAATTTGCATGTATCTTATGCATTTTAGTGTATAGATAAATACAAGTCTCTTAAATTTCAGGACGGAGTGAGTAGGATATTTGTCAGTTTGAAGGTGCATTGTTCCCTGGTGTGGCCGAGGCTGCGATCCATGACGACGAGTAGTCCGCATGGGGTGGTGTGGTTTATTTGGGCATGTTTGTTTAAAAGGCTTCTATGTGAACATGTAATATTGGACCTTTTCTATTTTTAATTACTAGGACTCTGAATAAGGATATATAATTGCATCCCAAGGATATATAATGTCAAAAAATTAGAACTATTTTTTAGTTAAGCTAGCACAATATTGATGATAATATAGAACAATAATGTATCCATAATAGTTAGCACACCATCCATTCCCATGAATATGATGCGCCTGTTTTTTCTAATGATTTTTTATAAGAAATTTGGCAACAATATATCGATTATGTTGTACAAAATTCATATGCTTAGATTTGTATTTAAAAATACTTATCCCTTTTTCGCGGGAAAAAAATACTAATCCGTGTATACTTAATTCTGAATGAAAGGTAAACCCTAAAAAGCGTGTATGTGCGCCTTATTATGCAAATGGAGAGAGTACCAAAATATTTTGTGGGGAGACAAATGATGTCGTGGTATAATTTTTACTTACAAACATATCTCTAGATTATATGTCTATGGGCACGGCCGAGCCAGGCCAAATAATTGGAGTGATCTTCCTACTTCCTAGGCATGATGACACGAGCATTGCATACCGAAACTAAACTATTGTACCTTCTCTACCGATTTCAATGTTTACCAACAAAAAAAGAATTTATATTGGCAAAATGTTCCCTTCCTAGTTTCCAGGGATTTTTTCCAGGGACCCCTGAACATAAGTTTCCAGGGATTTTTTTTCTCTATTTCCTTGGCAACTTTGGGTTTTTGGATTTTCTTACACCGCCGGATCTTGATCGTGTGGCCAGGAGGGATGACGTGCTGGTGCGCCACATTCCTCACGTTCACGCGCCATGAAAGTCCAAAAAAAATCACTCTTGTGTCTACATTTCTAAATTATACTCCAGGGCTAAAAGCCTAAAATACGTTCTGAAAATAGATTCTTGATACTACTACGTTCATGAGTCATGACTGCTGTGTCCTTAGATTTAGACAAGTTTTTTTTTGGACATGGACTTAGACAAGATTTTGATACTGTTGCAAATATACACTATGTAGAGTCATGAGATTATCCTACTTTTCAAGAAACAAAAGGCCAGCCTAGCCACACTAAACCCATTGTACCATCACGTAACTACTAGTACTACACGTTATGCAATATGCCTACTTGGAAAGGGTCTCCCGCACAATTTTGGAAAGAACAGAAATCCAATTCAAGACAGGTCGTTAGAAAAAAAAACAGACAGGAAACCACAGAATAGAAGAACAGGGGACACTCATCCATGAGCGAGCAGCGTGAAGTGTGCGCGTGCATGGCCTACGACGAGCGTACCTTGCGGGTGAGCGAGACGTCCGGCGCGGGGATCTCAGGGACGCAGGCGTTTGGCGACATCCACCACTGCACCGGCAGGCACATGCACCGCGGCATCGACTTGCGGTCATACGACAGCGAGTCCACCCTCGGCCCCGCGAACAGCGGCGCCGGCGCACCCGGCATCGCTGGCGCCGACAGGTTCGGCGTCTCCGCCCCCGTGGTCGCCGCCATCACAGCACCTCAGCTAGGCAGCCAACTCTCTCTGTTTTTTTGTCTTCTTTTTGGGCGAATGTGGCGGAATGGAGATAGGTGGTGTGGGCTGTGGTGCACTAATTACATGATTTGATGGTTTTTGCAGAGGTCAGCAATGGACGGATTGTCTCCAGGATCATATGACCGCGACTGATGGCTACTACTAACTATACATGATTGGGATGCACATCTCCTTTTCATCTTTCCAATCGCAAATCCGGGCAGGGCATGGACCTTCCCTCTAGTTAGGGTTTCTTCTTCTCTTCCAGGCGACGGTCGGCGTTGAGACTTTTCCCCGATACCTTCTCTTGATCCTGGCTGCGGGTGTTTGGGCTGTCAGTGATGATCCTGGATTACTCCCCAGCCTTGTCTCTCGGGTTAGAGTTGGTTGAGGCTTTAGGGTTTTCTGCTGGCGAAAAGGTTGGATCGTAAGTATGGCGGAGAAGGGCTCGAGATCGGGCTCTTCGAATGGAGAAATCGATGATATGATGAAGCGACTAGGAATACATGAAGAGGATCTCGATGATGTGGTATTTGAAGAAGAGGGACCGCCACTTGCTGAGATGACGAGATGGCTTGCCATTGCTAGGGTTATACGGAAGGAGAGTACTCGATCTTTTGGTTCTACAAAAACATGCGATCGGCCTAGGATCTTGCTCAGGAGGTAAAACCAAATCGTTGGAGGGTAATCTTCACACCTTCCAATTTTCATGCTTACGTGACTGGGAGAGGGTGATGCAAGGAGGGCCATGTCAATTTCGCGGCAAGCTTGTGCTGATAGCTCCATATGATGGATTCACCAAACCCTCATCTATTGAGCCGTTTCATATTGATGTATGGATCCAGATTCATGACTTGCAGGTAGGCTATGCCCCAATGGTATAATCTCTTGCATCCAAAGTGGAAGAATGGATTGCGACGGAAGGAAGTTCTAATGATTTTGAGGGCAACTTTTACCGTGCAAGGGTCAAGTTAGACGTGAGGAAGACGCTGAAATTAGTGGCCTTGATGATCGGAGTTAGTAAGAGGGAGCTATTCTTTGTTAAATATGAAAATATGCCGAACTGGTGTCGAGTGTGTGGCCATCTAGGACATGAATTTAAGGACCATGGTAATGGGGTGCACTTACCTGAGACTCTTGTCTTTAAAGATCTCTGGGTTGCATGGAGTATGCGGCCAGGGAGCAGACCCGCTCGTCGAAGAGGTGGTCGACATGGCTCTGGTAGAGGTGGATTCCCTGTTGGTCGAGGTTACTCTGTCCGGTTCGCACCTGGCTACAAGGAACAACAGGACAGTGATGATCGGGATCTATGTTAGTGGATGAACATGATACGAGTAGCAAAGGGGGTCCGGTGATTGAGGCCGGGAATAAACAAGATGTGCCTTGACAGAACATGGCTAGTACTCTAGTACCTTTTGGTAATAAGGGTAAAGTGGGAGAGATGGTCAGTCACTTTGATCCTGCAGCCCCACCTAGCCCCAACCCTTTGAGATATCAGAAAAGATTGAGAACAGGTGAAGAAAAAAAGATGTCAAAAACTTAGGATCGGTGGGCTCCAGTGAGGAGTATCGCCAGATCCAATGAGGATATTAGGAGCGAACTGTCGTGGATTGGGGTTTGACCCGATAGTTCGAGCTCTTTTGGACAGTCCAAAGGCGATGCAACCGTGATGTGCTGTTGTTGTCGGAGGCAGACTTAGGCAGCTATCCGGCAGATTGTCTTAAGAGAAGGTTGAAGATGGACTTCAAAATAGTTAATCCAAGTGATGGTCTTATGCTACTCCGGAAAACATAGATTATCGTTCAACAAATTTTCTCGGCTCCTAATTATATCGATGTTTGTATAGTTGAGAGTTCGCATAGGATTTGGAGATTGACGGGGATTTATGGAGAGCCAAGATAGAAGATAAGTATAAAACTTGGGATAAAATTCGTGAGTTGAATATCCAACACAGCCTCCCTTGGGCAATTATAGGCGACTTCAATGAGATTTTGTATTCACATGAGAAAGATGGTGGAAACCCAAGACCACAAGTTTATATGCAGGCGTTCAGGGACGTTCTATCTGATTGTGGCTTGGAGGATTTGGGATTTTTGGGTGACCCCTTCACTTGGAAACATGGGGGAATTAGGGAGTGTTTGGATCAGGTTGTTGTGAATGGAGAGTGGATGAACATGCACCCGGGTGGGCTGGTACAACATATGGAATACGCTCGTTCTGATCACATACCAATTCTCGTAGACACGGTGTATCAGTCAGTTCAAATAAATCAGCGCTCGAACGCTTCAAGGCAAAGTAGCTGCAGGAGAAGGGCTTTGGCGAGATCGTACAACAGGCTTGGGGGTAAACATATCAGTCTCTTCCAAAGATGTTTACCCCCACGAGGGGGCTGGGTAAGGGGGATCCCTATCCCCTTATTTGTTATTATTATGTATAGAAGGGTTATCTAGCCTATTGTTGTATGAAGAAGAAGTTGGTGGCATTGATGGGGTGCGGGTATGCAGAAATGCACCGTCAGTTTCACATTTACTCTTTGCTGACGATTCCTTAATCCTCATGAAAGCAGATTTGTCTAATGCAAGTTGTTACAACATGTTCTAGATACTTATTGCGCAAACTAGGGACAAATGGTGAGTGGTTCAAAGTCTAGTATTTTTCTCCTAATACTAATACATTGATAAGGGAAGAAATCTGTGAGGCTTTAAAAAATGATACTGAGGCTTTGACAGACAAATATTTAGGCCGACTCGCGTTGGTAGCTGCTGATAAGAGTGATTGTTTTTTGCATTTTGTGGAGAGAATTATTCACCGCATCAATAGATGGAAGGATAAAATGTTGTCTATAGGAGGGAAATAAATCCTTTTAAAGGCTGTGGCACAAGCTATTCCTATTTATGTCATGTTAGTGTTCCAAATACCAAAAGGAGTGTGTAAGAAGATGATGGATGCTATTTCTCTATTCTAGTAGGGAGATGATTAAATGTCAACACCCGTATTTTTAAGTCCAGATGCCTGTTATGTCGTACATCGCAATCCCAGGATTACCATTTTTGCGAGACATAACAGAATTGGTACCACAGTACATCATCCATTACATACCATAATAAAGGTCTTACAAATAAAGGATCTCATGCTCCAGTCTTAATACAATCAAAGCAGCGTAAAGTAAACGTAGTAAGCTCCATCTTCAGGGTCACAGGCAATGCTGACGATGGGAGATGATCCTAGTTGTTATAGACCTCCTGCTGTCCATCTTCCGGGTAGTCCTCCTCATAGTTTGTCCATGGGAATAGCCAGGGACAAAGCCATGAGTACTCTTTAAGTACTCGCAAACTACCACTAACATGAGTATGGTAAAACTAGTAGGAATCTTAAGCTCTAGGTTTGTTTGCAAAAAGCCAGGTTTATTTCATAAAGCCTAAAGAGTAAAGACCTAAGTTTAGTTCTCCACATTACTTAAGTGGGAATTTAGATTTCAGGTCCACAACTCAGTTGTGGTCAAGTCAAAGTCATCTTTCAAATCCAAGTCATTTTGAAAACATCTAACAACGGAACAGTATAACCACTCCAACTGTCCATAACCGCGGACGTGGCTATTCGAATAGTTTAACACTCTGCATAGGTGGTACACTTTCACCACAAAATTCGATACATCCGCCAGGGGTAACCCTGAATCATCATACTTGGTATGCGGATAATCAATTCTAACCTTTCAATTACACACCCTAGTATAGGCACCTCCCCTATGAGCTTAGCCTCCCAGCCATGACCAACTGTCATCCCGGGAACTGCATAGGTGGACATTCATTCCCGAGGTAGCCTCAGCTCAACCACTTTCGCAAGGGAACCCATACTAAGACATATAAACTTCTAGTTAAGCCCTACCCAACTCAGGTATTGTGGTTGTATGGTAACATTGGAATGGTATTGATGGCTCAAAATATGTCGAGCTCGTTGGGGAACCCCAAGAGGAAGGTATGATGAGCACAACAACAAGTTTTCCCTCAGTTATGAAATCAAGGTTATCGAACCAGTAGGAGCAAGGAAACACCTCCAAGGTGTTGTTTCCAACTTGAAATCCTGCACAACACAACCACAAAACTTTGCCCCCAACTTACAGTGAGGTTGTCAATCTCACCGGTTTTGCTAAAAACAAAGGATTAAATGTATTGTGTGGAAGATAGTAATTTTTTGCAGAAAGTAAATAGAAAACAGTAAATAGTAGATTGTAGATTGATGGTAAAAGAAAGGACCAGGGTCCATAGTTCACTAGTGGTGATTCTCCTTAAGATAGATGACATGTTGGGTGAACAAATTACAACGAGGCAACTGACAAACATCGAGAAAGAATACATGCATATAATAATCATCTTGACTCCTATGAGATTTGATTGGGCATTACAACATTATACATAGACCGTAATCCAACCGCATCTATGACTAATAATCCACATTCATGTTATCATCTGAACCCCCTCTAGTATTAAGTTGCAAGCAACAGATAATTGCATTAAGAAAAGTGTGTAAAGTAACAATACGATTGTTCTATGAACAAAGGATTGTTGTTTTCTCCCTAGTAGAAACAGCACATCTAGTACCTTAGAGATTACTGTCACTTCCCCAGATTACTAGAGGCTTGAACCCACTATCGAGTGTAAATACTCCCTCTTGGAGTTGCTAGCATCTACTCGGCCAAGATAGCTACTAACAACGGAGAGCATGCAAGATCACAAATAACAAAGACATGATAGAATCAATAATCAATCTGAAATAGCATCTCAATATCCATCGGATCCCTGCAAACACAACACGTATTATTACAAATAGATGATCTTGATCATGAACAGAGCTCACACGATTTAAATATGGTAGCACAAAGGAGAAGAACCAACCATCTAGCTACTACATGGACCCGTAGTCCAGGGATGAACTACTCACGCATCACACTGGAGGCAGGCATGGTGATGAAGAAGGCCTCCAGGGTGAATTCTCCCCTCCGGCAGGGTGCCGGGAAGAGCTTCAGATCCCTTCCGATCTAGGGATTGAGATGACGGTGGCTACAGACTGTTTCGTGGAATTTTGATCGGGTACTTATGGTTTCTGTATCGGAGGCTTCTTATAGGCGAAAGGGGAGGTCGAGGGGGTGCCCTTGGCGGCCTCACCACCCCCTAGCGCGGGCCAGGCCTGGCCATGCGTCCAGGTGGTGTGGCCGGCCCCTGGCCCCTCTCCCTCTCGTCTTCTGGCTCCGTGTTCCCCTCGGTAAAATATTGACTTTGGCTTTTGTCCCATCCAATTCTGAGAATATTCATTTTCTGACTTTCCTAGAACCAAAAAACAACAGAAAACAGGAAACTGGCACTGTGGCATCTTGGTAATAGGTTAGTCCAAAAAAGTGTGTAGAAATACTCCAAACTGTGGACAAAACATAAGAAAATAGATATAAAACAAGCATGGAACATCAAAAAATATAGATACATTAGCAACGTATCAACCTCCCAAGCTTAACTCCTGCTCGTCCTCGAGTAGGTAAGTGATAAAAAGAAACAATAATTTTTTAGGTGACATGCACCATCATAAACTTGATCAAAGTATTTGTAAATCATTGATAGCTGGGATCATAGTACTTTAACATAGCATGAAAGATATAGTTCTAACAATAAGACATAGCAACTATGTTGTAACATGAAAAGGTACAAACATAAGATTCATGAATAACAATGCTTTGCAAGATGTTTGTTTGTTTCACATAAAGAAAATATAATGAGAATGCTATTCAGCTTGTCCCTCATAGAGTAGCAAAACATAAATGCATAGGACACCTTCAAAGTTCATAAGGGTGACTTAGATACAAATAGTTTAAGAACAAGCAATATCAAAGTTATGCATCAATCAACAAGTCTTGGGACAATGCACATTAAACTAAGAATGGCCACTATGCTCTCTTAATAGGTGCATAAAGATATAAGATGGATACTCAACATTAAAGTAAAAGAAAGGCCTTCATAGAAGGAAGCAGGGATTCAAGTCTCATAAAGAGCTTCCAAAAATTATGGTACTTATTAGCTTTCAGCTCTCACTGCCCCTATCATAAGCATCTTGAAGTGATTAAGGTTAAAGTGAACAAAGTATGGAGTATATGCTTGACAAAGTATAAGTTGGCAATCTCATGTCCCTTGAATACGAGGGCCGCTCCTCATGTTACTCAAGTTTAGTTATCGGTAAGTTCTTGTCATAGAAAGTATATGTGTATTATAGAGAACCCCCAACGGGGTACCCTTTGCCCGATGATACGGAAGAATCCCCATATCAAAATGACAAGGCAAGCAGACAATAAGCATCTTAGCAATCTCCTTATTTACCATGGGAAAATGGTGCTTTTTTCTCTCTTTCCTCTTTTCTCGTCTCTTTTTTTTCTTTTTTTGTCAATCTCTATCTCTTTTTTTATAAGAAGAATGCTTCATAGATTGCTCATTATGGTTATGCTGCAGGTTTCCACCATGATTAGGCATGGATTAGATCAGCGGCCTAGGCGTTTCTCTAACACACATACATAACTCCATGGACTTACAAGCTCCCCTTTCATTTCACACCGACGACATCCATAAACAAAAGAGCATGATATCAACTATGTACAATGTACAAGTGCAATGTTGAAAGCGTTCCCCATGACAGCATGGTTCTGCTAATTCCCAATGTATAAATGCAAGCATATACAACATAGATAACACAATGGTTCAAGTTTATTAGGGGCAAGAAAAGTAAAGTGTGCCATCAAGTTTGCGAGAGCATTAATCACTAATTTTCTCATAACAAGTTTAATTTGAAGGTAGATAAAAAGATGAATATACTTGGAATAGCAAATGCTAATAGGTAGGTATGCTGGACTCTTTGGAATAACTTGGTTTTTATTTGGAGTTGGATGCATGAGTGGAACTCATACTTGGTTATGGAGGCTAGCAAAAGACTGGGAGCGACCAACTAAGAGAGCAATAATGGCCATAATCATGCAAAGCGACAAAACATTATTAATTAAAGCATAAAGTAATATTACAAGATGAAAACTAAAGGATCATAGAGGCTATGGTGACTTGGTATAGTCTTAACATGGTGTGATCATGCGCCAAGTTAACCCAAATAAAGCATCAAAGGAGAATACCACAATACTATGTTTTAATATGCTAAAACAACGCATGATTCTTTCAAGGCACATTAAGCAATCTCAATTGTTTATAACATGTCATGCTATAGCAACAATTACTAAGCATAAAGCCAAAACAATATCAAGCATGACATGATAAAGTCTAAGTCACAGTCAAAAACAAGCTCCTTTTTACCACTTAAGCATGAACTTTCCTACTCTTTTCCAATCCAAACCAATCTTATTAGAAAACTAATGCATGAATGAGGGGGTCCAACCAATTTATTCAAGCAAACTAAGCAAACCAAGCAAACGAAAACCAAAAACAAAAACAAAGACGCTCCAAGAACAACACAACTATGCATGAAACAATAAAAATGAAGTGTTTGGAAGAAACCTGAGATTTTTATTCTTTGACGCTTGTACTTCTTGAACATTTCTTGGGGTGACACGGGGTGGCATCCCCAAGCTTGAGCTTTTGTCCATTCTTCATCTCATTACATCATTCTTCCCTTACACCTGAAAATTTTCCTTCATACAAAACTTCACACAATCTTCATTAGCAACATTAGTATACTCAAGATAATAAGTCTTTTGGTTCAGTTCCAACACAAGTGAAACTTCAATTAAAACACAAGATACTGTAGAAATTCCCTCAAAAATCTCAATTTCCCCAAAAAGAACCCAAAAAGGAATCAACAAGAAGCAAATGCAAATAATGGCAGAAATTTATCGAAACAGACCAGCAGGTAGAAACCGATTTTTTCTAAGACCTTCTGTTGCTCAAATCAAAAAGTGTTGAACTAACGAAAGTTAACAACCTGGGTCAGAAGCACAAAAAATTACAGATCAAACCGATGTACAGAGATTTTTCACAAATTTTTATAGCGAAGCATAAAAATCTGTTTCGGGACAGCAACCTTCCCAAGCATTACTTCTCTGTCATTAGAGGTTACTATTGGCACAAAAACCACACAAAAATGATAAGAAGATGTTATTACTGAAGCAATAACTTCCAAGACTTAAGTAAAACTTTTGGGTTATCTCCCAATAAGTACATTTTAACGCCTTTAAGTTAGGCATTAGAAGCAACAAAAAGAATCAAGTATTCTCAAATGAAGAAGCATTAAGAGCAAATTTTGTTTTAATAGGAGAGGCAAAAGGAATCTTCTCTCTATTATTAGGGAAGTGTTCTATACCTTTCTTGAGTGGGAGTTGATATTTAATGGTGCTTCTAGTACTTAAATAGGCGAGGCACATATTTGTAGGATGCGCCTCCTCTAGCATCTGTACGGACGAAATCTGGCACCCCCATCTTATACGAGGTGCATCCTGGTATAGCGCCTCCAACATGTTAGACAGGCGAGGCGCATATGTGACAAATGTGCATCGCATAGTTTGGGTGGCCCCGGGTGGAGATCGGTGGTCCAATATGCGAGGCGCATATAGTCACATGCGCCTCCGATACTTGACAATAAGCGAGGCACATTAGGGAATGTGCGCCTCAAGTAACCCTTGTGGGCCCGGGTGGCCGCATAGGCGAGGCGAATGTTAGCATGTGCGCCTCAGATAGTTCACAATATAGGAGGCGCATTTACTGCAATATGCGCCTCACATAACCTGGCTCACTTTTTTGCAGCTTTTTGGCACATGCACCCCACTCACTTGCCTCACTTCTTCCTATCCACCAAAAGATATATTTGGTCGCCCCCTCCTTCTCCCCACCTCATTTCCCACATTGATTCACCATATAAGCTTGCTCAATCTCCATTGGTTGACACTCATATGTAAGTGAAGTCTCTTGCTCCTCTAGATCTACAACATGTCCCTTTACTTCTCCTTCGTCTCTCTTGCACAAGTCGTCGTTGGAGGAAGTGTGAAGGCGGTGCTTGCATGCTCATGCGTGTTGTCGGCGACACCGCGACTATATGATTGTGTTGTGGTGCATGCTTATTTTTGTGCAGGGATTTAATTTGAGATGCCAATGTTTCACCGGAATGTCGATTAATTTCTTTTTGGTGAATTTCTGGCACTCGCAGATGTCCCCTTTTTAGGAGAGGTCATGCTGAATTTTTCTGGCAATCCAGATGTCCATATATGCTCTAATTATTCTCTTGCTCTTTGTACCACGCGTAGGTGACCATGGTCCAACCACTGATCGGCAAAGCTCTCGTGGATAGGTGGATGAGATGCACGAGGACCGATATGGCACACGCAAACAATACGGAGATAAGATGTCCGTGTCACGACTACAAGCTGATTTATTTGATCAGGCACGATTTCGGAATGCTGGAGTCGCACCTGCTCTGACGTAGTTTCATGGATGGCTACACTCGGTGGATACGTGATGACGAAGATGATGATGAGGATGTCAATAATGGTGAAGATCAAGATGCCGGTCATGATCACGAAGATCAAGACACCGACGACGTGGCAGGTGATGATCATGAAGATCAGGGTGGCGTCGGGCATGAACACGAAGATGATCAAGGTGGCTCCAGGCATGAACACAAAGATAAAGGTCTCGACCATGATTCGAGCTGGCTGCGAGACCCTCATGTCCAAGATCTGCTTCGCAAGGAGACGAGTAACACCAGAGCCACCGCTAGAGAGAAATCTAAGCTGGAGCAAATGAAGAAAGACACGGTCACTCCATTGTTTGATGGATGCAATGACGGGGATACCCGTCTGAATGTATCTCTTAGGGCTCTAGAGATGAAGGCGAAATACAAAATGACCGACGAATGCTTCGGCGACAACATTGCATTATGGCACGATATTCTGCCCAAGAAGGGTAACACATGTCTGACTAGTATCGTTGAGGCTAAGAAAGTCGCGTGCCCTTTCAATCTACCACACGTGAAATACCACATCTGCATAAATGATTGCATCATCTACCGGGGAGAGGACGCGGAGAAGACACGTGTCCGGTGTGCAAGACCTCTCGATACAAGAGAGGGACCAAGAAAGCTCCTAGAAAGGTGGTGTGGTACTTTCCTCTAACTCCTCATCTACAGCGGTATTTCGTGGACCCTAAGGAAGCAGAGCTCATGCGCTGGCACACGGAAAGAAAGAGGCCGGAAGATGATGATCCGGAGAAGGAGGAAATGCTGAGGCACCCTTCGGATGCTTGCCAGTGGAAGGTGTTGGACCTCCAATATTACCAACATTTCGGCAAAGATTCAAGGAACCTCAGGCTAGGCGTGAGCACCGACGGACTCAATCTGTTCGGAAGCCAGAGGAGCACACACAACACCTGGCCCGTGTTTGTATGGATCTACAACCTCCCCTTGGTTGTGCATGAAGAAGAAGTACGTAACCATGAGTATGCTGGTTCAAGGGCCAAAACAACCCGGTACAGACATCAATCTGTATCTCACGTTGTTGAAAGAGGAGCTGGCCACATTATGGGAAGAAGGAGCCCGTACGTGGGACGCCTTGAGACAAGAATACTCCGACACGTGAGCCCGTACAACAAGTTTTCCCTCAGTTATGAAACAAAGGTTATCGAACCAATAGGAGCAAGGAAACACCTCCAAGGTGTTGTTTCCAACTTGGAATCCTGCACAACACAACCACAAAACTTTGCCCCAACTTACAGTGAGGTTGTCAATCTCACCGGTTTTGCTGAAAACAAAGGATTAAACGTATTGTATGGAAGATAGTAATTTCTTGCAGAAAGTAAACAGAAAACAGTAAATAGTAGATTGTAGATTGATGGTAAAAGTTGTAGATTGATGGTAAAAGAAAGGACCGGGGTCCATAGTTCACTAGTGGTGATTCTCCTTAAGATAGATGACATGTTGGGTGAACAAATTACAGCAGTGCAATTAACAAACATCGAGAAAGCATACATGCATATACTAATCATATTGACTCCTCTGAGATTTGATTGGGCATTACAACATTATACATATACCGTAATACAACTACATCTATGACTAATAATCCGCCTTCAGGTTATCATCCGAACCCTCTCTAGTATTGAGTTGCAAGCAACAGATAATTGCATTAAGCAAAGTGTGTAAAGTAAACAATACAATTGTTCTATGAATGAAGGATTGTTGTTTTCTCCCTAGTAGAAACATCACATCTAGTACCTTAGAGATTTCTATCACTTCCCCAGATTACTAGAGGCATGAACCCACTATCGAGCATAAATACTCCCTCTTGGAATTGCTAGCATCTACTCGGCCAAGATAGCTACTAACAACGGAGAGCATGCAAGATCACAAATAACAAAGACATGATAGAATCAATAATCAATCTGAAATAGCATCTCAATATCCATCGGGTCCCCGTAAACACAACATCTATGAGTACAAATAGATGATCTTGATCATGAACAGAGCTCATAAGATCTAAACATGGTAGCACAAAGGAGTAGAACCAACCATCTAGCTACTACATGGACCCGTATTCCGGGGATGAACTACTCACGCATCACAACGGAGGCAGGCATGGTGATGAAGAAGGCCTCCAGGGTGAATTCTCCCCTCCGGTAGGGTGCCAGGAAGTGCTTTAAATCCCTCCCGAACTAGGGATGGTGATGACGGCGGCTACAGACTCTTTCTTAGAATTTTGATCGGGTACTTAGGGTTTCTGTATTGGAGGATTCTTATAGGCGAAAGGGGAGGCCGACGGGGTGCCCTAGGCATCCGCACCACCCCCTGGCGCAGGCCAGGCCTGGCCGTATGGCCAGGTGGTGTTGCTGGCCCCTGGACCCTCTCTGACATGGGTATACCCTATAGGTACTCGACCTTGGTATATACGGTCCAAATACGTACAGGCCCACGGTGTCGCTAAGGCCCGGATGAAAGGACTCGAGTAACCTGTGGACTCTCGATTGCTTAAGAACAAGAAGAAGCTAGAGATAGAGAGTTTAAAGGGGAAAACCCTAACTTGTAACCGACTCGACCTGCTACCCGAGACCTAGCCTATCTATATAAAGGCTAGGAAGGGGCGGCGAGGAGGACACACACAACCCTAGTTTCCACAACCCTCGCCAGATTGCATCTGCGCACCATTGTAACTTTTGACTCCTTCGATAATTCCACGAGCAGACAAGCAGGAGTAGGGACCTCTACGAGGCCTAAACCTGGGTAAATCCTTTGTCCCCTGTGTGCTTGTTTGCTAGCCGATAGATGTCTCCAGCGCTCCCTCCTTCTCCAAAACCCAAGTCCATAACAATGGGCATTAATGAGTTAAACCCTCGTCAATTGGCGCCGTCTGTGGGAACTGGGAGTGCTGATGTTTCAGCTTCTTCGGCCCCATCAACTGCGATCTACAACTCTGCAACAGCGGAGATTCACCAGCTCTTCGGTGCCTTCGACTTCACCGTCCACACGCCGGTCACCCGCCCGGCCTTCGAGTATGTGGGCGACGGAATCAGCCTGGCGATTGGGAGCTTCCGCTTCCAAGTTGGTCAGATGGCCACGCTTCGCATGCCTGATCAGCCGATGGCACCGGCGATTGCCCCGGCATCATGGTTCCCTCCATCGATCGGCACCCTCAGCGAGCTCAACACCCCAGTGGTAGTCGAGAATACGATCAGCGACAGCAGTCGCAATTCCGACCTGAGCGATCTGGCCACTGAAGATGGGACCTACGGTTCCGGATTTGAAAGTTGTGGAAGCAACAGCTTCCCTAATCACTTCATGTGCACCACCATCAACGCAGGCGACACCTCCGCCAATTGCGACAACGGTGGTAACTCCGGTAACGACACCGATCCACCCAACGCCGGCAACGGGGGCAACGGTGGCAATCGCATTCCCGTCAACAACGGAGGAGCAGTCGAACCCCCCAACATGATCAACGAGCAAACCAGCGAACGCGTCGTGATCAAGCTCAACGAGCAAGAGTGGGATCGCTGCCGCGAAGCCCTACGGGGTGCACCTCTACCCTTTGGGTCCCCGCAGGAACTGCTGATGGGCTATCACTGGCTTCTAAAGGAAGAATTCAAGCGCCAAAAACAAGCAATCGTGCAACTCGAGGCGCGTAAAAAGGCAGCGGACGAATCAAGCCTTCGTCGTGCTGGGCTCTCCTCCTACGGAGGATCCTCCTCAAGAGGCAACGAATATCTCGCCAAGAAGAGGCAGTCGCGGATGGCTCACCTCACCGAACAAGAGCGCATAGAGGCCGCGAAAGTCCTCGACTTCGGCTCTATGACAGTCGACACGAGAGGCAACATGGTTCCTAGGATGCCGCAGGCTGCGGTAACGGTGGCCACCATGTACCTCCTCAATAACCAGCCGCCAGCTGGAGATCCCCGAACTGCCATGCACCGATCTACGATCGCGGGTTTGGGGTTAATCGAGGCCGCCCTCGACAAGGAGCCAGTACCAGAGCCAAAAAAGGGCAAAGCGCTAGCAAAGCGCCACTCCTCGCCCTCATCCAGCGATGACAGTCACGACCTGTCTCGACGCCGCTGCTCACGGCGACATGATCGCGACTACAATGCGCGCGACGACCTCACGCAGTGCAAAATCGACAAATCAAGGGCACGACGTGCTCTGTCGACTGACACGGAAGAAGAAGATGGGGACCTCTACGACGCCCGATGCTTCAGCAGATCCATTAGGCAGAAGCGAATGCCTAAAGGGTTTAAACTCCCGTCGGAGAACCCGAAATTTGACGGTCTGCAGGACCCCAAGATCTGGCTGGAAGACCACATCTCCTCCGTCAGGCTCCACGGAGACAGTCGAAGTACTGCCATGCAGTGCTTGCAGCTACAGCTGCAGGGCGCCGCCCGGGCATGGCTCAATAACCTCCCACGCGGATCCATTCGCAGTGGGGACGAGCTGGTATACAGCTTCGTGCGCAACTTTAAGGGCACGTACAAACGACCCGCATCAATCGAAGAGCTGAGATGCTGCCAGCAAAGGTCTGGCGAATCGCTGCGCTCCTACATCCAAAGGTGGTCCATCATCAAGAATTCCGCGGAAAACATCTCAGAAGACCGCGCGATTGATGCATTCAAAGGTGGTTTCCGCCGCCTAGAACTCTGGGAGGAGCTGGGCCACTCAAAGCCCCAAACCATCGACCACCTGATGGAGATCGCGAATCGGTGGGCCAATGGAGAAGATTCGGTGAAGAATCGCGCCCACTCCGACGAGGAGGCGAAACTCGAACGCAGACGCGACCGCCGAGGCAAGCGCCGCATGCGCATCTACGATGATCGCGACGACGTCAACATGGTCGCAGCCGGCTACACCGATAGACGCGACGATAACCGCAACAGCGGATACCATAGTGGCGGATACCGCGACTCCGGGAAAACCACACAAGTATGGCAACGCCGCACTCGCGACGAGGCACCGGCGACCTCCATCGAGGACAAACTGTCCGGGCCATGCACGGTACACTTCTACATCGACAAAATGATGGCAAGAGAAAGTCCAGCCACCTCCTCAAGGACTGCCACGAGTTCCTCAAGCTACACGAGGGATTGGTTCGGATGAACCGCAATGTAGTCGAAAGAGGCTACGGAGCCGCTCCAGGCGTTGTGGCACATGGCGCACCACCACCACCACCCGGGCCACCCCCGAACGGAGCCGCACCGGACCAGAACCACAGAGGAGAACCGTACCCACGGGCCATGGGTACCATGATGATCCAAAAAGGACGCCCCTCCAATAGGGTGCAGAAGGCCATCACTCGCCAAGTCAACTTGGCCACGCACTCGCCACCATCCACCACTGAGTACCTCAGTGGCAGCGAGTCGTGCATCACCTTCAACAAACGTGACCACCCACGAAAGATACCTCGTCCAGGTCATTGCCCTCTTGTACTCGAGGCGCAAATTGGAGGTTTCGACATGAGTCGCGTCTTCATGGATGGCGGAAGCGGCATCAACCTCATATTCGCGAGTACCTTGCGAGCGATGAGGATCCCTCTAACCTTCTTGGAGGCATCGGACACAACATTCCACGGCATCGTCCCAGGGAAAGGCGTATACCGCCTGGGCAAAATCAACCTCGATGTCATCTTCGGCACGCCAAAGAACTTCCGGCGCGAGCGCATCGACTTTGAGGTCGTCGACTGGCCCTCACAATACTATTGCATCCTTGGGCGTGTCGCATTCGCTAGGTTCGTGGCAGTAGCCCACTACGCCTACCTGCAGATGAAAATGCCAGGTCCCAACGGCGTCATAACGATCAACAGGAGCTTTGAGCGATCTGACAGTTGCGACAGGGAATTCAACAGAATCTCCCAGTCCTTCGGCATGTATGAGGAACTCGCAAGACTAAAAGAGACGACAGACAATAGTCTGCCCCCCTCAGTAGGTCAAGCTCACCTGACCTCTCCTTCGACTCATATTTGCACACAAAGAAGGTGCAAGTCCATCCATCGGATCCTGCCAAGACAGCCCTCATCACCAACAACTTGAGTCCTGCATAGGAACTCGCGCTCATCGAATTCCTCCGTGAGCACTGGGAAATTTTTGCCTGGTGTCCTGCGGACATGCCAGGAGTTCCCAGGGAATTCACCGAGCACGCACTCAACGTCAACCCCGACGCAAGGCCAGTCAAGCAAACAATTAGGCGACTGTCTGAGCCACGAACGCAGGCAGTCGGAATGGAGATCAACGGACTCCTCGAGGCCAAGTTCATACGCGAGACCAAGGAAAGCACTTGGCTCGCCAAAACGGTGCTGGTACCAAAAAAGGACACGGATATCCTGCGGATGTGCGTGGACTTCACTTCTCTGAATAAGCACTGCCCAAAGGATCACTTCCCGCTGCCACGGATCGACCAGATCAGCGACTCCACCGCTGGATGCGAGCGCCTCTGCTTCCTCGACGCCTACTCAGGCTATAATCAAATTAGAATGAAGGAGGAAGACCAGGAGAAAACAGCGTTTACAACGCCCTTTGGTGTGTTCTGCTACAATACAATGCCCTTCGGGCTAAAAAACGCGGGAGCCATCTACCAGCGGTTCATGCAGGCTTGCCTCAAGGAGCAACTGGGTCGCAACATCCAAGTCTATGTCGACGACATAGTAATCAAGACCAAGGAGGAAGCCTCTCTAATCGATGATTTGCACGAAACCTTCGCCAACCTCGATCGCTACTGGATCAAGCTCAATCCGGTCAAATGCACCTTCGGCGTACCATCTGGGCAGCTACTCGGATATCTCATCTCCGTGAGGGGAATCGAGGCGAACCCAAAGAAGATAAAAGACATACTGGCCATGGAGAAGCCGAAGAACATAAGAGGCATCCAGCAACTGGCCGGACGAGCACTCAGCCGATTTATCAGTCGGATGGGTGAAAAGGCGCTGCCCTTCTACCAGCTCCTCCGCAAAGAAGAAAAATTCGAGTGGACCAACAAAGCGCAAGAAGCATTCGAAGATGTCAAGCGCCTACTATGCACTTCGCCAGTGCTGGTGACTCCACGAGAAAGGGAACCACTGTTGCTGTACATCTCCGCCACCAACCAGGTGGTCAGCACAGTGCTCGTTGTCGAGTGATCTGAGGAAAACAAGGTCCACGACATACAACGCCCAGTATACTACCTCAGCGAGGTCCTCACGCCAACAAAACAGCGGTACCCGCACTACCAGAAGCTAGCGTACGGCGTCTTCATGACCGCCTGGCGACTGCGCCATTACTTCTAGGAACACCCAATCGTGGTAGTTAGCGACGCCCCGTTGGGACATATCCTCAATAACCCCGATGCCACAGGGTGAGTCGCGCTTTGGGGAATAGAACTGTCTCCACGAGACATCACATACGAAAAGCGCGACGCAATCAAGTCGCAAGTTCTCCCTGACTTCCTCATGCACTGGATGGAGAACCAACTCCTGGACAAGCCAGATATGTCCTACCTCTGGACAGTGCACTTCGATGGGTCCAAGAGGAAAGACGGAGCGGGCACAGGTGTCATACTGACATCACCTCAAGGGGACAAGCTGAAGTATATCCTGCGAATGCAGTTCACAGCCTCAAACAATGAGGCTGAATACGAGGCCCTGTTGCACGGGTTGAGGATGGAAAAAGCTTGCGGCACCAAGAGGCTCATCATATATGGCGACTCCAAGTTGGTCGTCAACCAAAAAATGCATGAGTGCGACGCACTGAACGACAACATGATCGCGTACCGCGACCTCTACGATACGCGCGAAGGAGACTTCGATGGTTGCGAGTTGCGACATGTAGGTCGCGAAAGCAACGAGGAGGCGGACGCCCTCGCCAACATAGGGTCTACCTGTGCCCCCATACCACCTGGGGTATTTCTTGAGCGCATATGTGAACGCTCCATCAAGCCAAAGGCCGCAGAGAAGAAAACAAGGGCAGCAACGGACTTGGGGGTTGCGCCACCCAATGAGCCAATGGCACTCGATGACTTGGAGCTGGGCACAGGACTCGAGGGACCAATGAGCGTCATGATGATCGAGCAATCTTGGACCTAGCCGTACATTACGTACCTCCTCAGCAAGAGACTACCGGACGACCCGACAGATGCATGGCACATCGCGCGGCGCTCCAAGGCATTCGCCGTTATCAACGACAAACTGTACAAACGCAACATCAGAGGAGTGCTACAACGATGCGTCTCCATGGCTGATGGAAGAGCAGTTCTCCTCGACATCCATGAAGGGACCCGCGGGCACCACGCTGGCAGTCGCGCCCTCGTGTCCAAAGCTCTACGAGCTGGATTCTACTGGCCTACGGCCATGCGCGACGCCAAGGACATCATCCAAAAATGCAACGCTTGCCAGCGATTCGCGGACAAGCCGCACACACCGGGCGCAGAGCTACGGCCAATCCCATTGGCCTGGCCCTTCGCGCAATGGGGGCTCGACATGGTCGGCAAGCTTCCAAGGTCCTCGCGGGGAGGCTACGTCTACCTCTTGGTCGCAGTCGACAAATTCACCAAGTGGATTGAGCCCATGCCAGTAACCAACCAATCCGCGCACAACGCAGTCAAATTCTTTGAGTCCATCGTCTACCGCTTCGGGGTGCCACACAACATCATCACCGACAATGGGACGAACTTCACATCCAAGGAGTTCCAAGAATTCAGCGAGAACCTAGGGATCAACATCAGCTACGCCTCAGTAGTGCATCCACAGACCAACGGTCAGGTGGAAAAGGCAAACGGGCTCGTCTGCAGTGGCATCAAGAAGCGACTCCTTCGGCCACTCGAACAAGCTGCGGGCTGCTGGCCGGACGAACTGCAATCTGTACTCTGGAGCCTACGTACATCTCCAAACAGCGCCACGGGCTACACGCCATTTTTTATGGTGCACGGAGCAGAGGCAGTGCTACCAGCTGAGGTACGGTACAAGACGCCGCGCGTGGTCGCTTACAGCGAACAAGAGTCATCCCTCGCACTCGAAGATTCCGTCGACCTCCTTGATGAAGCAAGGGAAATCGCCGCGAAAAGATCAACGATCTACCAGCAGAACCTGCGCAACTACCACAGTAGAAGGCTTCGCCCCAGATCCTTCGTCGAAGGTGACCTGGTCCTGCGACTGAAGCAGCAGGGGCATCTCAAGCTCGAGTCCCCCTGGGAAGGACCGTACGTGATTACAGAAGTAATCTCAGGTGGCGCCTATCGCCTTCAAGATTTAGAGACAGGAGTCGCATACTCCAACCCTTGGAACGTCGCACAACTGCGATGCTTCTACCCCTAGTCGTTCTTTTTTTTACTTTTACACAGCAAATAAGGCTACTCAGCCGAGGCTACTTAGCCGCACATTGTACCTCGCACTGTTCTTCGAATAAATAAAAGCTAAGTGCCCCAAAACTCCGTGTTCTCTCTACTTTGTCAATTTTTATACTTGGGGGCTACGCCACCCTACATACATCTGTTCTTCGAACCAAAAACGCGATATCCTGAGTAGCTGGCATATCAATCGAAAACCTTAACACAAACTCAACCCAGCTGCAACGCACCTGACAGGTTGACAAGGGACTGAGATAAAGGATGGCTAGGCTAACGAAAAGGACTCGCATAGTGCAACGCACCTCATGCTCACAAAGCTCTTATATACACATTTCGACAATAAACTATCTACAACATCTATACGAACTTTACTACACAGATACACTTATGTGCAGGATACAAATTTGGCTACTCTTGCAACAGAAGAACGTTGGTTTGTTCCTCGAAGAAGTCAACGATCTCCTCCACTGGACGGTCCACCGCCTGATAGTGCGGTACCATATTCCAGGCAGATCCTGCTGGTGGCGCTGGCAGCCTAGAAGCAATGGCGGCAACATCCACGTCAGGCCTATGCAATCGCACCATTGAGAGGGCAGCCTTGGCACCTGCCACCAACTGCTGCCTCACGCACTCGCGAGCCGCAGACAGATCTTGAAATTTGGCAAGGAGAGCCAGCAGGCTTGATGGAGTGTCGTCCAACGGGAACATCGCCCGATAAATATTCTTCAAGCACGACTGCGACTTCTTCAGGAAGAGCAGCACTCGCGATGCGCGATCCTGCAGGGTGGCCAACGCAGTCGCACGATCATGATCAACCCAGAAGTACCCACTCTCTTGAAGTTGCTCCTGGGTGAGATCATGAAGGCGAATGGCAATTCTGTCCTTCTCCTCCTACGGATGACGCGCGCTAACAACTACACGAAGCAGCATCAATAGCATGAGTACAACGTACCGCTGCGACTAACTACAAAGGAAAAGATGAGAATGAGCAAACTAACACTTAAACTGGTCGCCCAGCTGCGTCACCTCGCCAAGCAGATATTGCTCGCGGGCGGCGGCTTTTTCCGCCTTCGACTTCCAGACGTCGGCGCTACCGCGGATCACGGGCAACTCACGCTCCAGCTGCTTCGCGCGGTCACGAAGTCACGAAAGCAAGGATAGCTCCTCTACCTTGGAGCGCGGTGGTGCCACTATATCATCAAGAGTTGGCGAGTCCTGGTTTCCCATCATAGGATCACTTGATGTAACCTACCACAAGTCAAGACAGAAGCAAATAAGACGACCAAATCAACACAAAGACAAAAGGGTCAGATGCATTCAAGACCGGCATAAGTATCAACAGACACACTCGCCAGCAGGCATGTTCTTAAACAAAAGGGCAATTAATCAACTATTACAAAAGCTAACTACGGAGCAGCTGGTTTCTTCGACTTCGACGGCTTCGGAGGCTTCATCAAGTCCGTGGCAGTATCAGACGCCACTGACTTTCCGCCGTCCCCTGAGGCCGAAGCCTTCGCCGCCTTCTTGGCATGTTGGAGCTCCTCCGAGTACTTCGTGACAGTATATATCAAGTGATGCCCATATTTTCCATAGACAGTCGCGAAAGGAGCGAAGACTACCTGCTGACCGTCTGCGCCAACAGGCATCACCTTCGACACCGTAGAGGGATCTATCTCGACTTCGTGGGCCTGCACCATGGTGAGTGACATGGTCGCGCCAGCCGCGCGGAGGGAGTTCTTGTAGGTAGTAGGCACACCCCCGGCGAGTGACTCCACCAGCTCGTCCATATTATCGTCCAGTTCCGCCTTCGGCATCAACTCCTCCCGGAGGCGACTGAGGGTGACCTTGGCCTTGGACAATGTATCTTGGACAGAGGCGCTACGGTCCTCGACTGCAGCCACAGCGCCTGCCAGAGCATCATCGCGACGAAGGGCCTGCGGGTCAAAGCTCAAATCGCCAGCATCTGCACAGAAAACCCACACATGGATCAAACCTTTAGCGCCACCAGCAAAAACTCTAGATGTAGAGAAGGAAAACAACAAATATCTACCAGTGAAGGTACCTGAGAGGGCCTTGGCGACTGAGAACAGTTGCTCTTCGAACAACTTTTCCCTGGCCGCAAAGGAGGCATGCAGATCCTCTTCGCGTTTCTATGCCTCGTCACAAGCCGCGATTGCCTCGTCGCGTCCCTTCACAGCTGCGGCCAATGTCTTCTCCAAGGTAGCGACGCTACGGAGTAAGGCATTATGTTCAGCTACATGGTAATCAAAAGTTGATTATCAGTCAACTATACCACAAAGGAGGAGACGAAAAAGAACAAATGTAGAACACTCACTTTCGACTACGCGGTGACGCGTCTCTAGCATCCCATGCTGGTGGCCCATTGCCATCACCTGCTCCGCCACTTGCGCGGCCTCCTTTACAAGGAGCTGTCGCACAAACAAGGAATCGGCGAGGGCAACAGAGAACGATGACTGCCACACTAAAAAGAGGGAAAAATATACTTACATGGTCCTCCAATGACTCCGAAGAAGTTTGATGTGCTGTTATCCCGGCAACTATTCGATGCTCCCCTGCGTGAGGAGAGCTGGAAGAGTTATGCCTGGAGTGGGCCGCCACTGGAGGGGAAGGAGCGCGCTTGACCTCTTCCTTGGCCTTTGAAGTCGCGACTCCAGATTCCTTCAAAAATTCGACGTCGCCAGAAGATGACGACGCCTCTTGACTACAAGATAAAACTCACATTGAGAAAAAGCAAACTCCAGGGCAAGCCAACAAGAAGAAAATAGAGAAGAACAAATGAACTCGAAAACTTACCAGTCAAACTTGTCAAGATCAAACGTGGACTCCGCCGACTCCGACGAAGACTCCTTGGGCAATCGCATCTTCTTGCGAGAAGATGGTGCCACAGCCCTCACAGGGACGGCAGGAATTGGCAACTCCGTGCCAAGGACCGTACCTTCTGGAGTCGAAGGAGACAACGAGTCAGAATCCTCGCTGCGCGAGCGCTTGCGAGTATCCGGACTCTCGGACTCGGGGGCTTCTTCCTCTTCCACATCAGAATGGACAGTCGACTCAGAATCGTCCTCTTCTAAAGCTTCGCGAGGGATAATCCCCTCAGGGAGAGGGGGCATACAAGGCGACACCGCCCAATCCTGTGTACAGACAGCGAAGTTCAGCAAAAAGAACAAGTAAGCAACAGAAAAGCAATCGAGAAAATAAGCTACTGCTTAGCACAACTATACCTCAGGAGGAGGATTCGAAGCATCAAAAGGAGGAACAACTGGCTCACTTGGAAGCACATCCTTGCCGGTGTACTTCATGATCAGTCGAACCCTCTTATCCACCTCACTCGCAGACATGCCATTGGCAGACATGCGAGTGGCATCATCAGCGCCAGCCCACTGAAACATGGGATGAGCTCTGGCTTGAAGGGGCTGGACGTGACGGTGCAGCCAGGTTCGGATAAGGGCATAGACTCCCTCTTCTGCGCCTATGCGACTCTCAAGGTCACAAACGCGTTGATACATCACGTCTTTCTCCGTGAGTTCGGCAGGCATAACTACGTTCTTCCAAGAACGCATCTTCTTGCAGGGAGTCGTGGGATCGAAGGGCGCGAGTCCAAAGTGCTCATGTTTGGACTTCTGATAGCGGACATAGAACCATTTGTCCCTCCATCCCTGGACAGACTTGGTGAGCTTGATGTCGAAGTAGGTGGCGGATGGGTCGACGTGGATTCCGCAGCCACCTACGTCGTAAACTAAAGAGCCAGATGCGGACTGACACTTCAATTTAAAAATGCGCTTGAAAAGACCAAAGTGTGGCTCGATTCCGAGCCAGCACTCGCAAAGAGTGATGAAGCAGGTGATGTGGAGGATCGAAATTGGGGACAGCTGATGGAGCTGGAGCCCGTAGAAACAAAGAAGACCCCTAAGAAAGGGGTGGAGAGGCAAGGAAAGACCGCGAATGAGGAATGCAAGAAACATCACTCGGAAACTAGTGGGAGGAGCAGGAATGGTCTCACCGCTGGGGACGCGCGCGTCGGCGACTGCTACGGAGATAACTCTGTCTTGGCGAAGAAGACGGAGATCTGATGCCTTGATGATCGAAGGGCTCCATGCACCATTTGTCACGCGGGTGCACGCGACCATCTTCTTCCCGCCGGTGGTAGCGCTGGTGCCCGCAGCAGCGGAGCCACCTTTCTTCTTCGCCGCGGCGACGGTGGCCGCGGAATCAGCAACGGCGCCTCCTTTCTTCTTCCCCATTGAACGGCGGTGATGAGAGCGCAGAAAGTAGCTCGGAAACAAGCGGAGGTGGTCCAACGCTATGGAGGAAACGAGCGCAAGGAAAAGCAGGAGAGCAGCAACAATGGCGATGGCAGCAAGGAAGAAAGAGCGCAGATGGGAAATTACCGCCATGGCATCGCTACTTAACCCCTAGAAGATGCCATCCAACGGCTCAGAAAAACCCTACTGGACGCATGGCACACATCGTGCTGGACACGTGGAGAAGGGGAAGCGCGAACCATCCCTCCACTACTCCCATTACGCGCGGAAATCGAGGAGGCGCAGTTAAAATAAAGATTACGCACGCCCAGTCAAATCAAAGTCAGAAAGTGGGACCCACCGCTCGTCACGTCCTGTCAAACTCGCTCACGCGGGCAACTGAGGTCATACAAGCGTCAGCACTGACGTCATCAAGGCTACGCAGTGGAAAAATTCGACTACTTTAGTCCTTGCTGGAGTCTTCGACTCCACCAAGCACTCGGGGGCTACTCCCATAGGGAGCGCTGGCCGCGCACCCTACGATTTTTTTATTGTTGCAGGAACGTGGATAATCACAAAGCAAACCCAACCACTCGAAACATGGTTCGACTACGGACATGGGTTACTCCCATAGGGAGTGCCGGAAACAAATTCGACTGCAACAAGCAACCAAAAGACGACAGCAGTCGCAAACATTATTTAGTCCCTGCCTGAGTCTTCGACTCAACCAGGCACTCGGGGGCTACTCCCATAGGGAGCGCTAGTCGCGCACCCTATGATTATTTATACAGAAAACTGTGTCTTGATAACATCCGCACTCGCAGCTCATGGCGACATCGCCTCATAATTTTTCCCTACAAAGAGACTATGTCTCCTGGGTCACCCGAATCGTCTCCGCGATGATAAAATTTGGATGCCGCGCTTACAGCGTGAAGGTAAGACCTGAATAAGGCCTAGCAACGCATTTAGCTGCGCACTACCAGAAATATATCCGTGCCTACAGGCACGATGAACATGCCTTGACGGACGCGTCGAGTGCTCACACCCATATAACTGGAATTCGACTCTTGTAAGACCTCCGTGGCCTGAGTCGAATTACGCCAGCACTTTTCCGAATTTGAGTCCGGGGACGCAAGTTCGAGTAGATTGCGTTGTTTCACCCTAAGGTGGTTAACTGATACCGATACTTCGGTTATATCAGGCGCGTATATCAACAATCCCTATGACACAAATAAAAGCAGTCAAAATGTACTCGTTCAGGCACTCGAAGACTTCAAAAAGTCCCCAGTCGAATCCGCGATTCCACTGGACACTCGGGGGCTACTGACATGGGTATACCCTACAGGTACTCGAGCTTGGTATATACGGTCCAAATACGTACATGCCCACAGTGTCGCCAAGGCCCGGATGAAAGGACTCGAGTAACCTGCGGACTCTTGATTGCTTGAAGAACAAGAAGAAGCTAGAGATAGAAAGTTTAAAGGGGAAAACCCTAACTTGTAACCGACTCGACCTGCTACCCGAGACCTAGCCTATCTATATAAAGGCTAGGAGGGGGCGGCGAGGAGGACACACACAACCCTAGTTTCCCCAACCCTCGCTAGATTGCATCTGCGCACCATTGTAACTTTCGACTCCTTCGATAATTCCACGAGAAGACAAGCAGTAGTAGGGACCTCTACGAGGCCTGAACCTGGGTAAATCCTTTGTCCCCTGTGTGCTTGTTTGCTAGCCGATAGATGTCTCCAGCGCTCCCTCCTTCTCCAAAACCCAAGTCCATAACAATGGGCATTGATGAGTTAAACCCTCGTCACTCTCCGTCTCGTCTTCTGGCTCTGTGTTCCCCTCGGTAAAATATTGACATTGGCTATTGTCCCGTCCAATTCTGAGAATATTCATTTTCTAACTTTCCTGGAACCAAAAACAGCAGAAAACAAGCAACTGGCACTGTGGCATCTTGTTAATAGGTTAGTACAAGAAAGTGTGTAGAAACACTCCAAAGTGTGGACAAAACATAAGAAAGTAAATATAAAACAAGCATGGAACATCAAAAATTATAGATACGTTAGCAACGTATCAGGTATCGCATCCGAACCCAACCATCAGTTTTTATCAAAGTTAAGGCGCATGCCTCATTCATTTTCATCATAAAACCATTGTGTTTCAGAACACATGTCAAAAAAATTCAATAGAGTGTATTATCATTCCAAGGTTTTTATAATCATTTTCACCAAGTATTCCCATCTAAAGTAATCAAGTTTAGTTTAGCACTAGCCACTAGTATTGAGGGTATCATTATTGGGGTGCTAGTCAAGTATACGTATCCAAAACTAAGTCTATGATCTTGATGGTGTCCATCCTACTTTTCCACTAATCACAATTCATTACTAGATAAGAAACTTCAATAAAGGAAAAGTAAAGCTGGCAAGTAAAAACTGGGATTGGTATGATCAAGGTTGCATAACCCAAGCATGCATAGTGTATCTTGCATAGGTTATCTAGGACAGGGGTTTGCATAGTTTTACTTGCACTGATAGCTTGCATTAATAGCTTGCCTTGTTGGGTGCAGTTGTTGAAGTTATCTTCTTCTTCCTCGAAGTACTCCTCCTCGTCGTAGTATGGGTCGGTACAAGCGTCTATAAATACATACAATGTACACAATCACCAAACAACCCTTAACTACTTCTATTTAGCAAACAAGGGCTCATATTAGATGATCCAGTATCATCTCAATCATCACATGTAATAATGGCACATTGTTATTTATCTTATTTGGGAAAAGTAATTTCTACTCATTGAAAATACTTAAGATTTAATATTCTCCAATTAAAATAGTGGATTATGTTGACACATGTCATCACCACATATTCCAATACTTTTGAATGTGATTTAAAATGGTGGTCATGTATTACAAGATTTAATATTACTATTTAATACTATTTAAGTGACTAGAAATGCTATATATCATTCCTTTAATACTAAACATGTTTCATATCTGTAAAACCAAATCCTTTTACATATTCATGTAGAGCATGGTAAAGGTAATTTTTGAGAGTTGGAATAAACTCAAAAGCATTTATGGTTGATTTTATAAAATCTTTGAAGTGGTAAAAGTCTTTGTCTTGTTATTTTTAGTCTGGGTGATCTATAGTATCAATTGTAGGGGTTCCGGGAATGAAAACAATAAAATTTTACCCTACACCCCTGAACCCCTGAAGCTGCCAGGACCTATCTATTAGTAATACAGTAATGGGAGGGGCTTTTCGTGAACTTACCCTTGAAGACCGAAAAGCGTTGTCAACGCTCAGGAGAGCATTGTTGATGTAGATGAGCCGAAGCCGACCTCAAGGTCGTGATGAAGTACTTGCACTCCTTGGCTCTAACGACTTGAGTGCCTAAAGTGCGACACCTCGCGGGGAGTTACACACGTCCGGTGCCTAACGATGACTCCCGCTTTCCCGATCCAGCAGCAGTTGCGGAAGTAGAGCTCCCGGATCCGAATCCTGAAGTGCGACGGTGCTCCACGGTGAAGATGTATCTTGCTCGCGCGGTCCAGACTTGGGACCAAGGTCATGAGAGAGAGAGGGGAGGAGAGAAAATATCAATTAGAGGTCCTCCCAAAAGTGGGGAGACCTTTATTGCTTATTTAGTGTATTTATCTGGCCAAATACCCCACTATATATAGGGGAGGAGGGGGTACACCCTCCCTCAAAGTCTCGGGGTGGGACTAAACATGGGAGAGGGGTGGGGTGGCACGCCAGCCAGCCCCCACCATGGGCCCCATGTGGGGAAAGGCCCACTAGTGCCACCGGCCAGCCCCTAGGCCCTTCCTAGGGGTGGGATCCCCTCTTGGGCCTTTTCCCCTCCGGGAATTGGCCCATTAAGCCTTTGACCTTTCAATTGATTTTTCTCTTTATTAAATAATTATGAATACATGATTAAATCAATATTTAACATTCATTCACATATTATTCAACCTCTATGGCTATGGAACACTTCCACCTCCACTCCGGACATCGTCCGAACTTATCGAAACCCTTTCGGTTTTGTCCCTACTATTCTTCGGTGATTCTACTGATCCTATAAACACTCTATAAGCATCATCAAGCCCTTAAGAATGATACCCCACGGTTCGGGAACACTCTAGACATGGTCGGGACATTCCTGCACCAATGATCGACAGAGGGACCTGGATGGCCATGTGACCCTTGTGCGTTCCATGAAGATCTTTCGTTGTTTGAACCGGGACAGTCGTGTCTTATTCCCTTTGTCACTCGATACTTGCATTGCCCGAGATCTAATCAATGACATCACCATGTCGTGTTCAATCTCGTTACTGAACAATGCTACTTGACTCGTTCCGACAAGTGATATCCCCGTGATCAAATCACACGTTGCACATCTATTGGATATAACTTCTCCGAGTGGGCCCTTGAGTATCTTCCTGTCACATGGACAGACAAATCCCGCTCTTGACATATATTGCCTCTACGGTTTCCTCCGAATACCTGAACACACCTTTATAACCACCATTTTACCAGATGGCGTTTGATGCTATCTAAGCACTCTCGGGAGACAGTGATTGATATAGTCTCACGGTCTAAGGAATAGTCTACGAGGATCCATTTCTAATCATCGTAACTTGAACTTCGTGACATGATCGGGTCACGATGTTTAGGTTGGGTATTGGTTCATCATCTCATTCTCAGAATGAGATGACCTCATTTCCAACTGGCATAAATGCCACATGATTAGGAAACATGATCATCTGTTGACCAATGAACCAGTGACTAGAGTTTCACTAGGAACCCCTAGTTGTTTGTATATCACACGTGTATTGATGTTTCCACTCAATACAGTTATAGCATGATATAAAACTGAATCATAAATTATATGAAATATGAGAATAGTCCTTACTACTATTTGAATCTAGGGCATATTTCCAACAGTCTCCCACTTGCACTAGAGTACAAATACACTAGCTACATTTTGTTCTCAATTATTGGCACCATATACCCGGTACCCTGAACATGCTTGCTCATGGAAGAGGTTGAGTCTTAGGTATGTACTTTACAGTCCCAAATCCTTTGCAACTTACTAATGTCACCTTGATTGACATTAATACTTTATCATCACATGATAGCATCTTTGTGTATGCATCGTCGCTATGGCAGCAGAACGAGGCCTGATTCCAGGAGCCTACAGTGACGTTAGATAAACCTCGAGGGCTTTCTCATGGGCACTGTGCCCTGGGACACATCATTCTACGTTAAAAGCGAACTAGCCCCACCATAACATTATACAACACTTTAGATGGTACCCTTATCTATTATTATAAATGTATTCATCGAAACACTAGTGCACTCTATGCAACTTTCGACGTTTTGTTCACCTTGCTTCCTACTTGACTTTAATTGGTATCTATAGGAGTTCCAACATATTCCCTTATAACATAACTCTTTATGCTTTAAGATATGTTATCCTTTATGGATTTGGAAAATATGTCCACAGTTCTCTATTAGACACTGTGGACAAAAACTTAGCTCAACATCTGTGATTCAAACTTAATCACTTTCAAACGTTCCTTAATTTGGATCACATATTATGCTAAGTTATCATCATGGTTTACTAAGATAAAACCTATGTCTCAACATAGTGGATGATGATCATCTTTTTCTTTCTTTCAACCATTGATGTTCAACTTAATACTATTCCTAATTTGAGTCATTAAGGACCAGTTCCTTAATAAACTTCTATTCCGAAACCCTTTTTAGAATCCCTTAAGGAATACTACATAATATCACAATACACCTATTATCAACTTCTACATCTTATAAATCATTTTATAAGTACTTGCGCTTTCATTCTTAACACCCTTATGAATCACTCCTATAAGCTCCCACTCAAAATATATTCCTTCATAGTTGAATTTGAGTCTTATATTGCTCCCACTTAAAATATGTCAATCGCATATTATTTCAGGAAGACTTTCATAGCTCCCACTCAATTTTATGCAAATGGCATATCTACTCACTATTTTGAACAATTTCAAAATCCTTTGATCAAATATCAAAGTGAGAGATTTACTATGAGCTACTAGTACTTTACTAGTTTTAAATCCACTAGACATTTAGCACACATGAATCAAATTCATTTGAATTTATCCAATACTTGACAAATTGTGATTTTGTCATTCACCCCCTTTTTTCCACTATGGCTTTGCAGTCATTTGGGAAAATTCAAGTAACCCCTTTTACTTGTGAGAGTCAGCAACAAATTGCTTTCTAATCTCAAGGGAAGTTTGCTTCTAGGATTTCTCATAATTTAGTTTACCATTATTTCCTTTGTAGTTCGTAGGTATGTCACATTCCAAGAATCATCACAAATGATTCACAAATGTCTCCATACAAGATATGGATTACATCTTGAATCCTACTTCATGTAGTGAAAACACTAGTGGGGAAAACACAATGATCAATATCATTGATCCTTTCCTTCTGTGAAGAGAATCGTTCAGGAACGTTATCCGTTGCGCTTCTCAACACTCTGATGCAGGGTTTTGAATCCTCATCGTGTTTTACACTATTTTCCGTTTGCTTCATAATTGAGAAACATCACTAGAAGTGAGCTTTCTCAAGAATGCACCAAAATCCAAGCAATACAAGTTTTGCTTTCCTTTTGGTTTAGCTATGGATTTCGTATTCAAAGTTTCCAATGAATACTCCACAAGGACTCATTCGCTATCGTTTTGGTTATATCGAATAACCCCAAGACTTTCACGAATTTAAATGGTTCGCTACATTCTAATTGAGTGCTAAATATTTCTAACTAATGGTCTCTACATCTACACTACAACGATTTATTTGGTGCCTTCTATTTAACCCCTTTGATATCTAATATCACATTGTGATGCTTTGCATTTTGACGTTTTAAAACGCTTTGAATTCCACAATTTCTTTTATGCCATTCTTATAAGTTCAAGTTTCATTACTATTGATCAAATCATAGTAATTAGATTCCCTTTTATATTTATACCCTTTGTTAATGAAACACTTTGATCAAATCAAATAGTTTCATATTCATGTTTCCTTTGGTAAACTACTTTACACATTTAAACAATCATATAATGATAATTACCATTTTCGTTAAAACACAATACATCGAATATGTATTTACTTTTAACAATTCATTAAACACTTTGTATTCAAGTAATACACGATGTTCAAGTTATTTTGCCGAACTTAGGCATGATTTATATGTGATAAGAAATCAAATGACTTTCACATATTATCACATAACTTTGAATTTAAACAATGGTTTCATTCATTAATGAAATATCATTAAGTTGGGTATTTTAAACAAGGCATTTTAATGTTTTACAAATGTTCATACATTATCAATTGTTTCAAACAACAAGGATAATTTACACATAATCAAACAAGATATGAACATGAATAGAAATCATTCATAAAAGCAGAACAACTGTTTGTTACAAACTCATATGAATAATCGTCTCACGAAGTGTGAGACACACTAAAGAAGTTCACAATCTCTTGATTACAATAATCATCCTAAAACATAAACTAAATGATAAATCTCGAGGGAGAGTGTCGTCAGCCATCATCATCATGCGTGCCATCAACACGCAATGTCACCTCCTCTCCAGCAAGCACCTCTCATGCAGAAGGACCTGTTTTCAGTAAAACAGAACAAGTATCAGATATACTTAACACTGCAATGTGTTTGCAATATTATAACATTTATAAAATTGTATATCAAATATATACCTTTGTCGTTGACAACCTGAGCGACATCTGGTTCAACTAACACATTCTTGAGATGTGTCATGAACCGGTGGAACTCCATTGCTTCCGCGTCGCCCCTCATTATGCAAGTCCTGACTTGTGCTTGGTAGCTTGGTGGGAGCGACCGCAGCACATCAGAGTTTGTAAAAGAGCCCGTAATCCAAACGTCCAGGAAGTATGTAGGCCTCATGTACACATCATGCATGTGCTCCAAGTGGTCGTCCAGTGATGAGTTCTCATCCATCTTAATGGAGAGGAAGTCTCCCATCAGCGCATGCTCCCAAATGCGTGTCTGCTCCACGAAATGTGTCCTAAGCTGTATCATTACCGAACGAGGGTTGACATCACCCACGAAAGGCCATAGCTCGTCCACCATTCCGAAACGCATCACAACTGAAATATAGGAGGCCATCTCACGACGGAGATAGCGGTCTTTCCGCTCTTCTAGGGTCTCAAGATCCGTGGGATGATCCAAATCCATCTCGTCGAGTATGTAGTCGACCACGTCGTTCTCGCTAAGGAGAACATGGAGACTGGCAACCCAAATGGAGAAGTTCGATCCATCTAATCTGAACTTCTCTCCTTCTAACCATTCAAATGTCAACATGAAAGGTTACATCTACATTTATAATTGCAAAAGGAATTTAGACTAAGTTTATAATTAAATGAGTTAATAATAACTCCACTCAGAAACGCCTATCCCCAAAAGGGTTCCTAGTGATAACACGACCCCTATCAGCCACATCTCCCCGATCATCATGGCCATCAATGTGGGTTCAAGGGTGGATGCTAAATGCCGGTCACATCATTCATGCGACTCGTGCTAGATCTTTCGACCATCTGCGTTCCGAGGCCATGTCTGTACATGCTAGGCTCACCAACTCAACCTTAGTGTTTTCGTTGTGCAACATGGCTTACACCCACTGTATGTGAACGTAGATATGTCTGACACCCGATCATCACGGTCTGCCTCATACCGAAGAACTTTCTTGGTGGTGCACACTAAGGGGGAACACAATCGTTGGTAACTTTAACAGGGATCATCTTATTAGGCTACTGTCGAGTATCTAATACTAGCACACAATAAGACATACAAACAATAACGTTGAATGTAAATGCTATGTGATATGGTCCATCACGTCGTGATCTCCATCCGCCGTCACCAGGATCCGGCGCCAGGGTTCCGGTGCCGTAGACACCAGGGTACCGGTGTCATTCTGGCGTGGTACTCCGTCACCACCGTGACTATCTACTACTACGTAACAAAAGGTAATCACTTTACCTTTTCCACAACCATATCACAAAGCAACGCCCTCCCTTGCAAAACAAAGTTAGACGCCTCTACTTTATCTTTGCATGTTTTACGTGGCTCAATGGGCCTTCGCACAAGAACCGTTCTTACCTACGAACTTTCAGCACAACGCTGATCAAGTAGTTGACTCTACTACACCCCTTTCGGGGCCCTCCGTTGCAAATGGTATACCAACTAATGCGAGAGAGACAGACACCCCCCTAAGCCACTTTATACGGTACAAGCCGTATGTCAAGCGTGGACCAGTCTCGCGAATGAACGCGTGAAGTCGGTTGGGGGCCGCTTCATCAAGCATTACTGCGATATACACAAGTACACGTGGTAGGGTAACAACTAAAATATCAACGCCCACACGCTACCCGTACTAGCATTACTACACATAGATCTAGCTCTAATACCACTGTAGGGGTTCCGCGCATGAAAACAATAAAAATTTACCCTACGCCCCTGAACCCCTGAAGCTGCCAGGACCTATCTATTAGTAATACAGTAACGGGAGGGGCTTTTCGCAAACTTACCCTTGAAGACCGAAAAGTGTTGTCAACGCTGAGGAGAGCGTGGTTGATGTAGACGAGCCGAAGCCGACCTCAAGGTCGTGATGAAGTCCTTGCGCTCCTTGGCTCCAACGACTTTAGTGCCTCAAGTGCGACACCTCGCGGGGAGTTACACACGTCCGGTGCCTGACGATGACTCCCGCTTCCCCGATCCAGCAGCAGTTGTGGAAGTAGAGCTCTCGGATCCGAATCCCGCAGCGCGACGGCGCTCCGCGATGAAGATGTCTTTCGCTCGCGCAGTCCAGACTGGGGACCATGGTCACGAGAGAGAGAGGGGAGGAGAGAAAATATCAATTAGAGGTCCTCCCAAAATTGGGGAGACCTTTATTGATTATTTAGTGTATTTATCTGGCCAAATACCCCCACTATATATAGGGGGAGGAGGGGGTACACCCTCCCTCAAAGTCCCGGGGTGGGACTAAACATGGGAGAGGGATGGGGTGGCGCGCCGGCCATCCCCACCATGGGCCCCACGTGGGTAAAGGCCCACTAGGGCCGCCGGCCACCCCCTAGGCCCTTCCTAGGGGTGGGATCCCCTCTTGGGCCTTTGCCCTCCGGGAATTGGCCCATTAAGCCTTTGACCTTTTAATTGATTTTTCTCTTTATTAAATAATTATGAATAAATGATTAAATCAACATTTAACATTCATTCACATATTATTCAACCTCCGTGGCCATGGAACACCTTCCATCTCCACTCCGGACATCCTCCGGACTTACCGAAACCCTTCCAATTTTCTCCCTACTATTCTTCGGTGATTCTACCGATCCTATAAACACTCTCTAAGCATCATCAAGCCCTTAAGCGTGATACCCCATGGTTCGGTAACACTCCAGACATGTTCGGGACATTCCCGCACCAATGATCGACAGAGGGACCTGGATGGCCATGTGACCCCTGTGCGTTCCACGAAGATCTTTCGTCGTTTGAACCGGGACAGTCGTGTCTTATTCCCTTTGTCACTCGATACTTGCATTGCCCGAGATCTGATCAATGACATCACCATGTCGTGTTCAATCTCGTTACTAAACAATGCTACTTGACTCGTTCCGACAAGTGATATCCCCGTGATCAAATCACACGTTGCACATCTATTGGATATAACTTCTCCGAGTGGGCCCTTGAGTATCTTCCTGTCACATGGACAGACAAATCCCGCTCTTGACATATATTGCCTCTACGGTTTCCTCCGAATACCTGAACACACCTTTATAACCACCATTTTACCAGATGGCGTTTGATGCTATCTAAGCACTCTCGGGAGACAGTGATTGATATAGTCTCACGGTCTAAGGAATAGTCTACGAGGATCCATTTCTAATCATCGTAACTTGAACTTCGTGACATGATCGGGTCACGATGTTTAGGTTGGGTATTGGTTCATCATCTCATTCTCAGAATGAGATGACCTCATTTCCAACTGGCATAAATGCCACATGATTAGGAAACATGATCATCTGTTGACCAATGAACCAGTGACTAGAGTTTCACTGGGAACCCCTGGTTGTTTGTATATCACACGTGTATTGATGTTTCCACTAAATACAGTTATAGCATGATATAAAACTTAATCATAAACTATATGAAATATGAGAATAGTCCTTACTACTATTGGACTCTAGGGCATATTCCCAGCATCAATTGGTTTGAATCCAACGGGAGTGATTAGATATTTTCAATACCTTTCTAACAAAATTGGAATCATGCATTTTGGATCATTAAATCTCTTTGAATTGAATTTTGAAGCTACTGACAGAATATGGTTATAAACTAAATAGCAAAATTCTATTTGAACGGCTGGGCTATGCGCGGGAAAAGAAATGGGCCAGCCCAACTGCACAGCGCGGCATAGCGGGCTGCTGACAGAACGGTCCCATGCGTCAGCGACTAATTCGAACCGAAGCGGTATCTATCAATCTCAGCCTTACGATTAGAACGAAATCTACGATTGAGGTTCATCATCTACGTCGAACTGCTCCGGCGAGATTCTAACCCTAACATGGCGGTGGGGGTCGAGGGGGCTTATGAGGGCTCCAGCTAGGTCCAGCGATGGGAGCAAACGAACTGATAGACGATGGTGGTTCGAGGGGTGGTCACGACAGCTCCTAGGGTGGCTCCAATCGATGGCTTCCTTCCTTCACTGCAGCGGCTGACTCCGGTCAAATTCCGGCATCATGATGCTCGCCTTGCTCCAGGGAAGGGTCAGTGAGGTTCCTGGGTGAGTGGGGAATGGAATGGTGTGTCAAATGAGGTCTGGGGTGGCCTCTATTTATACACGAGCGTTGGGGGCAGGGCGGCATGGTCAGGCTTCACCGGCGATTCTGCTACAGGTCGAGCTAAGAATGGCGGATGGCATGGGTCGATGCGGGTTACTATGGCGACCATCACGCGCGTGATGGCACGGCAAGGGGCGGTCTCAGTCGGTCGGGCGACGTTGGCGCTCTGCTCAGGTACGGAAGTGTTCGTCACTAAGTACGGTGGTCACGGGACGCGCGGCGGTGAACCATCATGTCCGGGAGGTCACTGGTGCCATGGCGACTACAGGTACGTGCGGAGAGAGTGAGGCACGACGTGTGCGCACGAGGCGGCTGCAGCGCTCCGTCGTCCTCTCGGCATGGCGGGGTGTTAAATGGGCGTGGCTATTCTGGCTCCTCCACTCCTCACCGTTGGTCAGGGGGTGGACAGAGGGTGGTGGTGAGGTCACGGCTAGCAGCTAGGTGTCGTGGGAGAGGGCGGTGCGGCGTGCAGCGACTAGTTCGTGCTCGACCGGCATGGCATGCTCGGTACGGGCATGCCACTGGTCAATGTGGCGACTGATGTTGCTCCTTTGCACGGCCAAGTACTGGGAATGATCATGGGGGAGTAGTGGAGTGGAAATGGGTACATTTGATGATCAATTGATAGATCAAAACAGTAGATAGTGGTTGAGGTTGTACTCTTTCTGCTAAGTGTTCGACTTAATGGCCGCATAAACTTTACTTTGGAATTTTTCAATGATTTTTGGTGAGTGATCTGGTTACTTGCTTATTAGTCTATGGTTGCTGGGAATTGTCAAGTGGAGGTTGTTTGAGTGGTTTCTGAAAAGTGATGATCTAGGTACATACACTTGATTCAATTTTGGAATGCCTCTCAAGTGGGTTTGAAATTGCTTCTGTAATTTTGTAAAGTTTCCTTGGGTTCACTTTTACTTGGTCTAGTAAGGGGTGAAAAGAATTGGAATTGTTTTTATTAGAAATCTTTTACTATAGATGCCCAAAGTGGGCTTGTGGTTAATTTTTGCCAAAGTGACCATATCATCATATGATTCATATTTGATTTTCTTCTCATTTGATTTTTCTTGTAATTGACCTAGATGATGTGGTATTTATCTTTAAACTAATCTTTATCATTTATAGAAATCAAACATGGAAATTGCAAGCATTCATGCATTAATATAAATCACACATGCATTCATATCGAGCTTAATAATAAAAGTTTTTGTTAACCCTAATCTTAGGTGATTAGAACTTGATAAGCTTGTTTAATATTTTTGAGGTGCTACATTAAAATAGCAAGAAGATGCACTGGCTTGCATGGTGGAAACTTTGCTATCCTAAGAAAGAGGGAGGCATGGGTTTCAGGGATTTCCACTCTTTTAACTTGGCTATGCTTGCAAACCAGGTTTGGAGATTAATAGTTGTGCAAAGGTTCTTAGGGATAAATATTACCCCAATGGAGATATCCTTAAAGCTGGTTCGAAAGCAGGAGCATCATTTACTTGGGAAAGTTTACTAGTTGAGCTTACTACTTTCAAGAGGGGTTATATTTGGAGAGTTGGACATGGTGAGAAAATAAATATATGGACTGATCCTTGGATTCCCACTTGCCCAAACATGAAGGTTATATCACAACACGGAAGGTTGGTGTATACCAAGGTATCTAAAATAATTAGCCTGATGACAGGAAGTTGGGATGAATAACTTCTACATAACCTATTTTCTCTAGTGGATGCAAACAAAATTTTGCAGATTCCTATCAATAACCAAGGTTTTGAAGATTTTATTGCTTGGCGTTTGACAAAGCATGATCCATATACTATCACATTCGGATATTATGTTCAATGGAATCACCAATTTGGCCCTAGTGTGGGGGTGCTCGCCCAGCCAAAAGGATCTACGAATAACCCGGTTTGGAAAATACTTTGGAAGTTTTTACTACCGAGTAAGATTAAAAGTTTCATTTGGCATGCCCTTCATGGAATCATCCCCCTAAATTCTATGCTAGCTAATAGACATGTTACATCAAATGGTCAATGTCCCTTTTTCCATCAAGGAGCGAAAGATGTCCTTCATCTCCTTTTAAGTGTGTCGTGGCAAAAGAAATTTGGATCAGCTTGGGGTTAACTGAAAAGATAGAATAAATGACGCAAATTGATAGATCATGTTCTGTGGTTATTGAACTTCTACTTAGATAACTAGATGAACTTGTGCTAGGATTTTACACGGTAAAGGTTAAAGAAATAAAAGCAGCCACTTGCTGGTATTTGTGGTGGATCCACCGAAGGATAACAAGGGAGGAGATCGTTCCATGTGTGAGAAAATGCAAGATGTCTATACTGTCCATAACAGCAAATGCAACAAATATGGATAAACATCAGAATCATGCATCAGATAAAAGGTGGACCCCCTCTAACTTGCCAAGTTAAGGTGAATGTGTATGCGTCATTTTATGCGGAGTACAAAACAGGGGTAGTTGGAGCTGTACTGAGAGATTATCAAGGCAAGTTCATAACTACGACGTGTCGTACATTATCACATGTTCATACTGCAGGTACGGCTGAAGCATGGGCAATGAAAGAGGGCTTAATGCTGGCCAATAGGGTGGGTTGTAATAATGTTATTGCTGAATCCAATTCTTGGGAAACACTGGAAGCATGCTCTAAAGATCAAGCCTGGTGGTCAGAGTCTTCGGCAATCTTTGCCGATTACCATGATATGGTGACATCTATAGGAAATGTTGATTTTAAATTCTGCCCCAGGGGAGCCAATCAGGTGGCGCATGAGATAGCCAGGGAGTGTGTCAATTCTAAAATTTCAGGTAATTGGGTCGATGAACCCCTGATTTCCTCTTGCAGCCCTCCTGAACGATGTAATCTTTGTATGACTTTGAATAAGCAAGTTTCAGACGCACCCTTTTCAGGGTACCAAAGGGGACTAGAAGGTTTTTAATGTGGCGTCTTGCTTGTCTAATATAATGTGTTTTTCTCAAAAAAGCTATACATGGTTGGATTTTCTATCAACTTTTTTTGGTGTTTTTTCGGCTAGGTGGCAAGCAAAGATGGTGGAAAAAATTACATGATCTGGATGTTTTTCTAGATTTTGTGCTAAGGACTCAATCGGGTAAATCTAGCCTAACTAGATATCAAACTCTCTATGAAGGAAGTGAATTCTATCTTTTTTTGGGTGGATCTGGATCGATGCTTGGGACGGTGTGTTCTACATGCTTCACAGGTTATTGTGAAGGTTTGGGTAAGGGATGGGAAGGGAAGGGAAGGGGAATGGTGCCCAATTCTATGTGAAGAACAACTCTGATCTCTCTAGGATTGTATTAGAGGGAGATGGTGCGATGTGGTTGGCAAGAACAAGATCAGGGAGAACATAGTTGTGCTAGATGCAATGCAGGATAGAGGTGATCAGCTGGAAGGCAAGGATGAGAGAGGAGCAATGGCATGGGAGAGATGGAGATGGTGTGAGTGGAGCTATGTATATAGCCAAGAGCAGACATGAGGCGATGGATCGAGGTCAATGGCTTCCTCCACTTCTAGAGGCATCTTTCTCTTCCAACTTCTCTACTACAATAATGCACACCGACTAATGGAAAGCCAGGATTGGAATCGATTGCATCATCGCCAGTTCCTGAATTAAGCGAATGATGATAATAATATCATTAGCTTAAGAGAAGCAAACAAACTATGAAGTGGAGCATGCGCTTTAAACACCAAACTAAAGATATAATAGTACTTAGAATCATAACATCTTAAGCTCCTAAGTGTCAGATTTCTTTAGGGTGGAACGGTGTAACCTCATTGGAGGACACCGGTTGCATGTTAAACTCGTTGAGAAAAGCCCATCAACGCGGCAGTGTACAAGTTTGAGTCCAATACAGTTTCCGTACTACACCATACTGTATAGGCCTGAATACATCTCTAACACCCCCTTAATCTAGACATGGGAGAGGTTTAGATTATGCTTAAACTCAGCTCACTTTCTAGAACATAAAGTCTTGGTGAAGCCATCTGCAATCTGATCTTTGCTGGATATAAACCTGACATCAAGTTTCTTGCTAGCAACCCATTCTCGAACAAAATAGAAGTCAATGTCAATATGTTTGGTGCATGCATGGAAAACTGGATGAGCAGATAGGTAGGTGGCACCAAGGTTATCACACCATATACATGGTTTCTCCTTGAGTGAAACACCAAGTTCATGAACTAGTGCTTCAACCCAAATAAGTTCAGTAGTGGCATTTGCAAGAGCCTTATACTCAGCCTTTGTACTTGACCTAGACATAGTAGGTTGTTTCCTGGTACTCCAAGAAATAAGATTGGGACCAAAAAATATAGCAAAACCACCAGTAGAGCATCTATCATCGAAATCACCTGCCTAGTCTACATCTGAGTATGCACTAAGCAGGGTGGAATTAGACCTCTGAAAAGTAAGACCAACCTTGCATGTGCCAAGATGTACCTCAAAATCCTCTTTCAACAGTCCAATGTGCAGTTGTGGGAGCATGGCGATACTGACAGACCTTACTAACTAACAAACAAAGATCAGTTCTAGTCAATGTCAAATATTGAAGAGCACCTACAATACTCCTGTAACGACTGATATCCTCAGGACTAAGAGGAGACCCATCTATCAATGACAGTGTATCAGTCATGGAGAGTGGCGTTGTACATGGAGTGCAATAACTCATACCAACACAAGCCAAAAGATCTGTAGCATATTATTCCTGAGTCAATAGCAAACTATTTGACTGTTTGTGAACTTCTAGTCCTAAAAATAAATGGAGATCTCCAAGATCCTTAAGAGTAAACTCAGAACTTAAATTATGAAGAAGATCTAATATGGCTGAATCAGAGGAGCTTATCACTATGATATTATCAACATAAATCAACACAAACACAGTAACACATGACTTGTTATAAAGAAATCGTGAAGTGTTAGTCTTTGATGGAATAAAACCAAGGGTATGTAGCTTGGAACTGAGACGATAATTCCAAGCTCGAGGGGCCTGTTTGAGACCATATATTGCCTTGTCAAGTTTGCAAATATAGTTTGGAGTTGCAGAAGACTCAAAACCCGGTGGCTATTTTGAAGGGAATATGCCCGAGAGGCAATAATAAATTGGTTATTATATTATTCCATGTTTATGACAAATGTTTATTTTGCATGCTATAATTGTATTAATTGTAAACGTTAATACATGTGTGTTTAATAAACAAAATACAAAGTTCCTAGTAATGCCTCTCATATAAACTAGCTCGTTGATTAACAAGATGATCAAGGTTTCCTGATCATGGACATTGGATGTTGTTAAAAATGAGGTCACAACATTGGTGGAATGATGTGATGAACATTCATCTGAAGTATAGCATTACGATCAAAGTCATTGTGTTTATATTGCTATAACATCATATGAAGTAATCCTAGTCCTTAGACCATGAGATCATGCCAATCACTAACATTAGAAGAGTATCTTGAGAATATCAAATGTCACACCGTGATAGGTTGACTATAAAGGTGGGTTTGGTGCTACGAAGGTGTTATGTAGAGGCTCATGGATCAAGACTGGGATTTGTCCATCCCGATGACAGATAGATATACTCGGGGCCCTCTCAGTGATATCACATTGAAATAGCTTGCAAGCAAGTGATGTGATCACTAGAATGTTATATCACGAGAACAAGAAAAGAGTGCATGTCGGCAACGAGATCAAACTAGGTATTGAGATACCGATGATCGAATCTCGGACATGTAATATATCGCGAGACAAAAGGATTTAGTTACAACATTAAAGGTTCACACGATCACTAGAGTCATCGTTGAATGTGTGGGAGTCAGTACAGATCTCTAGGTTCCGCTGCTGATTATTGATCGGAGAGGGGTATCTATCATGTCTGCATTATTCACGAACCGTAGGGTGACACACTTAAGGTATACCGACATCATTTGGAGCAAATATGTTCCGATAAAGATTTAAGAAAGCGCAGGAATCATTTCGATGGAAACAGACATTGTTTCAGGAGAAATTGTGGAAACTGGTTCTGCATGTGATATTGAAATGTTGCAGGGGGTTTTATGTGAATGTTTGTTAATTAAAGTAATCAACAAAATTATGAATAAAATAAATAAAATAGTTTTATTTAATGAGAGCTTGCATTAAATTTAGTGGAAATTTAATGGAGGTGAGTGGAACTCTGAGTGGGAGGCTAATTATCTGAGTGCGAGCTCTACCCACATGAATGTGGAAGAGGTGGGGCACCTCCCTTGGCCGCCGACCATGGTGAGGGGTTGTCCCACTCTCCCTATAAAAGCCCCCCACTCCCTCCTCTCATCTGACACCTCCTCGTGAAGGATATCTCTCCTCCTCTAGAAATTATTCCCCATGGTCTCGGATTAGCGAGGTACATGTTCCTGGTGGCTTTATCTAGAAAGGAGTTGCTGCTTCTGCTGCTTTGCTAGAGCGAGGGATGGAGGTTGTCAGGGTAGCGGACGTTGTGCGATCATGGATGCACCACTACTTTACGGTGCTGGACTCGCTGGTGCTACACCTGATGGACGTGCTAGTGCTGTACTTGCTGGTGCTGGACCTGATGGACATGTTGGTGCTAGACTTGATGGATGTGCTGGTCCTAGACCTGCTGGACTTCATCACGATCTTGAGATCGGCAAGTGTATGACTACATCAACCACGAGATCATTTTCGTTAACAATGCTTTGTCGATCTTCAAGGGTATGTTCTCTACGGATGTATATCCACTCTTTGATTGTATCTAGGTAGATAGATCTTGGATTATAATAGTTCCCATCGTAGGAAAAAAAAATTGTTTTCTATGCTACGAACCCAATAGTGGTATCAGAGCCTGATCTATGCGTAGATGCTTGGCACGGGTAGAACACATATGAGTATGTGGAATATGATGATCATTTTATTACATCTTCTATGTATTTTGGATATTGGTCGCATAGTGGGATGAAGCGGCCCGAACTAACTTTACATGACCTCGCACATGAGACCAGTTCCACGCTTGACATGCAACTGGTTTTGCATAAGTGGCTAGCGGGTGTCTGTCTCTCCTACCATAGTCAATATATGGTTTACAATGAGTTTCTAACAATTTAGTTATTATCATTGTGGTTCCATGTTCGTAGGTAAGACCGGTTCTATCTTCAAAAGCCCTAAGCCACGTAAAACTTGCAATGGATAAATTCGAAGCGTCTAGTTTAGATTGTTGTTGGGCTAGTGCCATGATATGGTAATGTTGTAAGTTGAAGTATAGTTGATACTCTTAAAACACACCTAACGGGTAAGTTCCATAGACCTTGGTCTTACACACAAAGGAATGATAAAGATCATACCATGATGCACTTGATAGTGATAAACTACAAGAACCATATCATTTCACTTTACACATATGATGTTTGCATCTTATATTGCTTGTTTGGCATTTTTGTAACATTATAAGATGATCCCTCATTTATATATCAAGATAAAAATGTGTTCTTCCTTAAGTATGCACCGTTCTATGGATCGTGTTTCGAGACATCGCGTGATGATCAGGTGTACTCAACTCTACGCTTTCATACAATGGGTGTAAGACAGGTTTACACACGCGAGTACTAAGGTTCTTACTTGACGAGCCTAGCATGTACAGACATGGCCTCGGAACACGGATCAAAAGGTTAAGCATGAGTCATATAGTTGATATGATGACCATATAGATGCTCGCCTTTGAAGCTACACCGACTCACGTGATGATCAGACTTAGTGTAGTGGATTTGGTTCATGTAATCATCAAAAGGACACGAGGGATGTCGTTTTTGAGTGGGAGTTCATTCGTAAATTGGATTAGTCAAACTCAATTTGTCATAAACAAAATCGAAGTGATTTTGCATAATTTGTTGTAGTCATTGGCATCCGTTTACTACCTTATGCTTAGTTTTAATTGAGATAATAGAACTATAGAATTCTAGATATTTGTTTTACGAACTGGTATCATATTGTTTTAAGTGTCGATTTAAAGTTTAGAAGTCCTATTGCAAACTTTCAGAAACTCTATTTACTCCGTGAAATTTAATAAGTAGTATTAAATCAAGAGTAACAATTCCAGTGTTAGTATCTAAAGTATCATGTTTGCCTCCATGATTCTTGATATTCAAAAGTTGTTTTTAATATCAAGGTTATCTAGGAGTTGAAACAATTGTTTCAGAAACCATCATGTGTGAAAGATATTGAGATATCTAAAACAACGTTTAGGCGGTAATATGATAGAGTATAATTTGCCAAAATACATGTTCTCATATTGTATGAGAATTTGCGAAGATTGGAGACGCTAGACGTCCTAATTTCCCAAAAAAGGTTTTGGGAACTGGCATTATACTCACGATTCGTCCATATAAGCTATAGTAGCTTGATCATGAAAGTTGTCATGATAAGGATGAATAGAAGATGTAGATAAAATGTTTACTAAACTAAAAGATTACTAAAGAATGGATTTTTTTAAGGGACACCAATCATTTGAGGATGGTGATCAACTTCAAAGTGCAAGTCCAAAGGTATTAGAATTTGACTATACATGCTTTGGACTATGTGTCATATGTATGGCGCCACTATTGATGTTGATAGATTCTTTTAAAAGGAAAAGGAAATGCTGAAAGAGAATCTATAAAATATTTGGCAGAAAAGAGAATACTGGAAAAGTCCAGCTAAGGTATATAGATGATATACATGTTATGGTTGTATTATTTGCTTGTTAAACAATGTGGTTCTTGGATATTGGATACTGAATTGGTTGGTGTGAAATATCATATAGGACAATGCAATTCATGAACTACAATGGCCTAAGAAACTAGCAAGAAAATATGTGATGATGTTCGTCGAAAACAAATAATGTATTATTGTGTTTCTCGCTGACATCAAAGCTTGCCTTCAAGATTTTTTTAAATAATTGTTATTTTGTTCTGGTATTATGAGAACAATGGTTCATCAAATAATTACTATATTCCATAGAAGATGGATGAACTTTTATAAGTCTAGTTGGAGAAATCACGTCCATAAAACTAATGCTAAAATGTCACAAGACAAATGATTGAAAGATCACTTACAAAGTGACATCACCGTTTAAATTATATTGGAAATAAAACATGAAGAAACTCCATGTTGATGGATTTTTTGGAGTATTTTCAAATGACGCTTGAGAGACTTTCCTCGAGATAACTAAAACTGCCTTCATAGGCCAAAGAGGAATGGATGACTAACTTATTGGACGTTGTGCATGTTAATGTATATAATTCATTATGTGTAGCCATGAGTGGTGGATCTTTCGACTTCATATGCTTTCTCCAAAAATTTGGGTGAATATATCTGTATATTTACATAATAAGGAAGAAGTATGAAACATTTTAAAATTGTTCAAAGACTTTCAAGATGAAGTGGAAAATCATTGTAACAAGAAAATAAAGAGTTTATGATTTGATCATAAAGGAAGATATTTGAGTTACAGGTTTAGCAAAAGACCTAAGATTTCAGGAATTGTTCCATGGATTTGCATTTCCCGATAAACCATAGGAGTATGGTATGTTCGAGAGATCAAATCAAACCTTGTTTGACATGGTAAGATCAAAGGTGTCATCTATAAAACTACCATTATGTTTTAAGGATTAAAGCTTTAGAGACTACCGCTTTTACACTGAAAAGAGCACTATCGTGATCCGTTGAAATGACACCATATGAGTTATGGTTTGGGATAAAACCTGAGTTGTCTTTTCTTAAATTTTGGTATGCTATGCATAAGTAAAATGTTTACAACCAAATTCGGATAAGCACGTCTTTGTAGGTTATCCCAAAGAATTTGTTGGGTATTCCTCCATAACATCGAGGACAAAAGAGTTTGTTGCTTTGTTGGGGGGATACCCCCGGGTAGGGTCACGCCGAGGTATAAAGGCCGAGTTAGCCGAGGTACGGCAAGGTCAAAGCAAGTGCTGGCCGAGTCACCTCAAGGCAGGCCAAAATCACGGAGTAACCCGGACCGGAGGATGTCTGCCTAACTGGGTCCCGGCTGACATATGTCGTATGCCGGCAGGATGTATCTAACTTATATGCAGGAACAGGTGTGGCCGAATTAACCAGGCATGATCCGGGTTATATGATGCTTACAAGAGAAGGAAGGTATCTCGCTGGTCAAAAGGAGGTCACTGTACGCGGGAGCGTGAGCGAAGCGGACAGAGGCTAGGACCACCGAGGCATGGCCGACAAAGGTGATGTTGCCTTTGTCGGATGACGCTGGCACCGCAGAGGCTCACGTAGCCTCTGCATGGCTTACAACGGGGAAAAGTGACTCGGTCGGTTTACTATTTTGGGAAGAGGCATATTCCTTGGAATATGCCTCCACATATGCCCTAATTGAAGACCTAGCCACCCCTATATAAGGAGGGCTAGGGCCTCTGTAGAAAGGGTTGATCTCTAGTTGGTTGAGTTTTACTTGTTTGGTTCTAGGTTCTTGAGAGCTAGTGGGTGGTGAGAGTAAGAGAGTTCCTTCTTCCTCCTCTCCCCAATACGGCTCAAGGAGCAATTGTAACCTTGGAAACCCATTGAATATAAAGCAACTGTGTGTGGAATCACCACACTATCCCTCCCTGGATTCCTCTAGTGCATATTGTCCCCACCTTTAGCCTATACATGGCATCTGCCGTGACACCACCACGACAGTTGGCGCCCACCGTGGGGCTAGCGGCGCTAGCAGGAGTGAAGATCCGGATGGGAAACCTCATCGGCACCGGCGAACACATCGTCTCTAGGCTTGTTCAGCGCTTTGGAGAGCTGGACTTCGTCAGCAACAACGTTGGCTGCTTCGGCAAGCGACCTCTCCTGCACAACGGCCTCTTCGTCAAGCTTGGCGCGCACAAGATCTACGTCGCTGTCGATGTGCCGTGCGTTCATCTGCGGCACTTCGTCGAGGGAGGCGAGCCACCCCTTAGCGCAGCTCATGGGGTGTATCACTCGCTCCCTTGACCGCGTCGAGGTGATGATGACTGCGCCTGGCGCTGGCGCGACCAAAGATCCGGTACCAGATCCGGAGGTAACACCTAAAGCACCGAGGAAAAGTAGAGGTCCTCCACTAGAGAGGCCAGAGAATGTGCTGCAGCAGGCAATGGATAGCTTGGCAAGCCCCATAGCAGCAGTGGTAGATCTGGCTCAAGCACAGGTTGAGTTAGAGAAGACTAGGCAGAAAATACTAGAGGGTGCGAAAAAGATAGCCGCGGCTCAGCTGTCATTGAACATGACACTGCGTGAGTATGCAAAGGCAAATATGGTAGATGCTATAAAAGTGAAGGGGAGAAACCTCATGAGTGAAATGAACAAAAAGGGTGATACTAGAATTGAGGAATCAGAGAACTGTCTGTCCATGGGGCTACCAAGTACAGTACCCCGACAAAGAACCTTAGAGCAGCAGATGCAGCTGCATCCAAATTAGAGGTTTGACAGGTGAAGCCCGGCAAAGACAGCAAGATAGAGTGAATGAGTTGGTTCGGATCGCTAACATACAAAATGAAGAGTTGCTTAGGGTATTATTGTGTTTCTCGCTGACATCAGATCTTTCCTTCAAGATTTGTTTAAATAATTGTTATTTTGTTCCGGTATTATGAGAACAATGGTTGTTCAAAGAATTACCATATTCCTTAGAAGATGGATGAATTTTTACAAGTCTAGTTGGAGAAATCATGTCCATAAAACTAATGCTAAAATGTCGCAAGCCAAATGATTGAAATATCACTTACAAAGTGACATCGCCGTTTAAATTATATTGGAAATAAAACATGGAGAAACTCCATGTTGATGGATTTTTTGGACAATTTTCAAATGATGCTTGTGAGACTTTCCTCGATATAATTAAAACTCCATTCATAGGCCAAAGTGGAACGGATGACTAACTTATTGGACGTTGTGCATGTTAATGTATATAGTCCATTATGTGTAGCCATGAGCGGTGGATCTTTCGACTTCATATGCTTTCTGCGAAAATTTGAGTTATCTGTATATTTACTTAATAAGGAAGAAGTATGAAACATTTGAATTTTTTTCAAAGACTTTCAAGATGAAGTGGAAAATCATTGTAACAAGAAAATAAAGAGTTTATGATTTGATCATAAAGGAAGATATTTGAGTTAAAGGTTGAGCAAAACACGTCAGATTTCAGGAATTGTTCCATGGATTTGCATTTTCCGATAAACCATGGGAGTATGGTATGTTTGAGAGATCAAATTGAACCTTGTTTGACATGGTAAGATCAAAGGTGTCATCTATAAAACTGCCATTATGTTTTAAGGATTAAAGATTTAGAGACTACCGCTTTTACACTAAAAAGAGCACCATCGTGATCCATTGAAACGACACCATATGAGTTATGGTTTGGGATAAAACCCGAGTTGTCTTTTCTTAATTTTTGGTATGCTATGCATAAGTAAAATGTTTACAACCAAAGTCAGATAAGCACGTCTTTGTAGGTTATCCCAAATAATTTTTGGGTATTCCTCCATAACACCGAGGACAAAAGAGTTTGTTGCTTGGAATGTGGAATTACTTGAGAAGGAATTTTTCACGAAAACTTGAGTGGGAGGACAATATATAGAACTTTGATAAGGTTATTGAGCCTTAGCTATATGTGATAAGTAGCGTAGTGCCGGAAAGTGTCCTGGTGGCGGCCACAATGCTCATGGATCCCATGATCACAAAGGTTGTGATCTTGGAGATTAGAGTTCCTATTTGAACCGTATGCGTCGAGTAGCAATAAAATAGCAAGATTTGATAAACAAGTCATTATTGTTTTGACAATGATGAATGGACTGCATGCAAAGAAGCGATGATGGGCCCTGACTCCATAAAATGACTAGAAGTCATAGAAATCCGTGATAGTTTCCATACACGAGAAATCATGTTTTTGAACTTGGAGGACCCTCCGGAAAGGCCATGGGGAGGGGCATTGATACGTCGTAAACTTATCTATAATTTTTGATGTTACATGCTTATTTAGTATCTAGTTTCTTATGTTTTGTTCACACTTTGAGGTATTTTTATATATTCTGGAACTAACCTATTAACAAGATGCCACAGTGCTAGTTGCCTGTTTTCTGCTGTTTTTGGTTTCAGAAAAGCTAGTAAAGAAATATTCTCGGAATTGGACAGGACGAAAGCCAAAGTCAATATTTTACCCGAAGCAACATGGAGTCCAGAGGAGGGATGAAGTGGTGCACCAGGGTGGCCACACCTAGTGGCGGCGAGGCCAGGGGCGCGCCACAAGGGATGTGGGCCCCCTGGTGCTCCAGCGTCCTCGCCCCTTCGCCTATAAAAGGCTCCCGGGATGAAAACCCTAAGTACCCGATCAAAATTCCATGAAAGAGTCTATAGCCGCCATCTCCATCCCTAGATCAGGGGGATCTTAAGCTCTTCCCGACACCCTGCCAAAGGGCAGAGATCATGCTGGAGGCCTTCTTCATCACCATACAAGCCTCCGGTGTGATGCATTAGTAGCTCACCCTTGGACTATGGGTTCATGTAGTAGCTAGATGGTTGGTTCTCCTCCTTTATGCTATCATGTTTAGATCTTGTGAGCTCAGTTCATGATCAAGATCATCTATTTGTAATCTTACATGTTGTGTTTGCGGGGATCCAATGGATATTAAGATGCTATTTCAGATTGATTATTGATTCTATCATGTCTATGTTATTTGTGATCTTGCATGCTCTCCATTGTTAGTAGCTATCTTGTCCAAGTAGATGCTAGCAACTCCAAGAGGGAGTATTTATGCTCGATAGTGGGTTCATGCCTCTAGTAATATGGGGAAGTGACAGAAATCTCTAAGGTTGTAGATGTGTTGTTGCTACTATGGAGAAAACAACAATCATTTTTCCATGGGGCGATCGTATTGTTTACTTTACACACTTTACTTAATACAATTATCTGTTGCTTGCAACTTAATACTAGAAGGGGTTCGGATGATAACCTGAAGGTTGATTATTAGTCATAGATGCAGTTGGATTACGGTCTATGTATAATTTTGTAATGCCCAATCAAATATCATAGGAATCAAGATGTCTAGTATATGCATTGTTATGCTTTCTCAAATCTGTTAATTGCCCCGCTGTAATTTGTTCACCCAGCATGTCATCTATCTTAAGGAGAAGCACCTCTAGTGAACTATGGACCCTGGTCCATGCTTTTACCATTGATATACCATCTACCATTTACTGTTTATTGTTTAATTTCCACAAGCAATTACTATCTTCCACACTATACATTTAATCCTTTGTGTTCAGCAAAATCGGTGAGATTAACAACCTCAGTGTAAGTTGTGGCAAAGTTCTGTGGTTGTGTTGTGCAGGATTCCAAGTTACTAGCAACACCTTGCAGTTGTTTCCTTGCTCCTACTGGTTCGATAACCTTGGTTTCATAACTGAGGGAAAACTTGTTGTTGTGCTCATCATACCTTCCTCTTGGGGTTCCCAACGAGCTCGAATATATTTTGAGCCATCAAGCCTTTTTTCTGGTGCTGTTGCCAGGGAGTTAAGGATAGCTTCACAAGGGGAGTCTCTCACAACCAATCTCTTTACTTTGTTTTTGTTTTGCTTTGTCTATTTTTGCTTTGTTTGCTTGTTTCTTTATCAAAAACACACAAAACATTAGTTGAACTAGTTTGCTTCCTTTTAACAAAAACACAAAAAAATAGTTCCAAAAAATATAATTTTTTTTTCTTCAAGTTGTTGTTATGTCTAGCATTGCTCCAATCACTATGTCACCTCATGAAATGATTTTTACTTTCAAACAAGGAATTGAAGAGATTTTCAAAGAATCTTGGTCTACAATTTTTGAGTTACATGAAAAAACTGAACCTAAAATGACTCAAGGGTTGTTTCTTAGCGGTTTCTACTTTGGTCTTGCCCTTTGTTATAGATATGCTCTGGATGCTGTAGTAGGAGGAGATTTCCTCCAGTGCAATGAGGATGAAGCTTTTAATGCCATAAAAAAGTTGGTTGCAACATATGCTTTGCCTAGCAAATCTGATTCTTGCATTACAAACATTATTGCTAGATTGAACACTCTTGAGACCAACACATGTAGTTTACAAGAATTCTATAACATGCTTAGGGAGCATCATTAATATGTTCCGATAAATTCTAAATCTTTAAAATGGCTTCCTATAGTAAAAGTTGTTATAAATAATGAAATTTTTTATGCTCGTTGTGATATCATGTCTGAATTCTCTCTTATGCCTAAAGATATCTATAAACCTTTAAATCTTTGGGGACTTTTTGAGGGAGGAGAAGAAATATCTCTTACGAATAATGCCACAATATTTCCCATTGGAATAGCTGAAGGAGTGTTTACAAAGCTCCTAGTGAAAGTGGTGTCTACTAATTATCTTGTTATTGAATGTGTAAGAAAAGGAACAATTACACTTGGAGGATCCCTATTGAAACTCCTTGGAGCGATAATAGATGTGGGAAAAGGCATCATGAATTTTGCCTCTCCACCAAGCAAGCATACGTTCCCTAAAGACAAGAATAAAGGTAAGAAAGGTAGAGGCAAGAAATTTGATCTTAATGCTTGTTCATTTGAAAATACTTGAATCTTGCTTCCTATGCCTAGTTCAAAGGCGTTAAAGAAAAGCACTATTGGGAGATAAACCAAATTTTTATTCAATAAGTTTTACTTTTGTTGAGTCTTGGAAGTTATTGCTTCAGTAATAACCTCTCCTTATCCTTTTTGTGTGGTTTTTGTGCCAAGAATAACCTCTAATGAGAGAGAAGTAAGACTTGGGAAAGTTGTTGTCCCGAAACAGATTTTTGTGCCTCACTATAAAAAAATCGTGAAAAATCTCTATACGTCGGATTGAGCTGTAATGTTTTGTGCATTTGCCCCAGGTTATTATGTAACTTTCGTTGTTTATCACTTTTATATTTGAGCAATAGAAGGTCTTCAAAAAATCGGTTTTTACCTGTTGGTCTGTTTTGACAGATTTCTGCCATTATTTGCATTTGCTTCTTAATCTCTTTCTCTTTGAGTTCTCTTTGATCACTTGAGATTTTAGAACGAAATGCTACATTAGCTTGTGTTTTAATGGAAGTTTTACTTATGTTGAAACTGAACCTAAAGACTTATTATCTTGAGTACACTAATGTTTCTAACGAAGATTGTGTGAAGTTTTGTCTGAAGGAAATTTTCAAGTGTAGGGAAGAACAATGTGATGAAATGAAGTATGGACAAAAGCTCAAGCTTCGGGATGCCACCCGTGTCACCCCAATAAATATTCAAGAAGTACAAGCTGTAGGGGTTCCGCATATGAAAACAATAAATTTTACTCCACACCCCTGAACCCCTGAAGCTGCCAGGACCTATCTATTAGTAATAGAGTAACGGGAGGGGCTTTTCGCGAACTTACCCTTGAAGACCGAAAAGCGTTGTCTACGCTCAGGAGAGCATGGTTGATGTAGACGAGCCGAAGCCGACCTCAAGGTCGTGATGAAGTCCTTGTGCTCCCTTGGCTCCAACGACTTGAGTTCCTCAAGTGCGACACCTCGCGGGAAGTTACACACGTGCAGTGCCTGACGATGACTCCCGCTTCCCGGATCCAGCAGCAGTTGCGGAAGTAAAGCTCCCGGATCCGAATCCTGCAGCGCGACGGCGCTCCGCAGTGAAGATGTCTCTCGTTCGCGCAGTCTAGACTTGGGACCACGGTCACGAGAGAGAGAGGGGGGAGAGAGAAAATATCAATTAGAGGTCCTCCCAAAAGTGAGAAGACCTTTATTGATTATTGGTGTATTTTATTTGGCCAAATACCCCCACTATATGTAGGGGAGGGGAGGTACTACCTCCCTCAAAGTCCTGGGGTGGGACTAAAGGAGAGGAGGGGGGAGGGGTGGCACCGCTGGCCACCCCCATGGGCCCCGCGCGGGAGGGGGGCTGGCCCACTAGGGCGCAGGCCACCCCCTTGGCCCCTTCTCCCTCTCTCCTTTCCCTAATGGGCCCTCTCCCCTCTGGGAATTGGCCCATTAAGCCTTTGACCATTTAAATTGATTTTTCTATTTATTAAATAATTATGAATAAATGATTAAATCAATATTTAACATTCATTCACATATTATTCAACCTCCGTGGCTATGGAACACTTCCACCTCCACTTCGGACATCCTCCAGACTTACCGAAACCCTTCCGGTTTTCTCCCTACTATTCTTCGGTGATTCTACAGATCCTATAAACACTCTCTAAGCATCATCAAGCCATTAAGCGTGATACCCCATGGTTCGGGAACACTCCAGACATGGTCGGGACACTCCCGCACCAATGATCGATAGAGGGACCTGGATGGCCATGTGACCCCTGTGCGTTCCACGAAGATCTTTCGTCGTTTGAACCAGGACAGTCGTGTCTTATTCCCTTTGTCTCTCGATACTTGCATTACCCGAGATCTGATCAATGACATCACCATGTCATGTTCAATCTCGTTACCGAACAACGCTACTTGACTCGTTCCGACAAGTGATATCCCTGTGATGAAATCACATGCTGCGAAGCTATTGGATATAACCTCTCCGAGTGGGCCCTTGAGTATCTTCCCGTCACAGGGACGGACAAATCCCGCTCTTGACATATATTGCCTCAATGGTTTCCTCTGAGTACCTGAACACACCTTTATAACCACTGTATTACCAAGTGGCGCTTGATGCTATCAAAGCACTCTCGGGAGACAGCGATTGATATGGCCACACGGTCTAAGGAATAGTCTACGAGGATCCATTTCTAATCATCGTAACTTGAACTTTGTGACATGATCGGGTCATGATGTTTAGGTTGGGCATTGGTTCATCATCTCATTCTTAGAATGAGATGACCCCATTTCCAACTGGCATAAATGCCACATGATCAGGAAACATGATCATCTGTTGACCAATGAACTAGTGAGTAGAGTTTCACTGGGAACCCCTGGTTGTTTGTATATCACACGTGTATTGATGTTTCCACTCAATACAGTTATATCATTATATAAAACTTAATCATAAACTATATGAAATATGATAATATTCCTTATAACTATTTGTCTCTAGGGCATATTTCCAACAGTCTCCCACTTGCACTAGAGTACAAATACACTAGCTGCATTTGTTCTTAAATCATTGGCACCATATATCCGGTACCCTGAACATGCTTGCTCATGGGATAGGTTGAGTCTCGGGTCTGTACTTTATAGTCCCAAATCCTTTGCAACTTACTAATGTCACCTTGATTGGCATTCATACTTTATCATCACATGATAACATTTGTGTGTATGCATCATCGCTATGGCAGCAAAACGAGGCCTGATTCTAGGAGTCTACAGTGACTTTAGATCAACCTCGAGGGCTTTCTCATGGGCACTGTGCCCTGGGACACATCATTCTACGTTAAAAGCGAACTAGCCCCACCATAACATTATACAACACTTTAGATGGTACCCTTATCTATTATTATAAATGTATTCATCGAAACACTAGTGCACTCTGTGCAACTTTCGATGTTTTGTTCTCCTGGCCTCCTACTTGACTTTAATCGGTATTTACAGGAGTTTCCAACATATTCCCTTACAACATAACTCTTTATGTTTTAAGATATGTCATCCTTTATGGATTTGGAAAATATGTCTACATTTCTCTATTAGACACGGCGGACAAACTCAGCTCAATGTTCTGTGATTCGAACTTAATCACTTTTAAACATTCCTTATTTGGATCACATAGTATGCTTAAGTTATCATCATGGTTTACTAAGATAGAACCTATGTCTCAACATAGTGGATGATGATCATCCTTTTCTTTCTTTCAACCATTGATGTTCAACTTAATACTATTCCTAATTTGAATTATTAAGGACCAGTTCCTTAATTAACTTCTATTCTGAAACCCCTTTCAGAATCCCTTAAGGAATACTACATAATATCATAATACACCTATTCTAAACTTCCACATCTTATAAATCACTATTTATAATTATTTGTGCTTTCATGCTTAACACACTTAAGAATTACTCTGTAAGCTCCCACTCAAAAATATGTCATTCACATATTGTTTTAGGAAGACTTTCATAGCTCCCACTCAATTTTATGCAAATTGCATATCTACTCAATATTTTGAACAACTTCAAATCCTTTGATCAAATATCAAAGTGAGAGATTTACTGTGACACACTAGTACTTTTACTAGTTTTAAATCCACCAGACATTTAACACACTTGAATCAAATTCATTTGAATTCGTCCAATACTTGACAAATTGTGCTTTTTTCATTCACCCCTTTTCCACTATGGCTTTGCAGTCATTTGCGAAAATTCAAGCAACTCCTTTTACTTGTGAGATTCAGCAATGAATTGCTTTCTAATCTCAAGTGAATTTTGCTTCTAGGATTTCTCATAAGTTAGTTTACCATTATTTCCTTAGTAGTTCGTAGGTATGTCATATTCCAAGAATCATGACAAATGATTCACAAATTTCTCCATACAAGATATGGATTATACTTTGAATCCTACTTCATGTAGTGAAACACCAGTGGCAAAAACACAATGATCAATATCATTGATTCTTTCCTTTGTGAAGAGAATCGTTCAGGAACGTTGTCCGTTGCGCTTCTCAACACTCTGATACAGGGTTTTGAATCCTCATCGTGTTTTTCACTATCTTCCATTTGCTCCATAATCGAGAAATATCACTGAATGCGAACTTCCTCAAAAATGTACCAAAATCCAAGCAATACAAGTTTTGCTTCTCTTTTGGTTTTAGCTATGGACTTCGTATTCAAAGTTTCCAATGAATACTCTACAAGGACTTATTCGCTATTGTTTTGGTTATATCGAATCATCCCATAACTTTCATGAATTCAAATGGTTCACTATATTCTAATTGAGTGCTAACTATTTCTTAACTAATGGTCTATACATCTACACTACAACGATTTATTTGGTGCCATCTATCAACCCACTTTGGTATCTACTATCACATTGTGATTCTTTGCATTTCGACGTTTCAAAACTCTTTGCATTCCACAACTTCTTTTATGCCATTCTTTATAAAGTCGAATTTCATTACTATTGATCAAATCATAGTAATTAGATTCTCTTTTATCTTTATACCCTTTGTTGATGAAACACTTTGATCAAATCAAATAGTTTCATATTCATGTTTCCTTTGGTAAACTTCTTTACACTTTTAGACAATCATAATGATATTTACCATTTTGTTAAATCATAATACATCGAATATGTATTTACTTTTAACAATTCTTTAAACACTTTGTATTCAAGTAATACATGGTGTTCAAGTTATTTTCCGAACTTAGGCATGATTTATATGTGATAAGAAATCGAATGACTTTCACATATTATCATTATAACTTTGAATTTAAACAATGGTTTTCATTCAGTAATGAATATATCATTAAGTTGGGTATTTTAAGGCATTTCAATATTTTACAAATGTTCATGCATTATTGAATTAGTTTCAAACAACAAGGATAATTCACACATAATAAAACAAGATATGAACACGAATAGAAATCATTCATAAAAGTAGAACAACTGTTTGTTACAAACTCATATGAATAACCATCTCACAAAGTGAGAGACACACTAAAGAAGTTCACAATCTTTTGATTACAATAATCATCCTAAAACACAAATTAAATGATAAATGTTGAGGGAGAGTGTCGTTGACCATCATCATCATGCTTGCCATCAACACGCAATGTCACCTCCTCTCCAGCAAGCACCTCTCATGTAGAAGGACCTGTTTTCAGCAAAACAGAACAAATATCAAATATACTTAACACTACAAATGTGTTTGCAAGATTATAACATTTATAAAATTGTATATCAAATATATACCTTTGTCATCGATGAACTGAGCGACATCTGGTTCAACCAACACATTCCTGAGATGTGTCACGAACCGGTGGAACTCCATTGATTCCGCGTCGCCCCTCATAATGCAAGTCCAGACTTGTGCTTGGTAGCTTGGTGGCAGCGACCGCGGCACAATGCCATTTGCAAAAGAGCCCATCATCCAGCTATCTAGGAAGTATGCAGGCCTCATGTACACATCATGCATGCGCTCCAAGTGGTCATCCAGTGATGAGTTCTCCTCCATCTTAATGGAGAGGAAGTCTCCCATCAACTCATGCTCCCATATGCGTGCTTGTTCCACAAAATGTGTCCTAAGCTGTAGCATCACCGAATGAGGGTTGACATAACCCACGAAAGGCCACAGCTCATCCACCATTCCGAAACGCATAGTAACTGAAATGAAGGAGGCCATCTCACGACGGAGATAGTGGTCTTATCACTTCTCTGGGGTCACTAGGTCAATGGGCTGATCCAAATCCATCCCGTCGAGTATGTAGTCGACCACGTCATTCTTGCTAAGGAGAACGTGGAGACGCGTAACCCATATGGATAAATTTGATCCATCTAATCTGAGCTTCTCTCCTTCTAACCAATCAATCGTCACCAGGAAAGGTGGCATCTACATTTATAATTGCAAGAAGGAATTTTAGACTAAGTTTATAATTAAATGAGTTAATAATAACTCCACTCAGAAACACCTATCCCCATAAGGGTTCCTAGTGATAACACGACCCCTATCAGCCACATCTCCCCTGATCATCACGGCCATTAATGTGGGTTCAAGGGTGGATGCTAAACGTCGGTCACATCATTCATGCGACTGGTGCTCGATCTTTCGACCATCCGCGTTTTGAGGCTATGTCTACACATGCTAGGCTCGCCAACTCAACCTTAGTGTATTCGTTGTGCAACATGGCTTACACCCACTGTATGTGAACGTAGATATGTCTGACACCCATGCATGTACCATGGATCGCCTCATACCGAAGAACTTTCTTGGTGGTGGACACTAAGGGGGAACACAATCGTTGGTAATTTTAACAGGGATCATCTTATTTGGCTACCGTCGAGTATCTAATACTAGCACACAATAAGATATACAAACAATAACATCGAATGTAAATGTGATGTGATATGGTCCTTCACGTCGTGATCTCCATCCATCATCACCGGATTCCGGCGCTAGGGTTCCGGCGCCATAGACACCAGGGTACCGGTGTCATTTTGGCGTGGTAGTCCGTCACCTCCATGACTATCTACTACTATGTAACATAAGGTAATCACTTTACCTTTGCCACAACCATATCACAAAGCAACGCCCCCCTGCAAAACAAAGTTAGACGCCTCTACTTTATCTTTGCATGTTTTTACGTGGTTGAATGGGCTTCCACACAAGAATCATTCTTACTTACAAACTTTCAGCACAACGTTGATCAAGTAGTTGTCTCTACTACACCCCTTTCGGGGCCCTCCGTTGCAAATGGTATACCAACTAATGCGAGAGAGACAGACACCCCCCTAAGCCACTTTATACGGTACAAGCCGTATGTCAAGCGTGGACCAGTCTCGCGAATGAACGCGTAAAGTTGGTTGGGGGCCGCTTCATCAAGCATTACTATGGTATACACAAGTACAAGTACACGTGGGAGGGTAACAGCTAAAAGATCAACGCCCACATGCTACATCTCGTGTGTTCTACCCGTACTAGCATTGCTACGCATAGATCTAGCTCTGATACGACTATAGGGGTTCCGCGTATGAAAACAATAAATTTTACTCTACGCCCCTGAACCCCTGAAGCTGCTAGGACCTATCTATTAGTAATACAGTAACGGGAGGGGCTTTTCGCGAACTTACCCTTGAAGACCGAAAAGCGTTGTCAACGCTCAGGAGAGCGTGGTTGATGTAGACGCGGCGAACCCGACCTCAAGGTCGTGATGAAGTTCTTGTGCTCCCTTGGCTCCAACGACTTGAGTGCCTCAAGTCCGACACCTCGTGGGGAGTTACAGATGTCCGGTGCCTGATGATAACTCCCGCTTCCCCAATCCAGCAGTAGTTGCGGAAGTAGAGCTCCCGGGTACGAATCCCGTAGCGCAACGGCGCTCCGCAGTGAAGATGTCTCTCGTTCGCGCAGTCTAGACTTGGGACCACGGTCACGAGAGAGAGAGAGGGGGAGAGACAAAATATCAATTAGAGGTCCTCCCAAAAGTTAGAAGACCTTTATTGATTATTGGTGTATTTTATTTGGCCAAATACCCCCACTATATATAGGGGGAGGGGAGGTACTACCTCCCTCAAAGTCCCGGGGTGGGACTAAAGGAGAGGAGGGGGAGGGGTGGCACCGCCGGCCACCCCCATGGGCCCGCACGGGGGGCTGGCCCACTAGGGCACCGTCCACCCCCATGGCCCCTTCTCCCTCTCTCATTTACCTAATGGGCCCTCTCCTCTCCGGGAATTGGCCCATTAAGCCTTTGACCATTTAAATTGATTTTTCTCTTTATTAAATAATTATGAATAAATGATTAAATCAATATTTAACATTCATTCACATATTATTCAACCTCTGTGGCTATGGAACACTTCCACCTCCACTCCGGACATCCTCCGAACTTATCGAAACCCTTCCGGTTTCTCCCTACTATTCTTCGGTGATTCTACCGATCCTATAAACACTCTATAAGCATCATCAAGCCCTTAAGCGTGATACCCCACAGTTCGGGAACACTCCATACATGGTTGGGACACTCCCGCACCACTGATCGACAGAGGGACCTGGATGGCCATGTGACCCCTGTGCGTTCCACGAAGATCTTTCGTCATTTGAACCGGGACAATTGTGTCCTATTCCCTTTGTCTCTCGATACTTGCATTTCCCGAGATCTGATCAATGACATCACCATGTCGTGTTCAATCTCATTACCTAACAACTCTACTTCACTCGTTCCGACAAGTGATATCCCTGTGATCAAATCACATGCTGCGCAGCTATTGGATATAACCTCTCCGAGTGGGCCCTTGAGTATATTCCCGTCACATGGACGGACAAATCCCGCTCTTGACATATATTGCCTCAACGGTTTCCTCCGAGTACCTGAACACACCTTTATAACCACTGTATTACCAAGTGGCGCTTGATGCTATCAAAGCACTCTCGGGAGACATTGATTGATATAGCCTCACAGTCTAAGGAATAGTCTATGAGGATCCATTTCTAATCATCGTAACTTGAACTTCGTGACATGATCGGGTCACGATGTTTAGGTTGGGTATTGGTTCATCATCTCATTCTCAGAATAAGATGACCCCATTTCCAACTGGCATAAATGCCACATGATCAGGAAACATGATCATTTGTTGACCAATGAACCAGTGATTAGAGTTTCACTGCGAACCCCTGGTTGTTTGTATATCACACGTGTATTGATGTTTCCACTCAATACAGTTATAGCATGATATAAAACTTAATCATAAACTATATGAAATATGATAATAGTCCTTATAACTATTTGTCTCTAGGGCATATTTCCAACACAAGCGTCAAAGCTTGGGGATTCCCAAGGCATCCCTTTATTCATCAATAAAAATCTCAGGTTTTCTTCCAAACACTTCATTTTTATTGTTTCATGCACAATTGTGTTGTTCTTGGAGCGTCTTCGTTTTTGCTTTTTGCTTTCTTTTGTTTGGTTTGCTTAAATAAATTGGTTATACCCCCGCATTCATATGTGGTTTCAAATAAGTTGATTGGTGATTGGAAAAGAGTAGGAAGTTTCATGCTTATAAGTGGTACATAAGGAGCTTGTTTAGACCGTGGCTTAGAATTAGTCATGTCATGTTTGATATTGATTTGGCTTTATGCTTAGTGATTATTTTTGTAGCATGACTTGTTCCAACCAATTGATATTGCTTAATGTGCCTTGAAAGAATCATACGTTGTTTTAGCATTCAAAAGCATAATATTGTGGTATTCGCCTTTGATACTTTATTTGGATTGACTTGGCACATGCTTACACCATGTTAAGACTATGAACAAGTCACCTTAGCCTCTATGATCATTTAGTTTATGACTTGTAATATCACTTTATGCTTTAATTAATAATGTTTTGTCGATCTGCATGATTATGGCCATTATTGCTCTCTTAGTTTGTCCCTCCCAGTCTTTTGGTAGCCTCCACCTGTACCAAGTATGAGTTCCACTCATGCATCCAACTCCCAATGAAACCAAGTTATTCCAAAGAGTCCACTATAAATTCCTATGCATGGTGTGTTACACCATTCCAAGTATATTCATGTTTTTATCTACCTTCCAAATTAAACTTGTTATGTGAAAATTAGTGATTAAAGCTCTCACAAACTTGATGGCACACTTTAATTTCTTGCATTTAATAAACTTGAACCATTGTGTTCTTCTATGTTGTGTATATGCTTGCGCTTTATAATGTGAATTAGCAGAACCATACTGGCATGGGGAACGCTTTCAACATTGCACTTATTATTCAGTTGATATCATGATCTTTTGCTTATGGATCCCGGCGGTGTGAAATAAAAGTGGAGCTTGTAAGCTCATGGAGTTTGTATGTGTATTAGAGAAATGCCTGGGCGGCTAGCCTAAGCCATGCCTAATCATGGTGGAAACTTGCAACATAACCATAGTGAGCATTCTATGAAGCATCCTCAATAAAAACCTATGCAAATAGCAAATAAAAAGATCGCTGAGATGCTCATTGTCTATTGCCTTGTCATTTTGATATGGGATAGCTCCTGTATCATGGGGCAAGGGGTACCCCGTTGGTGGTTCTCTATGATACACATGTATTTACAATGACAAGAACTTACTTGTGACTAAAGTTGAGTAGCACGAGGTTCGGTACTCGTAAGCACGGGGAATGCGATTTTCAACTTATAACTTGTCAAGCGTATCCTCATATTTGTGTCACTTTAACCTTAATCACCTTAAGATGCTTATGATAGGGGCAATGAGAGCTGAAAGCTAATAAGTACCATAATTTTTGGAATCTCTTTATGAAACTTGAATTTCTACTTCCCTTTGTGAATGGCCTTTCTTTTTTACTTTTATGTTGAGTCTCCATCTTCTATCTTTATGCACTTATTGAGAGAGCATAGTGGTCATTCTTAGTTTAACGTGCATTATCCCAAAACTTGCTGATTGATTCATAACTTTGATATTGCTTGCTCTTAAATTATTTGTATCTTGCCACCCTTATGAACTTTGAACGTGTCCTATGCATTTATGTTTTGCTATACTATGAGGGACAAGCTAAATACCACTCTTATTATGTTTTCTGTATGTGAGACAAACAAACGTCTTTCAATGCATTGTTATTCATGATCTTTTGCTTGTACCTTTTCATCTTACAATATAGTTGCTACGTCTTATTGTTAGAACTCTATCTTTCATGCTTATGTTTAGAGTACTTTGATCCGAGCTATCAATGCTTTACAAATATGATGATGCATGTCACTTCAAAAATTATTCTTTTTTATCACTTACCTACTCGAGGACGAGCAGGAGTTAAGCTTGGGGATGCTGATACGTCGTAAACGTATCTATAATTTTTGATGTTACATGCTTGTTTAGTATCTACTTTCTTATGTTTTATTCACACTTTGAGGTATTTTTATATATTTTCTAGATCTGACCTATTAACATGCCACAGTGTCAGTTGCCTATTTTATGCTGTTTTTGGTTTCAGAAAAGCTAGTAAAGAAATATTCTCGAAATTGGACAGGACAAAAGCCAAATTCAATATTTAACTGAAGCAACACAGAGTCCGGGGGAGAGGCGAAGTGGCACACCAGGGCGGCCACACCTGGTGGCGGCACGGCCAGGGGGCACGCCCTAGGGGTGTGGGCCCCCTGGTGCTCCACCGACCTCGCCCCTTCGCCTATCAAAGCCTCTTGGGACGAAAACCGTAAGTACCCGATCAAAATTCCACGAAAGAGTTTGTAGCCTCCGCCATCTCCATCCCTAGATTAGGGGGATCTGAAGCTCTTCTCGGTACCCTGCCGAAGGGGAGAGATCATCCTAGAGGCCTTCTTCATCACCATGCAAGCCTCCGGTGTGATGCGTGAGTAGTTCACCCTTGGACAACGGGTCCATGTAGTAGCTAGATGATTGGTTCTCCTCCATTGTGCTATCATGTTTAGATCTTGTGAGCTCCGTTCATGATCTAGATCATCTATTTGTAATCTTGCATGTTGTGTTTGCGGGGATCCGATGGATATTGAGATGCTATTTCAGATTGATTATTGATTATATCATGTCTATGTTATTTGTGATATTGCATGCTCTTCGTCGTTAGTAGCTATGTTGGCCAAGTAGATGCTAGCAACTCCAAGAGGGAGTATTTATGCTCGATAGTGGGTTCATGCCTCTAGTAATCTGGGGAAGTGATAGAAATCTCTAAGATTGTAGATGTGCTGTTGCTACTAGGGAGAAAACAACAACCCTTTGTCCATGGGGCGATCGTATTGTTTACTTTACACACTTCACTTAATGTAATTATCTGTTGCTTGCAACTTAATACTGGAAGGGGTCCAGATGATAACCTGAAGGTGGATTATTAGTCATAGATGCAGTTGGATTATGGTCTATGTATAATGTTGTAATGCCCAATCAAATCTCATAGGAATCAAGATGTCTAGTATATGCATTGTTATGCTTTCTCAAAAATGTCAATTGCCCCGCTGTAATTTGTTCACCCAGCATGTCATCTATCTTAAGGAGAAACACCTCTAGTGAACTATGGACCTCGGTCCATGCTTTTACCATTGATATACCATCTACTATTTACCATTTACTGTTTACTTTCTGCAAGCTATTACTATCTTCCACACTATACGTTTAATCCTTTGTGTTCAGCAAAACCGGTGAGATTGACAACCACTCTGTAAGTTGGGGCAAAGTTCTGTGGTTGTGTTGTGCAGGATTCCAAGTTGCTAGCAACACCTTGCAGTTATTTCCTTGCACCTACTGGTTCGATAACCTTGGTTTCATAACTGAGGGAAAACTTGCTGATATGCTCATCATACCTTCCTCTTGGGGTTCCCAACGAGCTCGAATATATTTTGAGCCATCAAGCACCCCCCCTCCTCCTATAAAAGGACCCCTCTCCTCACTTCTCACTCACACCTCCTCGTGAATGATCTCTCTCCCCCTCTAGAATTATTCCCTCATGGTCTCGGATTAGTGAGATACATGTTCCCGGTGGCATTTCATCTGGAAGGAGTTCCTGCTTCCGCTGCATCGCTGGAGCGAGGAGGTGGAGGTTGTTCGGTGGCCTGAACGTGTGTGCAAGGACGAATGCGCTGCTGATTTGCGGCGCTAGGACTACATCATCCAAGCTACTAAAGATTGGCAAGCATTCGACTACATCATCCACGAGTTTCATCTCGTTAACAAAGCTTTGTCAGTCTACAAGGGTATGTTCTCTGTGGATGTATATCCACTCGTTGGTTGTATCTAGGCAGGCCCAGGCCGGCAGGAGTGCGTCCCATGCGGACGAACAGGGCCCATATTTTTTAGGGGCCCCAAATTTCAGTATAAGCCTATACACATATGCAAAGGAAAAAAATTATACGTCCTATGCTTTGAGTTTGGCCCGTGGCTGCCTCTCAGAAGTAAATGGGCCGGCCTTACCTGGACCTTAGCGATCGATCGGACAAAGAAGCTTTAGCCATAGTTGATCGATGGGAGAGCCTTAGCGATGGATCCCGAGTTCGTGTGGAGATGATGAAGCGACACGAAGTCACGAACGCACGCGTCAGTGTTCGTCTTCCACAGAGAGTTGCCACATGTTTCCGTTCTGGACTTGTGGATGAAATCCATCTACTCCCTCCATTTGGAAATAGGAGACATTTTAGTTTTATGAAATAAATATATCTAGACTTTTTCAGTGTGTAAATTCACTCTGAACCTCTACAAACGTATACATCTTTTCTATAGTTCCCTTCTCCGGTCTCTTTGAGCCCTATGTGCAATTCAATCCAAAATTCATATAATCGTGTCTCAAATTCATATACCTCCTCCGATACAAATTAATGGACTCGGATTTGTCTAGATTTGAATGTATATAGTTATATTTTAGCGTTAGATACATCCAAATTTAGACAATCTAAGTCCATTAGTTTGGATCGGAGGGGGTAATTGTGTTGTTCATCTCTTTTGTAGGAGTCAATATGGGAAAGCATCAATCCGGATTTCAAAAATTTAAGATAAATGAGAAGGAAGAAGAATTAATTCAATCTCAAAGAGGAGACAATGGACATATTTACTAAAAAAGGAATCGCAAAAAGAGGAGACAATGGACATATTTACTAAAAAAAGAATCACAAGTGTCATTTGGTAATCAGTTAGTTGTCCTTCAACCCTTGCACTTGCTATTATTCCTTACAATGATCCTAGGGACGGTCAGACCGAGACAAAAATTGATTATGAGGATATTATTAAGATTTCATTTTGAAGAACACAAAGAATGTTGTTGTTGAAATAAATATTATGCAACCGGAAGTTTAATAGGTATGTTTCTTCATATAAATTGATATGTAAAATACTATATCATGTACATTATGATTGTTGAATAGTTAAAAAATATTATTAAGGCCCTATTTTAGAATTTCGCACAGGGCCCCGAATTTTGCCAGCTCGGCCCTGTATCTAGGTAGATAGATCTTGGCGTATAATAGTTACCATTGTAGGAATTTTTTGTTTTCTATGATGCGAACCCAGCATATTTCATGTAAACCTTCTCTTCCAGAACACCATGTAAGAATGCATTATTAACATCTAGCTGCCGTAAACTCCATCCCGTGGAAACAAATATAGACAGAACAAGTATGATAGTAGTATTCTTAACAACAGGACTAAAAGTATCTTCATAGTCTATAACATAATATTGTTTAAAACCTTTTGCAACAAGGAGTGCTTTATACCTGTCAATATTACCATCAGCATTTTTCTTGATGTGGTAAACCCACTTACTTTACATAAGCGCATCATATTCATCTTGCATTGCATGTTTCCAATTTTTATCTGTGAGGGCTTCAGAAAGATTCTTTGGTTCACCTGTAGATGTGAGTAAAGCATATCTGATAGTGTCATTGGTATATTTTTCGGATGCCTAATACCTTTTTGCAAGCGATTTTGAATGCCAATTGCAGGCGGAGGTGCAGGAGAAGTCTGCACAAAAGAACCTAAAGTATCCAACTCCTGTCTGTTTTCTTCAAGCGAAGGAGGGGAGATGTTCGATGTTGTGTCATCGGGGGACAATGTTGATAGCGGTGGGGAATGTGACAATGAAAAGCACTGAGATGTAGGCGACGCAGGCTCCTGTAGTGGGTCTTGGCATGACGCGGGCAACGAGGCTGATTCCTGGGCTGAGTCCTGGCTCGACGTAGGTGACACGGAGTGTTGGGGTGATGCAGCACCATTCGATTGGAGCGGACGAGGCGAGTCTGTTTCACGCGCATGTGAGGAGCAGTCGAGCGACAACGTGCTAGGAGAGCGATGCTGTGACAGTGACCGATGCGTTGAACTAGACCAGTCCCGAGGCGACGTGGCGAAGGCTTGCTGGTGCCCTCGTGCATGGGCGGGAGTTTCCATGTCACGAGGCTGATCTGAGGTACACAGGTGGAAAAATGGCCTCTAGTCCCGGTTCATAAGGGCCATTGGTCTCGGTTCCCGAACCGGGACCAATCACTCGGGACTAATGCTAGTCTCGGTTCGCGCAAGAACCGGGACCAATGAGTCTCCACGTGGGCGGGCGCGCAACGAGGGGGTGGATCATTGGTCCCGGTTCGTGGAACAAACCAGGACCAATGGGTCTCCACGTGGCAGCGCCAGAAACGGGCGGGGTGGATCATTGGTCCCAGTTCTTGGCACGAACCGGGGTCGTTGGTCTCTGTGCCGCGGCAGGGTTTTGTGCCGCGGCAGGATTTTCGGTCTATTTTTCTGCCGCGGCAGGATTTTTTTATCAATTTAATGGTACTACATATATACAGCAATAATGAAACCACGATATATATATTACACGTCATGCATGATCACAAATATATACACAGTCTCATCCGTCTTCTTGGTCGAAACATATTATAATTACAAACGATACTCTCACACAAATTTGATCTAATTTACATCTTCTTTTTTACACTTCACCCTTCCAAATGAAGCAGGTAATAGTATTCTCCTTTCAGATCTATGACTTGTTCTAACAAGAATCCGACAATTTCCTCTTGAATTGCTTGCACGCGTTCTTGTGGTAGAAGACCGTCTTGCATCCGTTCGATCTAATATAAAGAAGGGGATCAATATATATGAATGAAACTAAACACAATTGGTGGTAATAAAATAAAGTTGTGATTATTGTTTATCGTACTTCAATTTTTTTGATGTTCCGGTTTGCGCCCTTCTCTTTGGTCGTCTGGCGAATGAACTCGCAGACATAGTATCCACATAAGTTATTCCCGGCTTCCTACCTCAAGCACTTTACGAGAACGGAGTTCAATCAAAATAATAATCAAGCATGATAATGGTGGTATTGAAACTAGAATCAAAGAGATGCGTGGATCTAGCAAATAGTACTTACAGTCAATGGTTGAAATGTAAGCTCTAGCTTCCAAACACCCCTAGTTTTGGTGGTGAACCGTTACCAAGCCTTCTGGAGGCATTCCTGCATGTCCGTCCACTTTTCTAATGGTGTGCGTTTCGAGTCTAGGACTTTTACTACTCTGGTGTCAACAACAATGATTAACAGAATATAGTGGAAGCTAGACACACTAACAAAATATAACATGAGTCAATTATACGCTTAACATCGAGTAAGCGAAAATAGAATTACAAGACAGTAACACTCACCCAGCGTTGTAAGGAAATAGTATTTCCCTTCTGTTGCTAAAATCCTTCAACGCTTGGAACAAGTTATCCTCTATCTCTTTGGGATTTGTTTTTAGAGTAACTTCATGAACGAAATTATAGTCAACAAACCCAAGGTCACAGATTTGTCCTTTGTTGCATTCTTGAATCTTGATTCTGCATATATAATTAGTATAGTGATTAGTAAGATTATACAAGCAACAAATGAGCTGAGCTAGAAAGACGTAATTACAGAAATAAATAATACTTACAAACAATAGGCACTGACGATAGTTTTGTCGAGGGCATCTTGTTGGTAAAACTAAAATAATTCTAGAAATTCGATCAGTAGGAAGCCATATCCATGACTGTAATGGTGGTGTTTATATGCAACATAGATCCAGTTTTTGGAATCAGCACAGGCTTGGATATACCAGTTATGCAATCTTCGCATTTTTGTTGGTAGATCTTTGACTAACTCGGGTTTGACGAGAGGAGCCCCGTACTGATACACGTATGTTGTTTCTTGGTACCCCTCGAACTCATTCATACGGCTCATGTACTCAGTAATAGACAGTCCATATAATTGGGCCTTTTCTCCGTACAGTCGAACAAACTCCGGATCAATGTTCGGATCATGCTGCTCCTAGGCTCTCCACTCATTGGTATCGTACACTTTGAGTGGTTCGATCGATTGATTTTTCTGTTGTCCGAGCTGGGCAACTTCTTTCCCGACTCTCCGCTCTTTTGCCTCAGCCGACTTGGTAATAGAGCGATTTTAGTCTGATGTGAGCGCTATGGGTTGGTGAAGCTAAATCTTAAGCGCGGCTGCTTTGGCTTTATCTTCTTCGGTGACCGGGAAATATGCCTCTATCGGCTTTTTCTTGTTAGCCATGTCAATCTTCCACTTTTCATAATGGACAGCTGCGGCCGCATCAGTTTCCTCATCTGTCTTCTCGCAAGGTAGCTTCTTCATATTCTGATGAGGTACTTTTGGGAGGGGCGATAGCTTACGTTTCGGTGATCGGAACATGCCCCCTTTGGCTTCTCCTAGTTGAGTCAGCTCCATATCTTCCCCTGCAGGGTGGTCTAGCTTCAGTTCTCTAAATCTTCCTTCACCTCATCCACCGTGACGACAGCGTACCCTTTTGGAACCGGTCTGCAATGCCAAGTTGGGTTAGGCGCAATTGGTATCACCATGCCGACCGCCGTCGTCACCCTTAAGTTCATAACCTGCACCTTTAGCTCACAAGCTGTGGTATCCGTGATATCATCCACTGGGTAGCATTTAGGAGGAGATGTTGTTGGTGCAGCATTATCAACATCATGGAGCTGCGTGGAAGCAACGCTGCTTTTCTTATTTGATAGGGCGCCGGTACCCTCGAATGCAGCTTCTACCACGTGCCGCTGAGATTGGCCGCTAGTACCTTGCTGGCTAAGTCTGTCAAGTTGATCCTGGTGCCGCTTTAATGCTTCTTCTACATTACGCAGCCGGTCTACAGCGGCCACTTTATCAGCTGCCTCCATTTCCTTTCTCCTCTGATGGCTTTTATCGGGATATCTCTTCATTTCTGGGGGGAAGGCAACCTTCCACGGCTTGGAGCCTGGTGTGCCTCGTGCTCGTCCGTCGTGTTCAGGATTTTTAAGGGCACGTGTGAGCTCGCCGTTCTCTCTATCGGGAACGAACCGTCCCGCTGCAACATCATCTACTGCATTTCTAATATCGTCGATGGGCAGTAGGGGATCATCTTTGTGTTTCTGATTATATATTGCCCTCCCTTCATTGTCCAACATGCCCCCATGGCCGTAAAACCAGTTTCTCGCCCGTGGTGTCCATGTTGCGGGCTCTGGTCTGATCTCGGCAGCTATGTAATTGACCTCAAGTGCATCCCACTTAGGCATGCAACTGGCGTAGCCAGCAGGCCCCATGTTATGATGGTACAGTTTCTTAGCAGCGTTCTCCATATTTATTCTAGACCTTTCCTTAGCTTTCTCCGATGTCTTGTACTTCACAAAATCCTCCCACTAGTGTCTTAACTTAGCATAGCCGGCTTCATTGAAATTCGAAGTCTTCTCTACCTTGACAAAGTTATTGTACAGTTTCTTCTTCCAGTTCTTGAATGCATCAGCCATCTTGCTGAGAGCAAACTACTTGACTCCTTGCACAAGCTCCATTCTTGATCTCTCCTCCTCATATGGATTCACATCTGGTATCGGCAGGAGGAAATTAGTCATGAGCTTGTCAAAAAGCTTATCTTTGGCGTTGTCGCGGACATACGGGACTCCACCGCCGCTTGGCCGATTCCATTCTTGAATGGTGATCGGGATGTAGTCCCTCACAAGAACTCCGCATTGCTTGACAAATTTTCTTGCGACCTCGACGGGAGCTTGCGGTTCGCCATCTACACCGACCACGTCGATCCTATACCTCACAGTGTCATCCAACTTTTTTGTTGGGCCTCGTTTCGTTGTTACAGAAGAAGTTCTCGATCCGGAGGGCTAAAATAAGAAAGAGTGTTAATATATGCATGTATCTATATAGACAACAACATTTTAATTACAAAAATACATATATACACCTCGCCGGTGTTTGCGAGATTTAAGGTTCCGCCGGAGTCGTCGCCTTCTTCCTCATCAGCTTCTCCCCTGTCCCAGGCTTTAGATTCTACCTCACCGGAGCCGTCTCCTCGGTTGAGAAACTCATCTCCCTGACCGGAATCGTTCAGAAACTCACTGGTGACATCGATATCAATATCTTCATTTTCGTAGATCATTCCTTGGAGGATGTTTCCTGATGTGTTGGATCCATAGTATCTGCAAAGATGATGTTCTGGAATTACATATTAAGTTTATGAAAAGAAAGGGGACACAACAATCAACACATGGCATCGATAATGATATGATAAGTTAAACCCTAGTACAGGAGAGACCCCGAAATCACCTACGAGGGGTTAATTTCATTCTCTTAATAAACTTGTAATTAAAGTTGTTGAACAATGCATGATTATGAGTCTATTGTGTAGATCTCATTTTTCTGAACATTTTGATATATTATACATATTTTTCTGACTTAGAAATAATTAGTTATTGAATTTATAAGATTAAACTCTTTTCTGAAATTATTTAAACAATTATTAAACTTTTACTGCGTCATTATGACGTCAGCTCGGGGTGTGGTTTTTTTTTCTCCACGGCTAAACTAGCCACAGAGACTGACGCGGGAGGCCCAAGCCACCTCAGATGCCACGTTGGCGGGGCTTGGTCAACGCCCACGTCACGCACACGCGACGCCACGTCGACGCCAAGGCTCGCCGGCGAACTGCCAGGAGGTGGTGGAAGATGGCGGAGAGAAGCGCGGTGACGCCACTATCCCGGTTCGAACCAGCGTGATGCGGGCTACATAAAACGGGCGGCACCGCTACTGGAGGTGTGCTGGAGCAAGCTGTTTGACGGCGGCCGGTGGCCAGCGGCCGGCGGCAGCAGGTGCTCGTGGGGAGGACGATACAGTGAGGGAGGGAGACGTAGGAGTGGTGTTGGAGCACCAGTGGCTCACCAGGAGGCCGATGGAGGGTGCGGCGAGGCCGGAGGAGGACAGTGGTGCTCGGCGACGAGCGTCGACGACGTGAAGTGGCCACTCTGGATTTGGGCAGCCTACCGGAGAATATCATTTTGCGGCCCGAAAGTTGGGGTGTCCAGGCAACACGGTACCCAAGTTCCCTGAAATCATCCGCGATGACTACAGTTGGTGTGCCAAATACTCAGAGGGTCCTTTTCGGCACGAATTCAACTTTATGTTTCAATACAAAAAATCAGGCTAACGGCCGTCAAGTTGGGCCCCCCTGTCAGTTCTCGCCGTTTTGTCGCTCATGTCGCTCCCTTCTCTTAGGTGTCAATTAGGCTTGCAGCATTGGCGCCTACATCCATTACATGTCTTCTTCTTCCCCGGAGCGGCAATCTGTGGGGCGTCGCAGCCAGGGCGTGGAGCTACGGGGTGGACGAACCTGCTCGGCCCGGCTCTCCTCCCTGTAGGCTTGCAGCGCTGGCGCCTCCATTACGCGTCTTCTTCCCTAGAGCGACAATCTGTGGTTGCGGCCATGGCGCAGAGCTGGGAAGTGACGAAGCTGCTCGGCCCCGCTCTCCTCCCCATCCTGAGTCGGAGCTCGCCCTCACCATGGACGCACCCATGGCACGGTCGGGGACGAGAATTGGTTCCCGGTGAGATCTATCACCTTGTCGACCATGCTCGGTTCTGTTTTCCTCCTCTAGAATCCGAGCTCGCCGTCGCCGTGGTTGCACCCGCACCAATTCTGCCACCTCTGCCGAGGTCTCTGTGGTAGCTCAAGTTCTGGGGCTCTCCAAGTTCTGCCATGTTGGGCCTGTACTCATTTGTTAAAATCTCTTGGGCTGTACCAACTTCATTGTGTTTAATTATGAAAGACAAAATATAAATGACTTCTCTCAATTTCTCGCATAGAAAAATGCACAGGTAATTTCATATTCTCGCAGGAACTGGCCCCACTTGTTGAACCGGTGGCACTGCCATGATCTCCACGTAACCACGGTGAGTTCTCAAACTGAAAGTTGCAGTTACCAGGTTTCTTTTGCAGTCATTCCTCTTCCTCAGTCATTCCTCTACAGTTTTTCATGGGCGCTTCTTCTTCCTCTGTTTCTTCCTCTTGCAGGCAGTTCCTTGCAGGCATGGACGATGGGAAACGCACAACAGAGACCCACTTGGTCCCTGCCCATGGCACCGCGACTTTGACAGTGGTGTACACAAATGATGAAGCGACTGTGGAGACAACTCTCGCCAGGTTTGAGTAATTTCTTGAGAAAGAGAAGCACAAGTTTGTGGGGCTAGACTTGGAGTACACCCGTGCAAATAAGCGAAAAAATCCTCCACAAGAGATCGCTGTCGTGCAAATCGCCATACATGAGGAGGTCCTCATTTACCACTTCTGCAGGTATGTGAAATTTAAATTTGAGATCACCTCTTCTGCATCCCTTGTTCCCTTACATCCCCAGAACCATCTAAGTGCAGGAGTAAACCAACTGAGATGCGTTGTCCGGCTCTGGTCGACTTCTTGTGTAGGAAAGAGATAACTTTCACTAGCGTGGGTATCAAAAATGACACAATTATGCTTTCTCGTGCGTTGATAAAAATCCCAGAGGGGCACCACATCGACATCCAAAATCTGTACAAGATCAAATCATACCCAGCGAAGGATGGTATGGGTGATCTGGCAGCGGAAATCATCGATAAATCCTATGAAAAACTAAAGAAATTGAAGCGACTCAATCACGACTACTAGGAGTGGAAGCCGATGAGCCAGGTGCGCCTCGAGTATGCAGCCAGAGACGCCTACATGGCGTACGAGTTGTACAGTAAGATCATTACCATGAAAGATGGGATGGTTAAGGCGGGGTTTTTCGCGAGAGAGCTATGCCCTGGTTGCAAGCTAGCCCAGGAGAAGAAGCGCGAGGAGGACAGAAAGCGGTTTCAGGACGAGCAGGGATCTCGGGACGGTGGCGACATCAAGCGGCTGAAGGGGAAGCAAGTCAAGGACGACAACAAGTGGTGGTGATACATTATGTGTTTGAACTAGATTAGTTTCTAGTTTATTATGTGTGTGATACATTTAGTTACTTCAATACAAAATTTCGACCAATTTAACTTGTTGATGTATTTCTTGACAATTTTAAATAATCGAGCACTAGAAATATTTTGTAGTGTGCATGAGCATGATCAGTAAATATAATTGAACACTAGAAACTTTAAGGCACTCCTTATAAAGGAGTAGATTAATATATAAGGTCCACCAGAGACACCACAGATATATTGTATTACATGCCACACACAGGTAATAATTAACTAGAACAAAATAAAAGCAGGGGCTGCAGCAGGAGGCCGGGACACGGAGACGCCTAGCAGGGCAGGGGTTTATCAGCAGGAGGCAGCGACAACCTAGTCAATGGGATACAGGCTAGTCCTGACATACTCCCGGAGGAATTTGCCGTAGGCTGCGTGCCGCGCCAAGGTAATCGGCCTATGGCTTCTGCATCCGCCTCTGCCAACGCCCTTCGCGTGCTGGATCATGCTGTTGAGGTCCACGTTGATTGCTCTGCCACATAATGGGCAAAACAGTCTCCCCCTACGGTGGAAACGGATTAGCCCACACCATAACCGCCTCAGCACGTATCGGCTCTTGTTGTCCCTGGATACCTTGCTATCGTCCACTTCATCATCATCCTCATGTTGATTTTTAAGAACATAACTTAGAACTCATACATATGATTGAATTGTATTACAACTCAAGGATTGACAACATGTATATGTAAGACAATATATCCGTGGATATCAAAGATAAAGCATCTCAGCAATAGTTTGATCTATTCATATATCATTTCATCTCAACACAATAACAAATAATTGCATCGTATTGCGGCCTTATAAGTTTCTTCAGGGATGGAGTCAGGAACCAAGTAACAATTGCACAATCTGTAATGTTGTTGTACATCGCCCCAGGTTCACTAACTCATCCCTGAAAAAATCTGACACCAATGTGTCTGCCTTTCTTTCGGGACAAATTTGAATCATTGGCCACAATAAGAAATTGAAATGTAATCGTACAAAACATTATTCAGGGATATACATATTCAGGTACAAAAACAAGCCTCAATATTGTAATTATAAATAAAAAACCACACAATTAATCTTTAGGTGCATGTTAAAATACTTATGATCAAAACCATTCATATACATATGCATCATACCAATCATTAAAAGATCAGAAACAATTCAAGGATCATATATGTAGTTCCATATGAGAATAAATCTAGGGCCTCATAATTTGTTTCAGAGATGGAGTTGGCGAACCAAAGTACCAACAGCACAACCTATATTGTTTGTGTGCATTGCTACCTCAGGTTCACCAACCCACCCCTAAAACACGACACCATCATACGTGTCTCCCCTTGAACTCTTTTGGGGCTAATTTCAATCATCGGCCTCGGTGACAAACTAAAATATAATTCTTATACACTATGAATGCATGGAATAGATAATTCGAATATCATAGTTCTATTAATGTAGAATAAAGATTGCGGCCTCATAAGTTTATTTAGGGATGGCGTGAGTGAACCAAGTAACAATTGCATAGCCTATATTGTTATTGTACATCGCCCCAGGTTCACTAACTCGTCCCTAAAAAATTTGACACCAATGTGTCTGCCTCTCTTTTGGGGCAAATTTGAATCATTGGCCACAATAAGAAATTGAAATGTAATCATACAAAACATTATTCAGGGATATACATAGCCAGGTACAAAAACAAGCTTAAATATTGTAATTATAAATAAAAAACCAAACAATTAATCTTCAGGTGCATGTTAAAAATACATATGATCAAAACCATTCATATACATATGCATCATACCAATCATTAAAAGATCAGAAACAATTTAAGGATCATATATGTAGTTCCATATGAGAATAAATCTAGGGCCTCAAAATTTGTTTCAGAGATGGAGTTGGAGAACCAAAGTACCAACAGCACAACCTATATTGTTTGTGTGCATCGCTGCCTCAGGTTCACCAACCCATCCCTAAAACATGACACCGTCATACGTGTCTCCCCTTGAACTCTTTTGGGGGCAAATTTCAATCATTGGCCTCGGTGACAAACTAAAATGCAATTCTTATACACTGAATGCGTTGAATAGGTAATTCGAATATCATAGTTCTATGAATGTAGAATAAAGATTAAGGCCTCATAAGTTTCTACAGGGACGGCGTAAGTGAACCAAGTAACAATTGCACAGCCTATATTGTTCTTGTACATCGCCCCAGGTTCACTAACTCGTCCCTAAAAAAATCTGACACCGATGTGTCTGCCTCTCTTTTGTGGCAAATTTGAATCATTGGCCACAATAAGAAATTGAAATGTAATCGTACAAAACATTATTCAGGGATATACATAGTCAGGTACAAAAACAAGCCTAAATATTGTAATTATAAATAAAAAACCAAACAATTAATCTTTAGGTACATGTTAAAAATACTTATGATCAAAACCATTCATATACATATGCATCATACCAATCATTAAAAGATCAGAAACAATTCAAGGATCATATATGTAGTTCCATATGAGAATAAATCAAGGGCCTCATAATTTGTTTCAGAGATGGAGTTGGGGAACCAAAGTACCAACAGCACAACCTATATTGTTTGTGTGCATTGCTGTCTCAGGTTCACCAACCCATCCTCATAAGTTTCTACAGAGATGGCATAAGCGAACCAAGTAACAATTGCACAGCTTATATTGATCTTGTACATGGCCCCAGGTTCGCTCACTCATCCCTGTAAAAATTTGACACCAATGTTGCTGCCTCTCTTTGGGGCAAATTTGAATCATTGGCCACAATAAGAAATTGAAATGTAATCATACCAAACAATATTTAGGGATATACAAATGCATCATACAACGCATTCATAGATCAGAAACAATACAAATATTATATATTTAGGTTCCATATGAGATAAAAAATTAGAGCCTCATTTTTTTCAGCGTTGGAGTCGGAGAACCAAAATAGCAACAGCACAACCTATATTTTTATGTGCATTGCTACCTCAGGGCCACTAACCATCCCTAAGAAAACGAGACCATCAGATACCCTTGCACTATTTTGGAGCAAAATTGAATCATTGGGCTCAGTAAGGAATATAAATGTAATGTTATAGGCCTGCTGTGTATCGAAATCAACACTCAACTAGCAAACTCAACTAGATGGCAGATGAGCAGATTGGGGTTTTGTGACTAGACGGATTGGAGTTTTGTGACTAGATGGCAGATGCATCAATCAACCGATCGAATCATATATATACTACCCTACTTCAAGAGCAAAAGAATCTGTACACGATTGAGCAAATCCTATGTATGAACAGTGAAAACCACGGTTGCGACTAGAGAAGCTAGCAATGTAGTACCTCAGACTCCTCAGCAGGGACCTCCTCCTCGAACTCATCATTCTCCACGATTGCGTCAAAGTTTTCTTGAACGGCGATGGGGTCGTCGATGTAGATCACCGGATTGCCTCCGCCTGCCGCCTGCCCCCATCTAGATCTACCGCTGGCACCATGACGTTGTCGGCCACCTTCTGCTCGGCGGCGACGGCTACTACCTGCTGCTCGGGGGCGATGGCTACCACCTGCTGCTCGGCAGCGACGGCTACCAACTACTTCTTGGCGGCGACGGCTACTGGCTGGACGGAAGAGTTCGCACCCTCGACGGTGCGGCGACGAGCGGCGTCCGTGCCCGGAGAAGACGCCTCCGCCTGCTTGGCGACGACCGAGCCATCTGCTGCTGCGCCTTCAACTGGCTTTAGCTCTGGATCTTCTCCACGTGTACGCTTCATGGCGCACCAAGGGAAGGAGGTAGTGCAAACGAGAGAGCTTCAGCGCGCGCGGCAGGTGTAGATTGGGGTCTTGGGACTACACAGACTGGGGGGAATGACACGAGCTCATGGAAGAAGAAGGTCGAGGGGGGTTATAAACACCGGACCGTTCGTAGTCCTCGAGTGGACACGTGTGGTGGGCGGGGGGCAGGGGCTACCACGATCTCCACCCTTTTTTCGGTTCCCTTTTTTTTGAAACAGCCACGATCTCCACTTTAGAGCTGCATTGAAAACACGCTCATGGCAGACCTCGATTCCACTGCATGCAAGTGGCGTGGAACTAATTTCTAGCAACGTTAGATCTACTCGAGGGGGGCCCTTGACTCATGGAATTTACTAGCGGTAGGGCCCAGTTGGAAGTGGGATTGAGAGCGCTGCATAAAAATGGGATATGTCTGATTAAAATCAAGTGGCAATAAATTGCAGCGTCCCATCGACAACCGTGCACTCGGTGACCCCATTGCCCTGTGCATGAGTTATAGTAGCAGTAGTAGGCTTTTCAGACTTGATTAAACTTGACATGACCACTCGACGACTTTTTCCATGGACAGCATCGTGTTCCTTCCTGTAAAAGTCTCACAGAGGGAGACGTACGTGTTGTCTCACGCTGTACTGTGAAGGGCACGAGGTGTGCAACGATCATCGTTGGATCGCACAGAATCAACGGTTGGTGCGCATGATCCGCGTGACAACTGTGACAACCAATCAGGCAGTAGCAAACTGGGTGAGCACAGTTTTGGGCTTCTATGAAAGATAGAGAGGGGAGTGGGCAAAACTAAGTAGTACCACATAAAACCAAGGGCAAAAACTGAGTAGTATAAAAATGGAAAGTGTCTTGTACAATGAAATACATCGTGGAATACATCAAATTATGCCAAGATAGATCCACTAGAGTTCATTGGATGTGTGTTCTTCTCATAAACCACACATGGATCCACCCGTGTCATTGCATGTGTGTTCTTCTAAACAAACAAAATAATGCTCCACCAGCATCATTGCATGTCTGTTCTTTCCATGAACCACACCCAGTGTCAGTGCATGTATGTTCTTCTCATGAAGCACACCCAGTGTCCCTGCATGTCAGTTCTTTTCATGAACCACATAAGGATCCACCAGTGTCTTTGCCTGTCTGTTCTTTTCATGAACCACACGTGGATCCATCAGTGTCATTGCATGTATGTTCTTTACATGAATCACAGCTAGAGTCGTTGCACTCTTAATTCCATAAACCACATATGGATCCACCTAGTGTGATTGCATGTTTGTTCCTCTAAACAAACCACATAAGGATGCACCAGTGTCATTGCGTGTCTGTTCTTTTCATGAACCACACCCGGTGTCATTGCATGTGTGTTCTTCTAAACAAACCACATAAGGATCCACCAGTGTCATTGCCTATCTGTTCTTTTCATGAACCACACCCCGTGTCATTGCATGTGTGTTCTTCTAAACAAACCACATTAGTCATTGCATGTCTGTTCTTTTCATGAACCACACCCGGTGTCATTGCATGTTTGTTCTTTTCGTGAACCATATCTAGAGTCATTGCATGTCTGTTCCTCTAAACAAACCACATAAGGATCCACCAGTGTCATTGCATGTCTGTTCTTTTCATGAACCACACCCAGTGTCATTGCATGCGTGTTCTTATCATTAACCATAGCTAGAGTCATTACATGTCTGTTACTTCCATAAACCACACATGATCCACCGATGTCATTGCATGTCTGTTATTTTCATGAACCACACCCAGTGTCACTGCATGTGTGTTCTCCTGACAAACCACATATGGATCCACCAGTGTCATTGCATGTTTGTTCTTTTCATGAACCACAGCTAGAGTCCACCAGTGTCATTGGATGTATGTTCTTCCCATGAACCACACATGGATCCACCAGTGTCATTGCATGTCTGATCTTTTCATGAATCACAGCTAGAGTCATTGCATGTCTGTTACTTCCATAAAACACATATGGATCCACCTAGTGTGATTGCATGTCTGTTCCTCTAAACAAACCACATAAGGATCCACCAGTGTCATTGGATGTGTGTTCTTCTCATGAACCACACCCAGTGTCATTGCATGTGTGTTCTTCTAAACAAACCACATAAGGATCCACCAGTGTCATTGCCTATCTGTTCTTTTCATGAACCACAGCCAGTGTCATTGCATGTGTGTTCTTCTAAACAAACCACATAAGGATCCACCAGTGTCATTGCCTATCTGTTCTTTTCATGAACCACACCCAGTGTCATTGCATGTGTGTTCTTCTAAACAAACCACATAAGTCATTGCATGTCTGTTCTTTTCATGAACCACACCCGGTGTCATTGCATGTCTGTTCTTTTCGTGAACCATATCTAGAGTCATTGCATGTCTATTCCTCTAAACAAACCACATATGGATCCACCAGTGTCATTGCATGTCTTTTCTCTTCATGAACCACACCCAGTGTCATTGCATGCGTGTTCTTATCATTAACCATAGCTAGAGTCATTACATGTCTGTTACTTCCATAAACCACACAAGGATCCACCGATGTCATTGCATGTCTGTTATTTTCATGAACCACACCCAGTGTCACTGCATGTGTGTTCTCATGACAAACCACATATGGATCCACCAGTGTCATTGCATGTTTGTTCTTTTCATGAATCACAGCTAGAGTCATTGCATGTCTGTTACTTCCATAAAACACATATGGATCCACCTAGTGTGATTGCATGTCTGTTCCTCTAAACAAACCACATAAGGATCCACCAGTGTCATTGGATGTGTGTTCTTCTCATGAACCACACCCAGTGTCATTGCATGTGTGTTCTTCTAAACAAACCACATAAGGATCCACCAGTGTCATTGCCTATCTGTTCTTTTCATGAACCACACCCCGTGTCATTGCATGTGTGTTCTTCTAAACAAACCACATAAGTCATTGCATGTCTGTTCTTTTCATGAACCACACCCGGTGTCATTGCATGTATGTTCTTTTCATGAACCATATCTAGAGTCATTGCATGTCTGTTCCTCTAAACAAACCACATAAGGATCCACCAGTGTCATTGCATGTCTGTTCTTTTCATGAACCACACCCAGTGTCATTGCATGCGTGTTCTTTTGATTAACCATAGCTAGAGTCATTGTATGTCTGTTACTTCCATAAACAACACAAGGATCCACCGATGTCATTGCATGTCTATTCTTTTCATGAACCACACCCAGTGTCACTGCATGTGTGTTCTCATGACAAACCACATATGGATCCACCAGTGTCATTGCGTGTCTATTCTTTTCATGAACCACACCCGGTGTCATTGCATGTGTGTTCTTCTAAACAAACCACATAAGGATCCACCAGTGTCATTGCCTATCTTTTCTTTTCATGAACCACACCCAGTGTCATTGCATGTGTGTTCTTCTAAACAAACCACATAAGTCATTGCATGTCTGTTCTTTTCATGAACCACACCCGGAGTCATTGCATGTCTGTTCTTTTCGTGAACCATATCTAGAGTCATTGCATGTCTGTTCCTCTAAACAAACCACATAAGGATCCACCAGTGTCATTGCATGTCTTTTCTTTTCATGAACCACACCCAGTGTCATTGCATGCGTGTTCTTATCATTAACCATAGCTAGAGTCATTACATGTCTGTTACTTCCATAAACCACACAAGATCCACCGATGTCATTGCATGTCTATTATTTTCATGAACCACACCCAGTGTCACTGCATGTGTGTTCTTATGACAAACCACATATGGATCCACCAGTGTCATTGCATGTTTGTTCTTTTCATGAACCACAGCTAGAGTCCACCAGTGTCATTGGATGTATGTTCTTCCCATGAACCACACATGGATCCACCAGTGTCATTGCATGTCTGATCTTTTCATGAATCACAGCTAGAGTCATTGCATGTCTGTTACTTCCATAAAACACATATGGATCCACCTAGTGTGATTGCATGTCTGTTCCTCTAAACAAACCACATAAGGATCCACGAGTGTCATTGGATGTATGTTCTTCTCATGAACCACACCCAGTGTCATTGCATGTGTGTTCTTCTAAACAAACCACATAAGGATCCACCAGTGTCATTGCCTATCTGTTCTTTTCATGAACCACACCCCGTGTCATTGCATGTGTGTTCTTCTAAACAAACCACATGCAATGACACTGGTGGATCCTTATGTGGTTTGTTTAGAGGAACAGACATGCAATGACTCTAGATATGGGTCATGAAAAGAACAGACATGCAATGACACTAGGTGTGGTACATGAAAAGAACAGACATGCAATGACTTATGTGGTTTGTTTAGAAGAACACACATGCAATGACACTGGGTGTGGTTCATGAAAAGAATAGATAGGCAATGACACTGGTGGATCCTTATGTGGTTTGTTTAGAAGAACACACATGCAATGACATTGGGTGTGGTTCATGAAAAGAACAGATAAGCAATGGCACTGGTGGATCCTTATGTGGTTTGTTTAGAAGAACACACATGCAATGACACTTGGTGTGGTTCATGAAAAGAAAAGACATGCAATGACACTGGTGGATCCTTATGTGGTTTGTTTAGAGGAACAGACATGCAATGAATCTAGATATGGTTCACGAAAAGAACAGACATGCAATGACTCCGGGTGTGGTTCATGAAAAGAATAGACATGCAATGACTTATGTGGTTTGTTTAGAAGAACACACATGCAATGACACTGGGTGTGGTTCACGAAAAGAACAGATAGGCAATGACACCGGTGGATCCTTATGTGGTTTGTTTAGAAGAACACACATGCAATGACACCGGGTGTGGTTCATGAAAAGAACAGACACGCAATGACACTGGTGGATCCATATGTGGTTTGTCAGGAGAACACACAGGCAGTGACACTGGGTGTGGTTCATGAAAAGAACAGACATGCAATGACATCGATGGATCCTTGTGTGGTTTATGGAAGTAACAGACATACAATGACTCTAGCTATGGTTAATGAAAAGAACACGCATGCAATGACATTGGGTGTGGTTCATGAAAAGAACAGACATGCAATGACACTGGTGGATCCTTATGTGGTTTGTTTAGAGGAACAGACATGCAATGACTCTAGATATGGTTCATGAAAAGAACAGACATGAAATGATACCGGGTGTGGTTCATGAAAAGAACAGACATGCAATGACTTATGTGGTTTGTTTAGAAGAACACACATGCAATGACACTGGGTGTGGTTCATGAAAAGAACAGATAGGCAATGACACTGGTGGATCCTTATATGGTTTGTTTAGAAGAACACACATGCAATGACACTGGGTGTGGTTCATGAAAAGAACAGATAGGCAATGACACTGGTGGATCCTTATGTGGTTTATTTAGAAGAACACACATGCAATGACACTGGGTGTGGTTCATGAGAAGAACACACATCCAATGACACTGGTGGATCCTTATGTGGTTTGTTTAGACGAACAGACATGCAATCACACTAGGTGGATCCATATGTGTTTTATGGAAGTAACAGACATGCAATGACTCTAGCTGTGATTCATGAAAAGATCAGACATGCAATGACACTGGTGGATCAATGTGTGGTTCATGGGAAGAACAGACATGCAAAGACACTGGTGGATCCTTATGTGGTTTGTTTAGAAGAGCACACATGCAATGACGCTAGGTGTGGATCATGAATAGAATAGACACGCAATGACACCGGTAGATCCTTATGTGGTTTTTTTAGAGGAACATACATGCAATCACACTTGGTGGATCCATATGTGGTTTATGGAATTAAAAGACATGCAATGACACTAGGTGTGGTTCATGAAAGAACAGACATGCAATGACACTAGTGGATCCTTATGTGGTTTGTTTAGAGGAACATACATGCAATGACTCTAGATATGGTTCATGAAAA